>CM074723.1:366401362-366791362 GCA_037306005.1 Rhinophrynus dorsalis | reverse complement strand
GAGGTACGGGGGCATTGCGGAGATGAAGGGGGCATTGCGGAGATGAAGGGGGACATTGTGGAAGAGGGGCATAGACTCTATGCCCCTCTTCCACAATGTCCCCCTTCATCTCCGCTATGCCCGTCTTCCACAATGTGCCCCTTCATCTCCGCTATGCCCCTCTTCCACAATGTGCCCCTTCATCTCCGCTATGCCCCTCTTCCACAATGTCCCCCTTCATCTCCTCTATGGCATAGAGGAGATGAAGGGGGACATTGTGGAAGAGGGGCATAGCGGAGATGAAGGGGCACATTGTGGAAGAGGGGCATAGCGGAGATGAAGGGGCACATTGTGGAAGACGGGCATAGCGGAGCTGAAGGGGGACATTGCGGAGCTGAAGGGGGCATTCGGAGATGAAGGGGGCATAGCGGAGATGAAGGGGGCATTGACCAGGCACCCTCCCCTCATCAGAGCAGGGGGTGCCTGGTGTCGCCCCATTCATTTCTATGGGGCTCGGGTGCTCGGCCGAGCACTCGAGCCTCAGGGGGTGCTCGGTCAGAGCACCCGAGCACCCGAGCATCGGGGTGCTCGCTCAACACTAATGTGTCCCCTATGGTGCCCTTGATTTCCCCCAGAATTCCTCTGGTTCTGCTTAGTAAATCAGCCTCAGTGTGTAGTTGAAAGTTTTCATTGAAAAAACTATGGCAAAACATTAAGAGGAATGTACAAAATTAGACAAAACATTGTTAAATAGCTGTTTAGAATAAAAACAGTTCAATCATATACACATGGGGTACCAAGGATCAAATATCATAAGTCAACAAGGAAATAAATCTTGATCCTAACTTTGAGCTGAACTAATTATATGAGTAGCAAGAATAAATTCAGAATAAACTGAAGCACTAAAAATGTTAAAATGTTAAAAATATATATATTGTAAGGGTACGCCCACTACTGAGAGCTGTTTTATTCAAATGTTATTGTAACACAGACGTTTTTTAGCGCAATACCTCAATGCCTGAAATTTTACAGTGGCGCTGTTGTTACATCATCCTATTGGCATCTCTGGTCAGTTGACCTAAACCTCCAGCAGTTGAATTGTTACCTCAAGCATAATAACAGAATAACATCCTTCAGAATGACTGAGCCACTAGCCGAGTCAGCTGTGTTCATGTTGGGAGACCCATAAAACCTGCACCATTGGGGGGCATGAGGACAGGTTTGAGGTCCCCTGCTTTAGCACATATTGGCGTAGAACTCCTCTTGTCCATACTATCTAGATCGGCAGTGGGCATTCTGAGGCTCTCCTGCTGTAATGGACTATAACCATTCCTAAGCAATATATAAGCAACTGTAGGCTTTAAAAGCTGAAGGGCCACAGGCTGCACATCTCTGATTTAGATTTATAAACCATTTTTCTAACCATGATCAGGCATATAGAAAATTCAAAATAGCAAGTTCTGCCCCGTTTCTTCTGTACCTAGTTCATACATAACCTATATCTGGGGCATACCTAGGAATTAAAACAATACCAAATCCAGCAGCTCCTACTTCCAATAATGTCGGGCTGTACAAAATTTGAGTGAAGTCTAATCACAGTTTCTGATCACATATTTAATATCTTTGCTGTGTATGATATATTCTCCATTAATATAAGGATACAATTATACTGGGTCCGAAAGGAGAGTTTCTCTGTAGACTCCCAATGGAATAAATATACAGCAGAAAGAAAAATCACACATCCATTTGCAAGACCACATCCAATGTAAAAACAATGAAACTTTATTGTAGCAAACAGTGTGAAAAGTCACAAAGTACCTCATTCTTGGCCATCAAATACTGTGAAGAGACACTTACAATCATGAAGCAGCAAACAGTATTACTGCGGCATCCCAGTGATCAACTTGTTTAGCGTTTATCACACTTATTCATGATCAGAGACTCAGTATTTGATGACCAAGAATATGCATACCTGGGAATTCCCAGGATTTGATGCTAAGTTTTGACTCCAGTCTCAGGGTATCAGGGTGAAGAGCTAAATTCTAAGGGTGAGACAGGTCTTTGATACCAATTATTTAATTTATTCCAGTTGACTGCTTCTCTAAATTGGTACTGCTTATACCAGGAAGACAGTGGAGGAAGTGCTGCTGCTCTTATGTGTTCAAGCAGTGATATTTCTGAGTTGTTGCTCTGTAATGGTACCTCAACCCCTTAAAGGGATAGTAATGGTTTGTTTAAAGTTTATTTAATATTGTAGTGCTTCAAAAATGAAATAGAATGCCCACAGTCCTATCTCTCAAACCTTTATGGTTTGAGAGAAAATCGTACTGAAAGTTCCGCCCCCTCCCCTTTCCCTGACATCAGTGTCTAGCTGACTGCAGGGGAATCCGGTCCCGGGACCGGATTAGGCTCTTCAGCAGAGCTGTGATCGCGTTATTAGCAAAGAACTCCTTCACTGCAATGGTCTGGTACGTGTGCTTGGAAACCAAGCACATGTAGAAGATCATTCCAGTGAAGGAGTTCTTTGCCAATAACACGATCACAGCTCTGCTGCAGAGCCGCCGGTTGATCCCAGGATCGAATTTCCTTTGACACTGACGTCAGGGAAAGAGGAGGGGGGATCTTTCAGTATTCACCATTCGGGGAGCCCTGAACTGGATGCTGCTACAAAAAAAAATTGGTCTGTGGTCCTAAAGTGCCGGCCACTTGAGCAATTGGCCGGTCCTTAAGGGGTTAAGGACTGACTGGAGCAGTTCTTGATTAGCGTGAGCAGGGGCATATTACCAAGAACCTATTTTGAGGGTTAATATCAGCTCATTTTGAAATTCAAACATCCCCATCATTAATTTAATAGGGAAATCCCAATAGGAGAATAATACTTTTTTTTGGTTGTTTTTTTTTTCTTCATTTGTTGTTTTTTTTTTAGATATACATGAAATATGTTGTGAGGCATTGCATTAAACCCCTACTAGTACGGTAGTGGAGGCAACAATAAATCTAGATACATAAGTCTTCATGCCTAAAAGTATTTAATTCTTGTACAAGCATTCTACAAACATTCTTGTGAACAGAATGAGTGGCTCATATGCCTTTCAACTTCCACAAACATTTCCACAGAGTTTCGACCTCATTCTTTTAAAGGTGCAGTAAACATTTTATATGAAAACATATCTGAACAGTAGATCTCAACCCATGCCCTCAGGGCTGATTAACAGGCCGGGACTTGCAAATTTCCCTGTTACAACACAGGTGTGTTGATCAGAGGCACAGTCAAACTGATTAACTCACCTGCTATCTAACAGGGAAATCCTCAAATCCTGTCCTGTAAGTGGGTCCTATGGCACATCCTGAGAACCACTGTTATAGAACTTTTCCTGCAAAGCAAAACAAGGGTACTTCCATCACAGTCAGTTGTGGTATTCAATTGTTATAACTGTTCAAATTATCGGGAAGTTAATTACTGCACATTTACGTCCTGACAGCGTGACACAGCAGTTTCTATCACATTCTATGGAAAATTGTTTGTCAGTGACTTTCCTCTCAAGTAGAACGTAACAGAAAAAATAATTGGAATTTGACCACTTGAGAGCACTGTTAATGTAAAAAAATAAGAGTATAAACTGTAACATCACTGGAAATATGCATCTCTCACAAGAGGGTGTACCTTTTTTTATTCAGTAGAAAATACTCTAAAATATATATTTTTTCATAACAAAAGTTTACTAGTCCTTTACAATAGTGTACTTATGAAAAATGCATACTGCAGGGCTGGACACAGGAACCATGCAGATCTACATAGGAAGTACACAGTCAGCTGCCTTTCAGCTGTTATTACAAAGGTTGACAGAGGATAATGAGAGTTGCAGTCGACATCTGGAATCCTAGAGATTGCTCAACCTGCAAAGCTACCTATCATTAAAAGAACGCTAACAACTCCTAGTTATTATGTCCAAAATATCTTATTATCTTACATGTGTTTTGCCTTTGTGCCTTGGCTCAAGAAATAACATCTTCAATAAGTCATGGATGTAATTGTCATAGAGATGACTTGCTAGCAGAACTACTGGATCTCAGGATCCACCTACTGGAACCACAAATTTCCAAAACCTGGAGCCGGAAGAATGTAAAAATCCATAGAAGATGTGAGTACTGCAGTGAATGTGGAAGCCATGGACATGATGTGTAGGACTGAAGATATTGAGGCTGATGTACTATAAGGAACTGAAATAATTTTGAAGTAATCCAACTTTACTATAGGGGACAAATAAAAATTGTCTTGTACATCATTTATGCACGTTGCAACATGCACAATCATTTTACACTAGCATGCATGTGCCCACACACTCACTTGCTTCACTTTTCTCCAGAAAGTTTTTGCCGATAACACAATTCTAACAGGAATTCCTACAGGAAGTGAACCTGAACAATTTCAGACAATTTCTTTGAGTGGTAAATTCATCTAATTTTGCTGGAGGAAGATCTTTTTCATGTAAATTTCCACCGGTAGAAAAATAAATTATAGTCTGCTGATTTACTTCATCCCTGTTTTCATCTAACAGTTGTTAGGGAGACTGTTTACAGGACCAGCCTTAGAGAAACTGACATCCTTTGGCGCACCTTAAAAAAAAAAAAAAAAAAAAAAGTATAAACATCACAGTTAAAGCATCCCAAGGTAAAGAATAATGGATGACCTTTTGTTCTTTGCTCAGCTACTTGAGCAAATAGTTAATTGGCGACTTCTTTATATTGACCTCTAATATATTTCTAAATGGTAAACATATCACCCTTTAGAGGTTTCTTGTCTAATGAAAAGAAACCCAGTTTGGTGTGTCCCTCTTTATAACTCAAATTCTCTAATCCTTTATCAGTTTTGTAGCACGTCTCTGCACTTTTTCGATTTCAATAATGTATTTTTAAGAACTGGTGACCAAAACTGTTTTCTATATTCTAGATGAGGATTTACAAAGGATTTATATAGAGGTAGAATTAAATTTGCACCCCGTGCATCTATACCCCTTTTTATGCACTATAGTACCCTATTTGCTCTTGTAGCAGCTGAGAGACACTGTACACTGCTGTGTAGTCTTTCGTCTATCACTATTCAAATATTTCTCTAACGAAGATTCCCCAAGTAATCTCCCATTTAGTGTATATGAAGTATATTTGTTTTTTATAGCCCAAATGCATAACCTTACATTTATCTACATTAAAGCTCATCTGCCAGTTTTCTAATCTTTCAGTTTATCTAAATCCTTCTGCATAGAAAAAAAACATCCTACACTGTATCTATTTCCTTACACAGCTTAGTGTCATCAGTAAAGACTGAGGCATTACTTTCAATTCTCACTTCTATATCATTGATAAACTAAAAAGCATTGGGAACAGAACTGTACCCTATGACACACCACTTACAACTTTATACCAACTTGAAAAGGTTCCACTATGGAAGTCAAGCTCACAGATCTATAATTTCCTGGTTTGGATCTTAACCCTTTTTGAACAATGATACTTCATCTGCTTTCCTCCAATCACAGGGCACCATGCCTGATTAAAGTGAATCAATAAGTGTTAAATATAATGGTCTTGCTATTGCTGAAATAAGTACCTTAAGTATCATTTTTCACAATTGCTATTTTGCAGATTTTATTATTTAAATAATGCATTTGACCCTCCTTACATAAACACTTTAAAAGGCTGCTTCTTCTTTCTCATTTCTCTGCAAACCTCTTTATTAAGCTACATTGGTCTTAATTTGCTCTTCTTGTACTTATTCTCTAATGGTATTTATTGATGCGTATAATTAACTAACAGCATTTTAAACAAATTCCATGATTCTTGTCTATTTTTATCTTTGAAGATTACATCCCACTGAATACACTTTAATGCTGCTTTGTAAAATTAGCCTTTTTTAAATTGAATGTTTTGGTTAAAACCCTTGCTAATGGGTTTCTCACAACAAATTTCATCAGATATTGTGGTCACTGTTGTCTAAATGTTCCCTTACCTGCATACTGTTTACCATGTCAGAATTGTTTGAGAGCACTAGGTCCAGCAAGTCTCTTTTCTAATTGGAACCTCCACTAGTTGGGACAGGAAATTTTCATTAATCATACTTAAAAATTAATTTCCCTTTGTTGTGCTGGAAGTCATATTTCTCCAGTCAATTTCAAGACAGTTGAAATCTCCAATTATGATTACATTTCCTAACAGAGAAGCCTTTTCATTTTGCAGTGACATTTGGGCTTCTTCAAACCCCCAATATTAGGTGGCTTGTAATAAATCCTCATAAAATCACACACACACACACGCACGCACGCACACACACACACACATATCCACACACACATTCCAGAGAATCACTGACTCCTAAGCCCCTCTCCCCCTCTTCATGGTTGCTTACTTCAACACAACAGAGCTATGACATGTAGGGAAGTAAAGTGGAGAGTACTACGCACAACACAGCACCCATCCAATAGAAGTTGCTCCTACCTTCTCCAGTTTGGTGGGAGATTTGAAATCTCCTGAGCCCAGGAATTGTACAAGTGGGAGTCATATGTCCTATGCACTGGGGGCATCTCAGGTCTTCTACTGCTCAGCAGGAGATATGAATCTCCTTCAGGATATATTAGGCCAGTGATGGCCCACGCTCAGTAGGAACCCAGTGTGGTTGCACAAGTTACATTCTCCAAAGGCCAACCATGATTGTTCAGGAGAGGTCTTAACACCTTGAACGGGGTGTCCAGTGCATCTTTTCTAAAATGAGTTGAGCCACTCTCTGGCACTTAGAGAGTTACATTTTATCCATGGTCGTTTCTAGGTAACAAGGCTGTCTAATTAAAAATGTGAAAGCCCACCACTAATATTTTTTTATTGACTATTGTTGTGATTGACACATGCCTCTAGATAAAAAATTGCCTTTAGTGTTAGGACCACGTGGCATGGACTGCATGTGCATTAATAACATTATTGGGGCCAACAGACCTTAGTGCCATTATATGAAACCAGGAGAAAATTACACAAGTATATAAAAGCATGGAGGACCGGAATATCCACTGTAATTTTATTGTTTTGCAGGGAGAACTGTTATATCTGCTTTGGAAATGGCACCTCTACACCTATCAATTATCATTGTTATTGGGAAGGATGCCCTCTTCTCTATGGTGCCTATATCAGTTGCACTCTCGGTACTACTGTCCCATCTTGTATCCTTGAAATAAGTGTCTCTTTACTCTTGTCTAACAGAAGGATTTACTTAGGAGTTTGTCTTTCATACAGCAATCTAGCATATTTAATCACTGTATTTGGATTTGAGCTGTCTTGCAGTCTATAACTGAACAGGGACATATTTCGACCTTGAAAACATCCTTGTGTCCCACTAGAATCATAGGAGGAACTACCTCATTTGATTACTAATCTTATTGAGACTGATAAAATGTATTGTGTATTGTGAGGAGCTGTGAACTAAATACAGACCTCATATAGTGCATATCCGATGCAGGCAACTGCAGATAGTATGACTGAAATACATAAATGTATGTATCTGACTAGTGTATGAAGGACTTTTACCTAGGAAAAGGCTTCTGTTAAACACGGCAAGAGCCACTTACTCCTATGGTTCCCCTTCAAACAGAACAGATGATTCAAACTGGGAGCTTCAACACAGTAGGAAAATGAATGCATCTAGCTGTTATTAAAATAAATCTTTTTAGACTCTAACCACATTATTATGTTTGCAGAGGAAATAACACATGTCATTGTTTTAGGCTAACTGCAATTTTTGAAGAATACACGAACTGATGGAAGTTTCAGCAGCCCCAGTTACAACTTACATCACCAGCAGTGTACAAATTAGAAAAGTATGGTTCTTGTGACTAATAATGCCTCTCGGGAAACCTTTGTAACCATATTTTGTTTTATGATTTCTTGATTAATTTTTTAAAGGAACGTGAAAAGTAATGCCAAAAGTAACTGAAGCCATGTGTGAATTTACAGGAGGAAGTTGGAATTTAAATGTAAATAGACAGTTTGTAATTTTTCTGTCATCATATCATAGGAAACTTGATTACCGAGCTTATGAAAAGACTAAAATATTACTGCAATATATAGAGTAATAAAAACACATTTACACCTCCTTGTTAGTAGCTCACTTAATAACGACCTAAGAGTCTTCATATGTCATTTCCAATAGTTGTGTGATATAAGGTTTGAATAACTGCTGGTTCCCGTGCGTGACACCCTTAACTAGCTTGGATAAGTCTACATGAATGGTTTAGGAACACGTAATATTTGCATTTTTTTTTTATAAATCACCGGATTACCTCAATACATTTTTATAGGATGCAGACAGCATTTGATCATCTGTCAGACTTTAGTAGACTATAATTTATGTAATTGCCCATTCCATTAAAGCAACAAAATATCTCCTAATAATAACCTCACACTTGTTTGACTATGGCTAGAAAAATGAATATGAATATTGCCCTTCTGTTTTTGTTCAAGAAATAATGTCTTCAGTCAGTCCTTGGATGTCATGTTAATGAAGTTGGAAATGCCAGTTGGTATCAGGAGCGCTGAACCCCACACTCTGTCCAGTGCACATTGTAATTGTTTGTGGCTCATGTATTCTGCCTGCTTCATTTTGGGGAAGACGTTCTAATAGGCGGAGTCTAATGTGGACAGGTGAGACTGAAGATGTTATCAGTTGAAGCAAGGAGCAAGGCCAAAATTCTTAGAGGTCATTAGATTTTTTATTTTTTTGCCAATGCAAGGTCTGTGGTTTATTATTAAGGGGGGTGTCAGTGTTCATTTAAAAACAACAAACATTGTTTAAATCAGATATCTATGACCATGACAATGCTTTAGATCCAAGGGGTTAATATAAATCTTCCGTGTTTTAAAGGGACACTAACACCAATAGACAAAGATGTCCCTATTACCTGTATATAAGATGATCATCATCATGCTATTTTCTAAAGTTTTCTGGGGGGCTCTGTGCATCAGTTGGAGATCCCTGCCAGGACCCCCCAGCCCAGCTTCTCTGGAAAACAATGTGCCAAAAGAAAGACCACCTCTGTCTCTCTCTCTACCTTCCAGGAGCTTGGCCATATAGAAGTTCAGGTCATACAGAAGTCCACCATTCATCATCATGCACATAGGTAGCCCGAAAGCACATTACAGAAGGTAGACAGCTACTACTTTGGGTATCAGTGGGGTTTCAACTGTGGCCTATGTCTGGTGAACAGTGCCTGCTGGAAAATGTTAGGCGGATGTATGGTGCTTCTTTTCTTGAATGCAGAGGATAGGGATATCTTTGATGTTGTTGGTGTCCCTTTAAAAACCTATATACAACATCTTTTAAAATCCTGTATCCCAGGAATTCCCAGACATTAGTGACATGGGATCTACTTTTTTTCTGTGTCATTCTAACATTAACTACAACTACTACTACTACTACTACTAATTCTACTACTAATAACACTACTACTCTACTGCTACCACCTTCTCAGCACATGTCAATGGTCTCTCGCAATTACATTCAATCATGTTGCACAATATGTGAATGCTTATATTGCCTGTCTATATAGAATAAATATAGACCAAAACATCTTGCACAATATGGTAATTTTCTTACAGTTAATTCTGTAATGAGCTACACTACTGGTTCATTAAGATTTAATATTTTCAAAGGTCTCTTGGTTAGCCAATTTTGAAAGTTCCATATATGCTCCTTCCCTCCCTTTGCAGTGAGGGCATGTTTGACTTTGCCACCCACTTTATTGCTTGCCTCTCCGTGGCCTTTTAGGTACTGCCATGTACAGTTTTCTGATGTACACACTCAAATTGTATAGAGGAACATCCGCTTACATCACTGGAAGACAGGACCTAGCAGTTTCTGAAAGGATACAGGTAAGTAATTAAGCAGGAAGAAAATTCAAACATGTTGCCAACTGGAATGATATTCTATCGCAGTTCCCACTGGCTTGGTGGGCAACCAAATTAAAAGCAGCTGCACCAAAGCAAACCTCCCACTTTACAGGAATAGGAAAAAAAAATAGGTTCATATATCTTTAAATATCAAGTACTTACAGTTAACGTATGTAACCATTAATTTGTTCATGTTACATCCCAAAAATATAATCCTAAACTTCCTTTTTAACACATATATAAATGTCCCTGTTCAGAAAGCATTTATATAACATTCTTTGAGCCATTTGTATTGATAGATAATACTTAACGTCAGCTACCTGATTGTGCTTAGTGCCCACTGCTTTTGTATTGTTGTTTTATCTCAATTCATTTACATATAAAAGGAATGGAAAAGGAAGGAATGTTTGCTCCCTTTGCTATATGTAAGGCCAGTTTTTATGCCTCAAAAATCAAATATATTTTTTTTTACAGATGCTAGCATGAAGTACAGAGTATTTAAATGTATATAACCCCCAGTTAATTTTTAGGTGATAATGTTCCTTTAAATCGGTGGCAAATGCTTATTGCTTAATTGCTCCATATGGTACTGTTAGTGTTCTCCAGAATTACTTCAGTTCTTCTTAGTACATCAGCCTCTCTAGCAACACAATCAATGTAGATGGAATTTAAATTCACAGAGTGCAACTCAGTATCACCATGGAGGATCTAACTTATTCTCTGAAGTGTGGCCATGGGAATAAAAGATCGTAATAATTTCTTTTTAGCTCCTGGAAGCTGTATCATCTAGTTGGAAGCTCCTGGTTCTGTAACTGCACTTCAGTAATTAAACTTTTATTTGCCTTTACCCAAAGTAATACATTGACTGCTGTTTTTGTGGTGAGAAGTTTGTTTCGGTGTAGGGCTGTCCAAGTTCAGTCCTCAAAGGCCACCAACAGGCTAGGGTTTCTACTTAAAGCGGAATTAACACCCTTCAAAAATGTTGTCCCATATAATTCTCTATCTGGCGACTAGCTGCTCAGTAGCGCTTGTCGCCAGATTTCTTACCACATAGATGAGAATGAGACACTACTCTGGGACTGAGAGGCAGGACAGAGCGCAGACATCTTTCCATAGTGACGTCTGCTCGCCTGCTCTGTCAGTCCCTTGGAGCCGAACGGCTCCTAGAGCCAGCTGAGACTGACAGAGCAGGCGTGCAGACTTCACTATGGAAAGATGTCTGTGCTCTATCTTGCCTCTCAGTCTGTTACGGTTGGTAAGCAAAACCAGGAGTCAGAAGGTATAGTTAATATACCCTTTATTATGAGAATAATGACAGCAATGCAATATAAATATATACACACAGTGGGTGAATGAAAAGGCGAGTACTGTATCAGGAATAGCAGTCTCCCAATATCACCACCACACTGTCCGAGACTAGGCCTCAGCCTGCTGGAGTCTTGCGGTACGGTAACGCCCAAGAGTGATACTGACTCAGCCTGCAGTCAGTAGCTGGGAGTCTGCTAGTCGCAGTCAATACTAGGAAGGATGACTGAATAACGGAACCAACCCTAGAAGGGAGCAGACAGGGCCTTCTAGTAAGCACCAGGTAGGATAGTCAGACGAGCCAAAGTCATACACGGAGCGGGTAGCCAGCTAGAGCCACAGGTTTGCACCAGATAGGATATCCACTGAAGTGATGGTATGTACAGTGGACAGAGCCCCAGGTCAACACCAGAGTGGGTAGTCAGACAAGCCTAGGTCATACACGGAGCGGGTAGTCAGCCAGAGCCACAGGTTTGCAGAATGGATGGACAGACAAGCCAGATCATACACATAAATCAGGAATACAAATAATGAACTGCACAGAACACCAACGTAAGTGTAACTGAGTCAGGAATCAGTCTGCCCTTTAAACCTCTCCTCAGGAAGTAGGTAGGAGAAGCAGCTCAGAGGGAAGAAGTAGGCAGGAGGAGACTACAGGCCTCAAACACATAAAACAGAGGCCTGCAGCATGCTGAAGCCTCGCGCCTGCAGATGACGCATGCAGCATTGATGCATCCAACCACTCTTGGAAATGATGCTGGAGCGTCATTGTAAGCATCGCCAGAATCGGAGGAGCTACAAAGTACTGTGACATAGTCCCAGAGTAATGTCTCATTCTCATCATTCTCATCAACGAGGTAAGAAATCTGGAGACTAGCGCTACTGAGCAGCTAGTCACCAGATAGGGAGTTATACGGGACAATATTTTTTAAGAGTGGTAGCTCGGCTTTAAGCACAGGTGAGTTAGTCAAAATGAATGACCTACTGATGTGGTTAATCAGGGAAGTCCCTAAATCCTGGCCTGTTGGTGGCCCTTAAGGACTTAAGGACAGCCCTGTTTCAGTGTATGTTGGGATTTGTTAGAATTTCTGTATATGTCTGAATGTTTGTGCGTGTGTATGTTTTTCATGCTACTGTATACCTGTCCAAGAAGGGCTATTGGCCAAATTGAAACGTGAGGGTAAAAATGGCTAGCACAAGACAGATGTCTAGTTTTCCTCTTGCCCAACCCTATATACTCACAAATTACTCTCTTACCAGTAGCTGCTACCCCCAGATTATATTTAAGGTTATAAGATAGCTAAGACAGTTTAGATCATGCTCTGACTATGATCAGATTAAGACAACCCCCCAAAAATACATTAAGAGGTATTTTCACAGTATATATCTCTAATTTCAATAGGAAAAAGGTTTGTAGAGAGCACAGAGGCAGAACTGAAAACAACATTGATTTAATCTCATAAAAAGGTTCATAATAGTAATATGCTATGGATTATTTATAGGTTCCTCCCCATTAAGTTTTTACAACAGATGCTGTCTGTCCTTCCAAGATGAAAATTAAAGATTTTCTATCCACATTCACCTGCATAATAGATAGTTCCTGTGTTAGAGGGCGAGACCATCCCACTTGGTGATGCAGGATAAGGTAAGGTGGGGCAACAATATGCACCTAATCAATTCAACCCCCTTATGGCATTGTAGTGAGCACTGCCAAGGTGGCCAGTGCATGTCAGGAATTCAGGTAGACCATTACCCCACATAAACATTCCTCCCCAGAGTACCAGGCAAATACAGCACCATAAATGGACAGACTAAGAAAATAATGCTTTAAGTTAACACTTTTAGTACCAACAGGAGAAAATAGCCTCCTTTGGGGACTTTCCAGTGACAATACCTATGCCTTCTTCTCATGCACTTCTTCCATTTATGCTCTTCTGTCCTCATGTAGAGGAAAATGATTTTCTGATGTCAGGTATTTGTTTAATGCTATACTAGTCTCATGTAGTGGGATAATAAGGTAATGTTCTACTGGCTCTTTTAGTCTTTTGTTAAGTTGTAATATTCTGATAGTCTTGTCTGATAATTTGCTGGTCTCATGTAATGTTTTCCAAATCACAGGTAGTGGGATCATGCAGTGCTGGCCTCATGTTATAGAGTAATACTCGGCTAGTCTCATGAAGAGTGCAATAATCTTGCAGTATCTACTGCATACTGGTGGAATATAAATGTTAAAACTCATTGCATATGTGTTTAACCTGTTATGTATTGTGCATTCAGCATTCCTTCTTATTATGCCACAAAGCGATAGTAATGTTTCACAAAAACAGCAGCTCCGATTAATCTTCATAGTATTTGAGTCATATAGAGTGTTATTTCATTACTGTCAGAGTTGTAGCTCAAGAGTAATTGAATGATAAAGTTTCCCCCTCTCGTCCCTTTTACCTAGTGTAAGCCTCCACTCCTCAGATGTGGAATCCAGTCCATAGACCAGACAACTCACATCAAGGGACAATCTTCTTACTGTGAGAACAATGAAAACCCTGACCCCCTTGACAGGTTTTTCAGCTTTTTCCCTTGTCTTGATTAAAGATTGTCCCTCTATGCAATCTACTTGGACACACCCTGCTGCTCTGAGCTGAGCAGTGTTACATCAGTAAAATGGACGGGAGGGGGATACTTTATCATTCAATTACTCTTGAACTACAACTCTGACAGAATTGAAATAACACTCTCCAAGGCCCAAATACTATGATGACTAATAAGAGTTGCTTTTATTATGAAACATTTCTATCCCTTTAAGAAGAGACCTAGTAACTTGAAAGCTTGCATCCCATAGCCACTCAGTTAGCCAATAAAGGTATTATATTTACACTACCTGTGTCTTGCTATATTAATACTGACATTGATGACATTTTCAATAATTTATGAATATGAGGTGGCAGTTGTTTTCACATATGAAATAAATAATTTCTGGCTGCATGCACTGGAGGATACACTAAAAGCATATAGAGGATGATCTGCTAAGACGAACTGGACCAACTCCATGGCAAATCAAATGAATCACACAAATTCAAATATCACTTGATTTAAGTGGGTTTAAAATATCCTTAAATGAGAAGCAATTTGTTGGAGACCTCTACTGAATTCAAGAGGTTCAAATCTCAATTCAGATCAACAGGATTTATTACATATCACCTACATTGTGGTTGGTTATCTCCAGAATTAATCAATTTCTTCTTCATACACAATCCGCCTGGCTCCTGTCACTTTTCAGATTTTCTAAATGTTTGACGTTGTGAGCAGAGATACAAAGGAAAAGAATGGTTAGGGTGCCCTTAATTCCTTTCTGCCATTCAGATGAGAACAGCTGAGTTCTTTTCCTCAGTTCTTGTATGAATGGATAGGTGGGGTCACATGACATCACCCTATGTCAGTACACCACCAGAGTGGAGAACTACCCAGTAACTGCTGTGACAGAAGGTGGTGTTTCTGTTGGGATACCAAAAATGGCTGCCAAGCTTCAATTCTTAACTTAGCCTTACAGTACAAGAGAATTGGTGTCAGGTAGTAGGAATCAGTTCTAGTTCATCTAGACCATCTACTTGTAGCCCATTGTTCCTTATTTGGTGTCAGGTAGTAGGAATCAGTACTAGCTCATCTAGGCCACCTACTTGTAGCCCATTGTACCTCAATTATTTAGACCTCTGTGCTTCATTCTTGGAGCGTGAATTGTCCTGGAAGGGGGTTGCTCGGGACTAGGGATGGGTGAAATGTTTCACCCCAAAAGAGAAACGAAAAAAAAAACCTGCACTTTTTGCCTTCCATGAGAATTGCTGCGAAAAGTGCCATTTTGGCTTTTTTTCCGCTGAAACCCCCAAGTGCTCTGGTAGTCATAAAACCACACATGCTGACACCCTGCTTTGTCCTGCTGTAGCTATAGAAAAGCACATACTGGTCCTCCAGCCATCTCCCACTGCACTGGTAGCCATATAACCTAACATGTCCCTCCCAGCTTTGTCTCACTGCACTGGCAGTCATGGAACCACATACTGACCTCTCCAGCCTTGTACCACATCACTGTCCGTGGGGAATGAAGGGAGTTGTAGTCTGGAAACAACTGGAGAGTCTCACACTGCCCATCACCCCAGCCTTGTCCAATGGTAGAGTAGAACCACACATACTGCTACTAAGCCTTATCCCACTGAACTGGTAGCCACAGAACCATGCTTAGAACCACACACACACTCTGACCTCCCAGCCTTGCCCTCTGTACTGGTAGTCAGAGTCTGACATATGTTGTCCTCCAAGGAGTCCCAGGTTTGTCCCAATGCAATGGTAGCCACAGAACCACACACTGAGTCTCCATGGTTATGGGAATACTTGGTAATAGGTGGGAAATGGCAAATTTATTGGGGTTAGTGAAAAGAAGGATATTTTATGGATTTTCAGCATGTGGAAATTGCATGAGAAAAGTAGGACATTTTGTTTATTTGCTATGAGAAAAATATCATAGTTTTTCCCCATCTCTACTTGGGACATGGGTAGAAATGGGAGAGTTTTTGGGCACAAAAGCAAAACATGCAAATTGTATTAACAAATTACCCACTACATTATAGTCTTTCAATAAATCTTTTTTTTTTTTACCAGTGGTGTATGCTACAATACACAAGGTTACCAATTAAATACAGGTGGCCTTCTTTCAAAAGTGTTATATTGGGAGATATGATGTGACCAGATCCCTGCAGGACCCATTTCAAGTGTCCATTCTGCAGGAGTACACAGGAACTAGTGCAACTATGTAATGTTTGTATTTCATTAGCATAATACAATAAAATGGTGATCTGGTCACAGTAACCCTGTAAACATCAGAGGGGGACGCAATGCATTGTTTTGCAATGTGTTGCAGACCTCTCTGATATTTAAAGGGTTAAGCATGACCTGATAGGTATTTAAGTTTATATAACAACTTTTTTTGTTAGATGTTAGTATTCCTTTAAATCGCTCTTAAGCACTGTGCAACATTGAGCTGCATTGCTGCCACCTAAAGGTTTCACTGTGTTATAACGTGGCTTGAACTCTTGTTTTTCAAGTGAAATGCAAGTTTTTCCATCCCTTAGCTTTAGTACATTTCCAGTCAAAAACAATACAAAGCATAGGTGTGAGCATGGCTAACAGTTCACACTTATAGCAAACAAAACACACTTATAGCAACTACATTAGTACATAGCCATATATTTACATTACATATCAGATTAATATTGATAATCATAAATATGAATATTATTATTATTTACTATATATATATATATATATATATATATATATATATATATATATATATAATGCTAACTGCAGATATAGGTGTGTTCAACATGATTTTATGTAGCTTGATCTATATAGTTAAATCACCTTAATTCTCTCATTCTTTCTCTAACGATCATTACTTTCAGCGGTTACTTAAATCCATTAGTTTAACGGTTATAGTGTTCTATACACATTCACATTGCTTTAATTACATTCCAGTTGTGCATCCAATTGAAATTAATTTACCTTATGTCACTGAATGCCAACTTTCATGCCTGCCTAAAGTTGGCACACAATTTTAAAGCCCCCTTTAGAAATTTTCTTGGCATAAACAAACAATTAAATTGATACATAGCTTAAACATCTGTGCATCTGGCAGGTTTGTTGTGAATAGTAGATGTCTGAGCCACAGGGAAGAAGAGGAGACTGGGAATCCAGAGAACAGAAAGGGGCCTTGGACAGTGTGGGGCGCAAAGCAGGAAGAAGGGTTACTGAGTAAATGGTTGTGGAGAGATGCATAGAGGGGGAGAATGAAGCACTGACGTGTGTGTGTGTATGTGTGTGCTTGTGTGTATGTGGGTATGTAGGTGTGCATTCTATGGAAAAGCAGTGCTAGAACTGTGTAGTTGTGTGTGTGTGTGCATGTGTTTGTGTTGTGGGGAAGCAGTACTATGTGTTTGTATATGTATGTGTATTTGTGCCTATGTGTTGTGGTGGTGCAGAGATATGTGTGTGATGAGAAAGCAGTACTATACATTTGAGGGGCAAGAAGTTTGAGGCCATATGCACAAAAGCAAAAGCACCATAGAAGACGATGAACATTCTTATTGATTTGAAGGGGACCTTTAACCTCTTGATTGCGTTGTCAAGCAATGCACTGGATAAATCTCTTACAATCAAGGTGTTAAATCACCATTTACATCACTGAGAATATATATTGGTTACATCTGATAAAGTTTACCCCAGAGTTGTTCCACCTAGTTCTTTGTATAAATGTCTAATGTTGTGCAGAGTGTTAAGTGATGGGTGAAACAGAAAGTTGAGGGGGAGTACAGGGCTATGGGTGGAGCACAGTGGATAAATGTGCCTGCGAGACATGCTAAGAATTGTGTGCTTGCCAGTGGTAGGAGGAAGCTGTGTGCACGAGAGAAAGAGAGAGCAAGAGAGAGAGAGAGAGAGAGAGAGTGTGTGTGTGTGTATGTATGTGTGTATGTGAGTTATATTTGCGTGTGTGTTGTGCGTGTGTCTGCATGTGTGTGTGTGTGTGTATGCGTCTGTTTATGTGTGTATGTGCGTGTGTGCTTATGTACGTGTGTATATGCATGTGTGTGTATGCGTCTGTGTGTGCTTGTGTGTAAAAAGCAGGGAGGCAGATCTGGGTAGATTATAGGAGCTTGTGACAAGAAGTGCAGAGGGGTCAGTAGCAGGAGCAGAGAGAATTGCCTGGGGGAGAAGCAGACATGTAATTTGTGGAAATGATGTGGGGGTTATAAAATCTCGATAGCAGGCTGAAAGTACTCAAAATTAAAAAAAAAAAAAACAAATAACCACACACAAACACGCACACCAAACTAGATTTGCTCATATCCCTCTGTCCCTTTTTCACGCTCTCATGTCCTTCGTTTTTAGGAGATCGGACTGTGTGGGATGCACGTATATAAGTGTATCACATTGCTCCACCGCAATAAAACTCATTTAACCCCTTAATGACCATCCACGCACGCACGGGGTGGTCACTAAAGGACCACGGAGCATTTTTTTTCTTTGCAGATCCGACTCCGGACTCCCCAAATGGCGTGCAGCCGCGCGGGGAGCCCTGAAATCCATGACGGTCCTGGTACATCATGGATCGTTTAGTCACTTTTACCAGGACTGTCAAGGTTCATTAAGGGGTTAATGTTTGCTTAAACTACAGTATATGTGTTTATAAATGAGTCTTTGTAAATAAAATAAATTGGCCTTGCTCTAAATCTTTTCAGTTACACAAAGAGACAACATCATTAAGTCATGAAATAACCTAAACATTCTCAGTAATACCCCGCCCACCAACCACACCCCCCAGCAACACCAACTAAAACACAAGTGTCCCTCTTTTGCCATTTGAAATGTTGGGAGGTATGCTACAGTATCCATCATTCTCATAAGGCCCAATTACACACACACTACATCACTGATGTATGGTAAAAGCCACTGAAAATGTATTTGGCAGATTACTGAATAGAAAGCAAAGATAAATCAAACAAAATTACTATACCATAAAAACAAATACATGGATGCAATCTGTTTTACTATGTATGGTCACATTAAAGGCAAATATGTTTATTAGAAATGTTAGCTATAGTTTACCTTTGAGTACATGTTTGGTGGGTTCGATTAATGTAGTGTCACAGCAAATATTAGTACTAGTTTTGCCAGGGAGTTATCCCTTTAAGGACCAGAGGAGTGTGCAACAAATTACTAAGCAACGTGTTGCACACCCCTCTGGGCCTAAAAGGGTTAAGGTTTACAAGTCTTGGGGTATATGCTTTAAGGTGAGTGAAACCCCTCCAAATTCCAGAGATCTTACATTCTTTAATAGACGGAGTTTATAGAATTATGTTTGAATTAGAGCAGGGCTGGGCAAACTTAGGTTCCTTTCTGGGCCCACTGTTTTCCATCTATACAAATCTTTAGGCAATGTGATGAATTACTTTGGGTTTCCTGGACAACCAATCTACATTCACATTTTAGAGTTAGGATGGTGCTCAGCTGAAAACTGGTACCCGAGACACCATCTCAGATGTTTTCCACTGTCATCCTCAGGAGAGCGCAGGAAGACCAGGATATTATAGTAAGTTTGAACTTTGAAGGGTACCCCATACAATTATGGCTGCAAATTCTTCAAAACCCTTGAAATTGCCCAGCATCCTTTTTCGGTCACTGAACATTTTTGTTTACCCTGGGCAATAACATCATCCTTTTGGCTTAAGATGGCTCCATCCTTAATTTGATGATTAGGATGAGAGGAAAATATAGCCACCTCCTCAAGCTGGTGATATGGCTATAATATATTTACATGATAAGTACTATGGGCTCCTGGTTTGTCTTGTCTGTCTCCTACATACTTATTAGTAGTGCTAACCCTCCTGACAATCTTATGGCACCAAATCCAAGTAGCTTGAATCTTGTAATGTCTTGTACTGCTAGGACTAGAACTAATATTTTCTAACCTTTCACATGAGAGAAAGTGCAAATATATCTCTTCTGCTTCCTTACAGCAGGTTTCAGTTTCTTTGTGGCCAGAGACATAAGCGAATGTTCATTTTCAGCTCTTGGCCTTCACTGATTCCCTGTGGTTTTTCCCTCCCAGCCAGCTGTAGGATTTAAGAGGATGAGGTTGGTGAGAATCAGCCACAGGGGTTGGGTTGTTGTCTCACGTGTAATAGGTCTCTGTCCCATCTGAGGCTCTGTCATTAGGGCGGCCCTTGCTCCTGGATTATGTTTCCTTCAGTGAGTGATCATACTAATAACAACTGCTCTGCTATCGGTTTTAACATGCTGTTTGCAGAAGTTCCTAAGTTCATCCATACCAACCCCCCCCCCCCCCCAAGGCAACAAATATCACATTGAGTCACTGGCATGGGTGGATTGTCCTATCAGGGGATTGGGCATCCCCAGGTGGGCCTCTAGATCATGGGCCGGTTGGGGAGATCAGAGGATTTCACCTCAGCGTCCCACAATATTTTGAAGGCGAGATCGGTGCTGCCACCGGCATAGGCACTCTCTGTGACAGCCCTCACATTCCTTGTTAATGCAGGACACCAGGATATGACATAATATCCTGTCGCCTGCACTACCATGCCACACAGGGACCACAAGGGGGCGGTGATATGCAGGTTGGTGTCGGAGGCTGCACAGACCTATCACTCCTCACACTGGACCACCAGGGAATGCAAGAGAGGAGGAAGAGACACATAGCAAGAAGATATGCTGGGAGGCAGAGGAAAAGAAAAGACAAAAAAAGACTAGATGGAGAGGGAAGTGGATTGGAGAAAGGCAGGGGACTGAGGGGGTCTGACTGAGCAATATTGGGAAAGAGGGGGAAAAGCAATGGGAGAGAGTGGAGGGTGGCAGGGAAAAGGGGGGAATAGACTGGAGGAGAAAGGGAGAGAGGAAGCAGCAAAGGGGCCTTTAGATAGAAAGTGAAAGGGGGTAATAGGCTGGGAATGAGAGTGTAGAAAAGGACTGGGGAAGAGTGGGGGTAAAGGTGTGGGAGTTGCTAGGATTGTATTTAACCCTATAAGAGCCAGAAATGTATTCAAAATTATATATAAATATATTTAAACACCAGCTAGTGGGCTACTTTAAAAAAAATGCCCAGGCTGGTATTCCCCTACAATCCGTCCCTGGTCACTGGTGCTATATTTATATTACTAACCAACAGTATCCCTTAAAGACTTGAAAGTTTGCAAATCCTTACCAAACTTTTCAAACTTTGCAAAGTTTTGTTTAACTTTTTGGCTCCAAAGTGGTTACCTAATCTTACATCTATCATCATTTGTGATAGGGTTACACAGGTAGCAGTGGATATCTCTAATCTACAACACCCCTAAGAGTCTCTTACAGCCTTAATAGTTCAAGGTGTACATCCTAAGCTGGGTCAAGGAATGTTTAACAACTTATGCAGGAGATTAAATCCTGGGGTGCAAAGGGTGGGGTTGCTCCAGAGCCCAACCTTCAAGGGGGCTCTATCTACCCAAGGGTCTAATAGATTCTAGTTATGCCTCTGTAAAAATATTTTGTGATAGTGAGCCCAAAACAGTGTTTGCAAGGGAGCTCACCAGTAGTTACACCAGTGATTCAACGAAAGAAACAACATTTGTGGCTATCATTTTTATACAAATTTAATATATTAATATAAAATATATACACCGTGGCAAAAAGACTACAAGGGGCTTTAAAAGAAGAAATACACATTGACTAACAAATTGCGCACTATGCAAGCAATGAGGCAATATCAAACCTTCATATGCAAATCTGTGAAGTGCCTTTTTTTGTAAGGCTCAGCAGTAATACAGACAGGATCTTTGGACCTTGTGTCTCTCAGCCATCCTGATGCAGTTAGAAGCCTTGTTTTCTTGGGCCAAATTACTTTCCCCAGGGCAATCCAGAACAAATAGCCCTCTCAAAATTTCCATCTAGTAGTAAATAAATACCTGACTTCAGCATGCTGAGACCACACCTGGTATGACATCAGCAGCTAAGGTTAAAGCCAGTTTCATCCTGTGGAATTCCAGGAGGCAACCTGAAACCTGCCCCCTGAGGCCCCACCTGGTATGACATCAACATTTTGTGCTGAAGCCACTCCCATCCTTTGATTTCATCGCTTTAGCTGGCCTCCAGTTCCTTGTTCGGAAGCTCCTAACCTTTTCAAACTGACCTCTCATCAGTCAGGAACTGTCTCTGTCCTTTCACTATCTGCATGTTCTCCATTACCTAAACACAGTTTTTTTATTTGTTACACAAATAAGCATATTTTATCATCAGTTTGTACAGTAAGATTGGTACTTTGGATAAATAAACAAGAAACATTTCAAATAAATACAAATTCATATTTTATATCCCTCTTTGGACATACAGTGCCTTATTTATCAAGCTGACATGGAGCAATTCTAGAGCAAACCAGCTGTTCCATATGGGACAAAAAACAACTTCCAGAATAATCAATGATTTACATTGTAACTCTTTGAATGTTAAATAGGCATTCAAAAGATTAAAAACTCTATTTAAAGCAATAGGAATTTTATCCCACTACCATGATTAAACTGATTTATTCCAGAATTGCTCCATTTCATCTTGATAAATGCAGCCCAAAGTGTCTTCTGTCACATGCAGAGTCCTATTGTAATGGTTTTTTCATACTCGTGTTTACAGCCTTTGCCAATTATTGCTTGAGATCCTCAAATTCCTTAAAACAAACCCCTTTATTCAGCTCATTTTCCCCAGCTTCTGCTTCAGAAATGCACTTTCCATATGATGGAGCCTGGATCCTGCTGAGTGCCAGCCTTTCCATGCTTTGTAAGTACATCTATCACCTCTCAATGGATGCCACCAACTAGTCACTAAAACCATAACTCAGTTTATCCAAAATGGATCTTCTCTTTTCCCATCCAGCAAACCACCTCTGATGTTCTCGCCAGCTCCACTATCACCCCCTCATCATAAGCTCTCTTCATTGGAGTGATTTTTGACTCTGCTGTTTATTTCCATCACTCACATTCAGGCCCTCACCAAATTCTGCTGCCTTCATCTCAGAAATATATCTCACACTCTCCCTTTCACTTCAAACAATGCAAGCAAGACTCTGAACACTTATCTCCCATCTTGATTATTGCAGTGCTGCCCACTCCTATTACAATCCTTTAATACGCTGTGTGCATATTTGGTGCTACATACAACTATTTGGTCAATACAATCAGTACAACAGAATTTGTTCAATACAGTTTTGAACTGCATCTACACCAGCACATAATTTGCACCATGTGATGCACTGGTTCCATTGATTTCTAAGGACTAGTGAGTTACAGGAAAAAAACTAAAATAAAAATGTATTTCTGTTACATTTGGATGCAAAATTGCAGATAGTCCATTGCATAAAACAATATTCATAAAATAATTATATACAAATACAATCAAGACCAGAGCAAACAACTCCAGAGATCAGTTTATTTAAAAGAATGTACAGAAAACACTGACGTATCAATTAAAGGGCCAGAAAATAATCAGGGGAATAGGCTTCCTAACATAAGCAGTTACATGACAGTTATGGAGTTCAATATTCCATAGCTTAAAACAATGCTATTGTCTACAAGTTCTCCCTGCAGATCTCTAGGATCGGCAGGGCTGGGTGATTCCACTCTGCGTTCCTCATATCCTCTCTATCCTCTCAGGCACCATGTCAGTGATGTTGCCGATAATGTACTTTAAAGGAGAGGACAGAAATCTCCCAGGTGCATTGACATCACCCAGCCATGCAGATCATAGATCAGGGTGAATGAAAAGAGAATGACAGAGTATTACACTATGGGAACTCGATTCTCATAGCTGTCAGGTAACTGCCTACATTTAGAAAGCCCATTCTCCTGACCCTTTATTGCCCTTTCAATATTAGTGGAATAGAGCTTTATGCTACAACAAAGTACACAAAAGTATGTCAAATTAATTTTCTGGGGAAGACAGGTCATGGTGGCAGATTTAGAACATATGGTTAGAAATTTACCGGGTACTTTTTTTTTTGCAGTGTATAATATACATAATTATGAGTTAGCATATTGATAGAGGGAGAAATCCTTTTGGTATTTTTTGAATCTGGTTGCATTGCTTTCCCATTTAAAGAAAACATGGATGTGGCTTTGGTTAGGTTTTGTTTGTGGTCCTCTAGGGCATCAGTATGGAGATCTGTCAAAGGCTGATTCGGATGAAATTGTGTGTGCAGCATTGTGAAGGAATGTGTTGCACACTTCTTTCCTCCTTAATGGGTTAACTATGTTAATATGAAAAGCTACAGTGATGAGTGCAATTAGCTAATGCATTTCTCCTGCACCAGTCGAACGGCATGCAATCTTAGTAAACAGACCACCTGGAGTCTATGGGGAATTATTTATCACTTATGTTTCAAATCTGAGCCAGTACAAATAAATTGTTCCTGATTTATGGAAGAAAACAAATTATGTTTTAAACAAATTGATTGTGTGCTTTAGTAAATGCAGAGCAGATTTTTTTTTCTACAGATTCTCCTTGTTTTGCAACTGTAAATTTTTGACATATAGCCCTCTATGTGTGAAGACAAATCTAGGTCAATAATCTGCACCAGATGTATATAAAGAAAAAGGAAAATAATTGAAAACAATTTTGTGTGTGTACGTGTATGTACATATATATGTGGGTGTCTGTCTTTGTGTCGGATGTAATAAGAAGAAATGGAATAACTGTGGGGCAAACCAACTGCAAAATAGGGTATAAATAAAAATTCCAATTTTAAATCACACTTTTAACCCCTTGATTGCCAGGCATTGGAGACTTCTAGCATTCAGTGGGTTAAAAATCCTCATTTAAATCAGTGAGGAATTTACAAAGTTCTTCTTGTCCCCTATGGAACACTTGGTTTACTCCAGATTCGCTCTGTTTATTTTTAGTACATCAGCCTCAAAGGAGCATATGTAGCTAGAGAAAAGCTTAGTAAATCTGGAACAAATCAGATGTACCTTATGTACCAAAAACTCCAGATGAAATGAATGGTACTTTTTTTGGATACAAATGGTACAACTATTTTGTTCCTTTTTTACAAAACATTTTTGGTGATACATCCCAAAGTGGCTCCCAGAATGCACTGGGCAATCCTCTGTCACATGAAGTGCTGTTTTTGTAAATTCTTTTGGACCAGAAAGACAAGCAACATGGTGCTGAAAAGGTTAACTGATATAAAGCTACTCTCTTCCTCAATTACATCACAATAACGGAGAGACTGGTGCATATGTAAAGAACAAAATAGAGCCATTCCAGGGCAATCAACTGAACCGCTGAGAACAAACTCACTTTCCTAAAATTCCCATTGATTTAAATGGGGCTTTTAACCCCTTGAATGCTAAATAGATCTCACGAATATTCAAGAATATAACCCTCTGAGTGCCAGTGGGGTATACAATGTATTGCTTTGCACTACATTTTAACCCTGTGAGTTTCACAGTGTTGTACAATACTCACTCCCACTGTCACAGAAAGGGTTAAAAGATGTCATTTAACTCTAGAAGTCCATAGGGGTTCATAAGTAAACTGTCAGCATTGTACACCACAAGGTCTGTTTCTATATAGTGAAATCCTACAGATAACTCAAGGTCAGGACAGGAACATATTCAAATTAAAGTAAATTACCATAAATAATTCACATAATTATGTATTGGGAAGACAGTTAATCAAAGGGGCTAAACAAGTGCTATTTATATGTTGGTAACACAATCTTTTTTTTTATTCAGAGTGTTACGCATTTGTGTATATATTTATTTACCGTAAAATCTTGGGTATAATATGCACAATTTTACCCCCCTTCACCTCATGTGAAGTGGGGGGTGCGTATTATGCACAAGAGTTTTATTACTAAAGAAAAAATTAAGGCTGGCAGATACCTTCCCTCCCCGGGCGCAATCCGCTCTCAAAATAAGGCTTACTTTGTTCAACTGAAGTCCCCACTGAAGCCAATAGAAGAGAAGGCAAAATACAAACTTCATCCATGTAAATCTTCACTGCGGGCGGCATGCTTGCATTTGCCGCCCGCCTCCTTCAATGGGCTTTCACGACCTTCTGCCTCCAGCCAATGGTAATGCTCTGTGAGGTTCTCAAGGTCCTCAAAGGGCAATACCGTAGGTGGAAGGTCTTGACAGAGTATTGAAGGAGGTGGGCGACAAATGCAAGCATGCCGCCCGCAGGGAAGATTTACATGGATGAAGTTTGTATTTTGCCTTCTCTTCTATTGGCTTCAGTGGGGACTTCAGTGGAACAAAGTAATCCTTATTTTGAGAGCAGATAGTGCCGGGAGAGGGAGCGAAGTTATCTGCCAGCCATAAAAAATTTTTTTAGTAAGGGGGGAAACAAGGGTGTGTATTATACATAGGCACTCTTGTTTTTTCCTAAAATCTTGGATATAATATACACCTGCGTATTATACAAAGGTGCGTATTATACCTGAGATTTTACGGTATGTAGTATCAAAAGTGTGGACAAGAATCTAACAGGATAGAAGTCTATCTTACAACAGTCATTAGTTTTGCATTTGAACTCTGTTGTTGTTTATAATTAGACAGTGATTATCTGAATGGTATTATCTGAAAATTCTAATATAATTCTGCAGTGTGGGTGAAGCTTATTTCTATTGTTTATATACATAAATACATACAATACATAGATACATGCACTACACACAGACTTTTAAACCCTTAAAGGGATAGTAATGTTTCATAATAAAAGCAGCTCTAATTAATCATCATAGTATTTGGACTTTGGAGAGTGTTATTTCAATACTGTCAGAGTTGTAGTTCAAGAGTAATTCAATGACAAAGTATCCCCCTCCCGCCCCTTTTACTGATGTCATACTGTTCATTCAGAGCAGAAGGGAGGTGTCCAGGTAGATTGCAGAGAGGGACAATCTTCAATTATGATAAGGGAAAAACCTGAAAAGCTTGTCAAGGGGGGCAGGGAATTCATTGTTTTCATAGGAATAAGAGTGTCCCCTTCTGTTATCTGTCTGGTCTATAGACTGCATTCCACATCTGAGAAGAGATGGCTTACACTAGGTAAAAGGGGCAGGAGGGGAAAACTTTGCTTGTGAATATCTCATAAACCATAAAGGTTTGAGAGATAAGACTTATATCATTCTTCATGTTTTATTAATGCCTACAAAATAAAATAAAGTTAAAATGAAGTATTACTATCCCTTTAAGGACCATGACTTGCCAAGACCTTCATGGGAAATCTTGCATTAAGGAGCCATAACGGTCCTGGCACATCATGGAATTCAGGGGTCTCCTTTCGTGCGGCTGCATAACGCTCATTCATTTCCGAAAAAAAGCTCCGTGGTCATTAACTGCTGGCCACGACGCCGCTCAGCCGGTCCTTAAGGGGTTAAGCTGTCTGTATGACTGAATAGAGTGAAGTCCTCTCTGACAGTTCTTTGAGGCCTCTATGGGGGTGTTTGCACTACTGTTTGCTAGCCCATGATCTAAGGCAAGACTTTTTCTGGAAAATAAGAGCTAATACTATATAACACTGCGTAGTTTGGTAAAATAACGGACCATAGAAGATTATAGTCCACATTTATTAAAGCAAACTGGAGTTATTCTGGAGTAATCCAACTGCAGCACAGAAATCAACAAAAAATTTGTGTTAAATTAAATTGGGCTTTTAATCAATTGAATGCTAGAGAGGTCTGCAATGGATTTTAATGCACAGGAGACCTCTCTAGCATTCAAGGGGTTAAAGTGATAGTAATGTCTAAAAAAAACTTTTTTGCATTTAGAAGAGCTCAAAAAGCTGATCTAAATGCAAAAAACGTATCTCTCAAACTGCTATGGTTTAAGATATACGGGCGTTTGAAGTTTGATTTCTCCTACTGACAGCTGTAAAGCTGTCAGCAGGAGATTTGTGTCGGTCGACACTGTGGCGCTTGAGAAGTGCTGGGATCTCGTTACTTACATAGAATCCCTTCAATGGAATGGTCTAAAACATGTGCCTAGTGTTCAGGCACATGTTTTAGACCATTCCAATAAAGGGATTCTGTGTAAGTAACGAGATCCCGGCACTTCTCAAGCTCCACCGTGTCGACCGGTTTGAGAGATATTCACAAGCAAAGTTTCCCCTCCTGTCCCTTTTACCTAGTGTAAGCCATCTCTTCTCAGATGTGGAATCTGGTTGCTAGACCAGACAGATAACAAAAGGGGTCAATCTTCTTCCTATGAGAACAATGAAAGCCCTGCCCCCCTTGACAAGCTTTTCAGGTTTTTCCCTTATCTTTATTGAAGATTGTCCCTCTCTGCAATCAACCTGGGCACCTCCCTTCTGATCAGGATGAACAGTGTTACATCAGTAAAAGGGGCGGGAGGGGGATACTTTGTCATTGAATTACTCTTGAACTACAACTCTGACAGAATTGAAATAACACTTTCCAAAGTCCAAATAATATGATAATTAATTTGAGCTGCTTTTATTATGAAACATTACTATCTCTTTAATGTGAGTAAATCACAAATTCAACCCCCGCAGTATGCACAGGGCAACTGAGTAAATCAACATAACTTTCTACTGCCCTTGTTAGTCTGTCGCTGAAGGAACACTCCAAACCTCCCCTAAACTTCCACCGTGCCCTTCGCTTTATTGCAAGAGGTGTTAAGGGGATAATTTTCAGTGTATATAACCTAGTAAATCATCATAGAGCTAGAATTGTGTTGTTTAGCCCCCAAAATTTCAACAGAAGGAACTACATTTGTCATTTTTTAAACTTGCTTTTAAAGTGAAAATGTGACCTTAAATTAAATTAATATATCTGCAGAGCCGGTGCCACCTATAGGCAAGATAGGCGCCACTCTAGGGAGCACATCTACAGGGATGCAGCCTCAAAGAGCCGCAGCCTTACAGAGCAGAGCTGCATGCACCTCGGTAGCTATGAGGAGAGAGAGCGCCTACAAAGCTCCTAGAAAGCCTCCTCCTTCCACCTTCAAGGAGCGTTGCAGGCATGCAGCGCACATTCCATTGACCATCCTATTTTAGTGACTGAATGCCAATTGCCTGGGTAGGCAGAAGCGAGGGGCTGCTCTAATCAGTATACCCTGTAGGACTTGTACTGCTGCAGAGCCGGCACCCTGGCTGAGGTGAGGCTGCCATTAGCGTTGTCAAGGGTGGGTGGAGACTGGAGAGGTTTCTCAGAAGGGGTTCCAACTCTGGAACCTAATGTGGTGCATAATGGGCAGGACACTAGGGGAGGGACTAGCCAAAGGGGGCGGTAAAAAGAGGTTTTTCCTAGGGTGGCAAAAATCCTTGCACCAGTCCTGTAAATTTGCAAACTTTATTTGAAACCACCTGTACATAATGTTAGTCAAAATGTTAGTAGATGCACAGTTATTGATTATTTTATTTCTGAATGTTGATCTCTCTCATTGCAGGACTGAATGCAAACTAAGCTTTCTGATGCATTAGCATCTCAGCATTTGGAACTGCACTGAAAGAGTTTATAACCCAGAGATAAAAGTATTCACATTTCTCGCATCAAGTCCTGCTGTCCTTTTGGGTAACATAACGCAGAAGCAGTTTTAAATGAAGTTTTCAACGGTTTGAACCTTAATTCAAGGCGACTGGTCACCTTAGAAACATATTGTTGTGGTTCAAAGAAGAAATGTGACTTTCAGTTAGCAAGGAACATTTACAATGACTGCTTCAATTATATTTTTCTACTTTTTTATTCTCATACTCGAAAAATATATAACATTGCAGATACTGGGGTGAATATACAAATATGATTCTACACCTTAAAGGGATAATAATGTTTCAAAATAAAAAGCAGTTCCAATTAATCTTCATAGTATTTGAGCCATAGAGAGTGTTATTTCAATACTGTCGGAGTTGTAGTTCAAGAGTAATGAATTGATAAATTATCCCCCTCCTGCCCCTTTTACTGAGGTAACACTGCTCACCTCAGAGCAGCAGGGTGGTGTCCAGATGGCTTGCAGAGAGGGACAATATTCAATTAGCATAAGGGAAAAGCCTGAAAAACCTGTCAAGGGGGCAGGGTTTTCATTGTTCTCACAGTAAGAAGATTGTCTCTTGCTGTGAGCTATCTGGCCTTAAGACCTTGTCACAAGCGAGGGCTATAGGCCCTGCTGAGACAATGGGGAGAGTGTGGGAGTGAAAGGGTTAGTAACACCAGATCCCTGGTTCCCTGTTACTATTCCTAGCAACCGCCAAATTAACCCCTTAAATCCCTCCTGCACTATCACCCCAGTACTACAATTTGCTGCCACCACCAATACTTTATATTAGGGCATCTTAGGTTACCCCAGACACAACAGAATTACAGTATAAAATCACCTTCATAATCAGACATATAGAATTAACTCTTTAGTAGCGTGTTCTAACTGAGCTTCCTTCAGAGTAGTGAGATCATATTAGAGACCAGAGACAAGAGCTGATTAATTGAACATTTAATCTGAAAAAAGGTTTTACAGTGCTGGGTACAAAAATACAGAAATAAAGGACATACAGTAATAAAGATTACACATAGGCAAACCAGTCCATAAAATAAAAGGGGAGAAACACAAGACATCCCTACATACAATTACATATATATATGAGTCCTTGTGGGAACTTCAGATGGTAAATGTTCCCCTTCCAGCTGTTACAAAGAAATGTCCTGTTTTTTATCCAAAACTCATATCAAGTAGATTCCACAGTTGCTTCTAAAAGGCCAGACCCCCTGGGTGTTACCTGGGAGGGTCAGGGGTCTGGCCTGACAGTTTATAGCCCACTCAGTCAGACCTGTCAGGGATGTTACTGCAGAGGTCTACCTGAAAAGTCGTAAGGCTTCCCAAAACATGCAAATTACAGCATACCTCCATAATTGTATAATAATCACATTCCTCATATTTGTGTGAATATCTGGACACCAAATATCTGGGTCTAACTGGTTGCAAAGTGGCTATTCTTGTAACTCTTAGCAGAAACACCTCTCCCTGGCATGTTTGGTACCCACCAAAAGGGTAAAACCTGGGCATTCATATTATGTGGCTGTCCCCTGGATAACCACCATCAGAGCAGATCTTTCAATACATTTTATGGCAGTCTATGGTGATGTTATCTGCTCATTCAGTTTATGGCCTAGGACTGGTGCACTTTGAATAACATACACATATAAAAATAAACAAACAAATTATACATACCAGAGGCCTGCAAAGGCCAACTCATGCCTTGGCATGACAATCAGATTCCACATCTGATGGGAGGTGGCTTACACTAGGTAAATGGGGCAGGAGGGGATACTTTATCATTCAATTACTCTTGAACTACAACTCTGACAGTATTTAAATAACACTCTCCATGGCCCAAATACTATGAAGATTAAGTGGAGCTGCTTTTAATTTGAAACTTTACTATCCCTTTAATGCCATATAAAACAATGAGTAGAGGAATGTTATACCTTTTGTGCCATTTCCCTGAGCCTACTATGGGGCAGGTGTAAGGTGCTTGTTCATATTAAAATGTTAATGATAGTGGAGTGTGTCTACCGGTCTAAAGCCATCAGATAGTCTAGTGCAAGTCCCTAAATGAAGCCACTGGCATTGAAGGCTAACACTGCACTAATCTGCACAATAAGTTAGCAGAAATGGTCAGTTCACAATATATTAACCAGCTTTTACTTTCTTAAAAAAAACAGAAGTACTTTCCTAATTTTTGTATATTAGAGGAGTATAATACACAGTCCCTTTACTTTTGTACAACTTGGTGTTGTATACTGTGGACACTGCTCATACACCCTTTCCATGAAAGTGTATGTAGAATGAATGAATGTGACTTTATACTAAGACATGAGCACAACCTGATACATGTGCTAAACCTATCTAATGCCTATGTACTAAGCCAATGTTTTCTAATCTTTTCTTGCATTGTGACACGTGCTTCTTTAATCATGACACCTGTAGTAGAAAAATCCAAATTATCGTGGGCATTAATAGCAATATACTCACAACTTAACCCTTTGAGTGCCAGAGAATTGTCCAGTGCATTGCTTTGTAATGCATTGGACTCACCTCTGTCAAAGGAATTAATGCCACAATACATAATTGTGTCATGAGACACCGGCCTCGCCATCCCCTCCTACCTCATTTCCCCCATCCTCCCCTCACACCCTCATCTCTATGACACCCCTGATAACAACAGCTTTTATAGGTGAACATATGATAACGTTCTGTTTATACACTTCTTTCCTCATATGTATATGTTTGAAATGTCTTATTATGCAGTGGAAGCAGTGGGTTATATTACCTGCTATTCTTGTTCTCTTCCCCTTCTATACTTGCATCCAATCCACTCCCACACTAATATAAAATACTATTCTGTATGTCTACTCATTGTTATGTTCCCTTTCAAATTCCTCAATAATGTTTTAAAACAAAAAAAATGAAAATAAATTATAAGAAGCAGTTTTCCTAAAGCAGCATTTTGACTGTTACATATTTGGAGTGGATTATGTGATTCTCAGTCCTGAGGAGCACGGGCGGGAAAGGCTTGGAGAAATGTGCCATGTTTCTTTAAACAGCAGGTGTGAGATGTTGAGACATCCTGTTGCAAGGACAATGTTCACTGAATCCAATTTAGCATTCAAATTCAGATAATTTTGGGCCAAGGCATTCACAGATATTTTTCGGGGGGGGGGGGGGCAAAGCCATAATATAGCCTCCAGGTCAGTCTGCCGAGCCCCAATGTTTACTCGCTTGTGTGGGCCATATATACAACCCACTACCCACCATTTCAAATAGCCATATGTTTAGATCATGTTGTTGTGGGCTCAACTGCACCACATGGCATTACCTAGAACTTTCAGGGTACTTTATGACATATTGACAGATCTTGATGTAAATTAATAAATGATTTAGAGCAAGACTAAGTATTTTATTTACACAGACTAATTTATAAACACATTCACCAAAGTTTAAAGTGGAACGTTCCCCTTAATTCAAGCTTGCATATTTGAAAATTGCATTAAAAACTGCCAAAGTGTCATGTTAGCCAAACAACCAGCAAATATACAGTTAAGGAGATAATCACACTTGTTACCACATCTTAATGTATACCAATTGTGGTACCTATGTGGTACTAGTAATATTTCATATGCTAATTAATATACTAATGAAGGTTTAAATGATGTTTCATATGCTAAAAAAAGCTTTGTACAGTACCAGGAAATGCTCACTTTCACTTTGCCCAGAAACAGAAGTGTGAATGTCTCCTAAATTTGACATCTGGTGGAATTTGGTTAATATGACATTTAGGCAGTTTCTAACTTAGTCTTCAAATATGCAAACTTAAATTAAGGTGACAATTCCACTTTAAACAAATATTAATGTGAGTTTTATGTTTATAAGGCCATATGATACACACCACACAGTCTAATCTCCTAAAAAGAGGGGCAGCAGTGTAGGAAAAGTGACAGAAGGATTGGGATTTTACAGAGAGAAAAGACGACTGAGAGGAGATCTTATCACAATGTACAAGTATATGAGAGGTCAATTCAAGGATCTCTGTGGTGAGCTATACATTCCAAGATCTGATCTGATGACACCCCTTGAGATTAGAGGAAAGGAGGTTTAGACATCAGCAGAGAAAGGTTTCTTTACAGTAAGGTCTGTTAAATTGTGGAATTCCTTGCCCAAGGATGTGTTTATGGCAGATATAATGGACACAGTTAAGAAAAAATTAGATACATTTCTTTCAAAGGGAACATACAGGGTTATACTGTATATTAGTAGGCAAATCAGGAAGGTCTAACTTATTTGGTAGCAGGAAAGCTATACATTTCTCATGTCAATATGTTATGAGGCAAAGGTTGAATTTGATGGACTTGTGTCTTTTTTCAACCTAATTTATTATGTTACTATGACACTTGGGAGGTATACAGATGAGAAGCAACTGCATCATGTAGGTGAAATAAAAATTCCAATTAATGTCTTGAATGCTAGGGGGTATCCAAGACACAGTGAAGCATTGTTCTGAGACTGGCATAACTAGTCATTGGAGGGCTCTGGTGCAATATTTTTTTGGGCCTCAGGGCAGAAATATATTTTCATGGAGACATAACTAGAACCTATTGGAAGCTGGGACAATTGGGAACTCTTGAATACTAGCCCCCCAAACAACTGCACCCTCTTCACACTCTGTAGTTATACCCTGTGTCAGATTTACATCTCAGGGACTCCTAGGCAAAGCACTTTAGCTCCAACCATGATCAGACCTCCAATCCTACTTGACCTCGCATACAATTTTACTTGGCACAGAAAATTACCTCAGTCTATAACAGTACATGCAAGTACAAAGATTAAAAAAAAAAAAAAAAAAAAAAAAAAAAGATTTAAATCCCTTGGTTGCTAGAGAGATCTCCAGCACATCAGCATCCAAGGGATTAAATGATAACCAGTAAAGAGGTATGGAAACTGGTGCAGGGACATTGAGATTGCACTGACCACACCCACAATTCAGAATGTGGTTGTGGTCAACACAGCTGAGGCATCTCTCCAAATGTAGCACTCTAGGCAGCTGCCTACTTTTCCTAATGGGTAATCCAGCTCTGGTTATGCTGAACTGAGACCTCACTAGCATTCATGAAGTTAATATACCCATTACATTCAATGGGAATATTGAGAATTTTCATTTGTTCTCTGTGGTGTCCTTGAAATTTACTTATAATATAAAGTTAGTGTAAATCTGGTGTACGTCTCCTTAATAAAATAATTAAAGGGGGAAGTACCAATTCTTCCTTTGATGCTGTTTGTACAAAGGGCAGGGCAGCGGGGAATTAAATGGACATTTTGTGGCATCCCTTTACTCTGCTCCTTGTTTAATGATCTCATGAGTCACTTTACTGCATTTTTCTGTACATGCTGTGAGGAAGGTGCGCAGGACCTGCTTCCATTAAAGTCTTAACAATGGTGGAGTGTGTGTTCTGGTGTACGATCATGTGCTCTAGTGCATACTACTAAGATCAGCAGCCTGGGTTTTAAGCCATTGCCAAAAGAGCTGCATGGATGGATTCATATATCACCCCAAAGAGTTTTATGAACGGAATACACAGATGATTATGTAGCTGTGATTAAATTACTGTGATTAGCCACCCAAAACTGCGTTTCTTTAATCTTTTCACAAATAATTGCTGCTAGTTATTCTCAAGGTTTCATTATCCTGTTCTAGAGATAACAGTGGACTTATTATCAGGACTAGAGATGGGTGAACATAGAATTAGGTGAGAAATGGCACTTCCCGACTTGCGGTAAATTTCCTGTGAAAGGTGCAGTTTTCCCTGCTTTCCTCACCTAGCACTTTAAATTTAAATCAATGGAAAGACAGAATTTCTCCCCAAATGGCAATTTTCTCGTCTTTTTTCCCACAGGCATATAAAGGGTGTCAGGCTCTCACATCTTGCCATTCTGTGTTTGAGACAGGAGGAAGCAGCACATTTTTGAGCTAGAGAGGCAAGATAATAAAGTAAAGTTGAAGCTTAATTTAGGGAGTCTTGTAGGTAGAAAATCTGTTCTCTGTATTAGGGGAGTCAGGGGTACAGGGACGTGTGAGTTAAAAGGTAGTCCAAAAACTGAGTGCAGCCATGATTGCTGCAGCATGTGCAGTAAATAATGGTGATTCCTCTCGTCTTGAGGAAGTTTGTCAAAGTCCCATCAAAAGCTCCACCACCAGCAGCAGTAGTACTGTTAATTAACCATCTAAAAGCACTGAAGATAACAAGTCACATTCCAGTGTTGATAGCATAGTGCAAGAAGGTATAACAGCCAACTGCTGCATCTGACAGTGAGACAAACAAAAACAAAAACAACTGTCCTGAAAGTAGTAGCGAATGTTGTGAAAATCCCTCCAAGGGGAAAAGTAAAAATACATTTTTTGAGGCCTAGATGAAAATAAAAGTAGTAGGGAAGAAGAAGCAAGCAATGCTGGGGATGACCTGATGATGATAATGTAGATCTAGAATGTATCCCTCCCTTATTCAGATACAGATGAAGAAAAGAAGCCTGTCTGTAAACTGTTTGAGAAAATAACTGTAAAATCTGACCCTGAACAAGCAAAGATGGCAAAAAGTACACAGTCACCCTGTCAGTCAACATTAGCACCTTGCCAGTCCAGGTCCAAGTCCCACTCAGCCACACATACAAATAGTGTTGAGTAACCAGCAACAACACAGGTTTTCAGCATCCACAGCCTTAGCTTTGATGAATGCCTCTGCTGCTCTTGGAAGCACAGCACCTGTGACAACAACATCTAGCACCTGTAGTAGTAGCATCCTCTGAGTTCACATTATAGAGATACTACACTCAGCATACAAAATGTAAACATTTTGCTACCTGTTGTGCAGACTCGCACCTAGATTCCTCCTCAATGAGTTCCCACCTGAAGCACAACCACATGTCTGACTGGGAGGCACTCCATCAACAGGTCAGAGATGCAGCAACTAGCAGCAGCAGAAGTACTCCTAAATGTTCTCGGGGCTCTGGGGTAAATAATAGAAGAACTATTGATGTGTTAGAGAGTGTGCCAAGATTTTCTGCTCATGCTGCAGAGAAGTATGACTCTAAGTTTGTTTTTGGAGATTACAAGAGTCATAAAGTACCTACACATAATTCCAGCACCCCCACCACCTCCACAATTCATGTAATTAAAGCAATACAGGTACACAGTTCTTCTATTATGTACTGCCATCCCACACTTCCTAAGTTCTTATAAGACAAAACCTACACAAAAATAATGCAAACATATGCCTATGGAATAGTAAACTTGACAAAATGGTGGTTGATATGCTGCCCTTTTCTTTTCTTGAAAACAAAGGCTTTAAAGAACAGATGTCATGTGTAGCACCCTGCTAGAATATATCCAGCCTCAGTTATTTTTCAAGGATGGTTGTGCCAATGTTACATAAGTAGGAAGTTAGTGTTGTAGGTAGGGGAGAAAGGCAGTCAGAAAAGACAAAAAAGCTGCATAGGCAGTATCCTTTAAGTGTAGTATGTTATGAGTTCTCAATCCTTCACCAACACCAAAACAATAGGAATTTCAAAAGATCTACTCACATTCTTCAGAGGTAATATCTTGCCTCTGGGTGGTCAGGCATTCACTGGCTCTCACCCCAGTACGGTGTCTCACAACCAGTACGTGGGATCTTCAGTTGACTCTCACTCCTCACTTGGCTTGTATGGTAGGGTCTGGTTTGTGTAAGGTTATTTATCACTACACCTTCGACCAACTTTACCATTTACTGACACCCATAGGGGTTAATTGTATAAGATCTCTCACTGAGGCCAGTGGGTTCTTAGTATTAGTATGATAATAAACAATAAGTAACAGATATACTATATCATATATTTATTCTAAAAGAAAATCCCAATTAATGGGCATTAAAAGAGGACTCCAATATACCTCTAATACAATTTCTTAAAATAAGAAATAGAAATCTACAAAAATAAGGTTGGATGCGTTTCATGACAATTTGTCACTTTCGCAAAAGCCAAATAATTATAAAAAGCCTGTTCCGTCTTCAGAGGATTATATATCCTACAGATGATTAGTAAAATACTAACAGCTGTGCTAATTACTCACATAATATATATTTCCTGTGGTGCCGCCATGGCAGCCTGCTAACAACCTTTTCAAGGCATATGTTGTTGTAGGACTCACAACTTTGACTTTCAGCTATTTATATCTCCACTTTAGCCCTCGGAAGAAGGAATATTGTGGTGGGAAATGTTTCAGTCATAGAAAACACTGGCAAGTAAATATATATAGACAGTGGTGAAAAGAGGAGCACTTTTGCAGTGGCAAAAAGGAGAAAACTTTCACGAAAAATGTGAAAAATCGTTTTTTCGCGAAAAGTCATGCAGAAATTTTTCTGACTTTTCACCCACCCCTAATCAGGACACTCACAGCAGAGCAGCAAAACATTTCGTTACACTCTGCAGACCTCCTCAACAAAATGCTAGTGCAGTCATTGGCAGCCATTATTAGAGGAAATTGTTGAGTATGATGCCCTCAGCTACATTTGCATATGACAAACTTGATGTTAGCCATGAGAAAACTTTCCATTGAGTGAGAACATTCAACAATTCGTCAATGGCTAGAATCAGTACCATTAACAGTTTAGATGACAGAGACTTATCTAGCATGAAGAAGTGGGTTGGAGATGTCTCTAGAATCCATGGGGTTAATATGAATAATACTCCATGCATGCTTATTTCTCATAGGTTTGAACTTTGCAATGCATTGGACACTCCTCTGTCATGAAAATGGGTAACCCTTTGAGGACTAGTGGGGTGTGTAATACATTGCTTTGCAATGGTTGCAAATGACTTTAGTCCTCAAACGGTTAAGCACATTGCCTTCACTTTATTTTTATATTTTGTCTTATATGTTACTTCTCATTGTATTTTTCCCCTCTGGAAGAGCAATCACTTCTTGTCCACAAGGGCTCCTAAGCAAATAATTGTTTCCATAAAGAATTAGTTAAAATAACTAAGACAAAAGTTAATGCACAAAAGTGTACTAGTTTTTCAAAGACTCCCATGAGGAAATTGAAAAGGAGCCAGAGGACAGTAAACTTCCAAGTGATGTGTTAATCTGTCAGTACTAGGTGCAACTACTGGGTCATTTTTCAACGATCACCTGGCTTCAGGAGGAGGAAGAGAGCTTAAAACTGAAGTATTTACTATTTCCATATGATAGTGAAACACTCACTTGTCAAATATCATTAGTATGTGATAAAAGTAATGTGGAATTTGATTAATTGGTTTGAATACAACATTGAAAACTGTACAAATTATATTTTCCTTTAACCTACTGAAGACCAGAGGGGTGCACACAGAGGTATTACAGTTTAGACCATTGTTTACATACATTAAAAGTGCTCTTTGGTGGCCTCAAAGTTAACCTGTAGTTCAGCAGGGGGGGAGATTCACTAAGAGATTAAAAGAAGCCAGGTTGATTATGTTGTATTCACAGTACATCGCCTGTATGCACTAAGATGTCATCGATACTCCACAATACGCCAGCATCATGGTGAATCCACATGCCTTCGAGAAGATCGCGATTTTGCACTTAACACATTAACAATGGCTTATTTCCTTATGGAATTGCAGATTAATGGGCCATTATAATATTCATGTGGGTTTGTTTATATGTTAATGTGGCACATCTCCACATACACTGCTCTGATTGCAGCCTGTGCTGTCGTAGCTTACAGTCCCAATATCGCCAACATGGGCATAGTGGACTATCAGTGGTACTCAGGTCACGTTATTCATTCCCATGTTCCATTGCAGAAAGAACATTTTTCATGTCCATATCAGCCTGGTCCCACCCACAGGCAGTCCAGTTCTGAAATGTCACATGACTTCTTACCACACGAAAGAAACAACACAACCACAGATGTACATTTTGGCCTATGTGGGTCTCATTGGTGTGGTTCAAGGAGATACGGCCCATGCCTGGGATGCCCTTCCAACTTAGGGAGACCTACAACAAAGAATGTGATGAGCACATGTACAAAATAAAATGTTTTGTTCTGAGGTATAGTGGCCCCCAGTGGTGCTCAACTTACCAATTGACTAAGGAAAACGTAGAGGAAATTATGTTAGTGTAAGCCATTGCCATGCTCATTGAGCACAACTGAGGGGTCTTAGAACAAAACACTTTATATTGTTCCATCCCAGGCATCGGACAATACTCTCTATGTGTCTGGAGGGAATCAGCTGCACCACACCGACGAGGCCCACATAGCCTGAAATGTATATTCTGTTCATTCTCAGAGGATGCTAGTCAAATTCTTTGTTGTAGATCTCCCTGAGTTGGAGGGAAATCCCAGGCATGGGACCTTGCTCTCCATGTTCCACGGGGGACTCAGCTTCATCACACCGATGATGCTTACAAGGCAAAAGGTCTAAATATACCTCTGTGTTTGTGCTGTTTCTCTCCTGCAGAAAGGATTTGCATGATATTTTGGAGCTGGACTGCCTGTGGTTGAGACAGGCTGATATGGACATGGACATTTTCTATCTGCAATGGCACATGGGAGTCTCACCTAGGTCTCACAATCAAAATAACAAAAACAAACATATTATGCATTAATGTTTCCCTAAACTGGATGTCTGTAGTAATTAATTAGTGTATTTATATGTAATAAAACATAATTCCAATGGCTCATCTACTTTAGGCAGTATTTATAAAGAAAGACAAAAATAACAGTTTACCTTTCAGAGTGCAATCCCTCCTTAACTACACCAGGCAACAAAATCCCCAATTTTTATCCCCCCACACAGACATACATCAATGTTACAAGGTTGAGCAAATATGGATGATCCCAGCTACAAGTCAACAAACAAATGGGGAGAGAAGGCAACAAATTGGGGAAGGGGAGGAAGACACAAGAGGGAGCCAGATCCACCAACAACTCAGGAACAGAACAGAGCTAACAAAGAGCTGGTGCTGTATACTTTTACTTTCTGTCCCCACCCTCCTTCTTTCCTATGGGCAAAAGGCTATGATCTCACAAAAACCTCTCCCATCCATTTCATAACATGTCCAAAGTCACTGGTTGAGAATCACTGCCTTAGAACAAAACCCTTTATTTTCTTAATTCTCAGTGGGTGCTAGTCACATTCTTTGTTGTAGATCTACCTAAGTTGAAAGGGCTTCCTAAGCATGTGCCTGGAGGGAATCAGTTGTACCACACCAATGAGGCCCACATAATACATATGCATACCTGGGAACTTTCAAGATGAGCTGACCCTGAGTTCTTTGAAATATTAACCCTTAAAGCTTCCCATAATGTAGATATTATGTGATATGTGCCTGCTTGCTCTAACACAGAGGTGCTCCGGTCAGTGTGCGAGGGACCATTAACATGCTACAGTCTGGATAACTCACTGCCTGAACACAAACAAGACAAGCAGGACATCTCCCACTGTCTTTCTGGTACTGATGGCACCAGTTTAGAGGATAAGGAAACATTTAATTGGGGAAATTCATATAGTAGGTGACACAGACCTCTCTCACCCTGAGAATTTGGCCCTTCACCCCGAGACCCTGAGATTTGGGTCAAAACCCTGAGTCTAAGGGTCAAACCCTGAGAGTTCCCAGGTATGTACATATGTGGTTGTGCTGTTTCTGTTGTGCAGAGAGAATTTGCCTGACAATTTGGAGCTGGACTGCCCGTGAGTGGGATCAGGCTGATATAGACATGGAAATTTCCCTCTGAAATGGCACATGAGAGCGAGAAACATAACTTAAGCACCACTGAGGGACTACTGTGCCTTAGAACAAAACACTTTCTTTTGTTCATCTCAGTGGGTTCTCATAACATTCTTTGTTGTAGATCTCCCTACGTTGAAAGGGCATCACAGGCATGGGCCCTTGTTCTCAAAGTGTCTAGAGGGAATCAGCTACACCACATCAATGAAGCCCACATAGGCTGAAAGGTACATCTGTGGTTTTGCTGGTTCTCTTGTGCTGAGAGTATTTGCCTGATGTTTTTGGTGCTAGACCGACTGTGGGTGGGACCAGGCTGATATGGAAATGTATTGTCTGCAAAAGTGAGAAATGTGACTTGAGCACCCGCGAAGGGCCGCTATGCCTTAGAACAAAGCACAATTTTGTTAGCTCTCAGTGGGTGCTAATCACATTCTTTGTTATAGAGCAGGGCTGTCCAAGTTCAGTCCTCAAGAATCACCAAAAGGCCAGGATTTAAGGATTTCCCTGATTAAACACAGGTGAGTTAATCAGTGGACCATTCATTATGACTGACTTAATCAGGGAAAGTCCTTAAATCCTGGCCCGTTGGTGGCTCCTGAGGACTGAACTTGAACAGCCCTGTTATAGAGGAAAGCACAGTCCTGAAACACACACAAATTGCCCCATTGTCCTCATCTTAGCAAAAGTGGTGTTAAGGGGAGGAAATGTGACTTATGTAGCTTAGTAAACTGAAGTTAGATAGACTTAGGGATCTAAAATCAACCCCTGAGCTTGATGTGCATGGAGTTGGTTTGTGCGTTCACCGCACTGCATTGAAGATTTCTATTGCGTTTGTACAGTTAAAATTCCCATAGAAAAAACAGGAATTTTGGTAATAGTCATTTGTCCTTGAAGGTGCAGTTAGTTTACTCCACAACTGATCAATTTCTGTTTTGTACATCATCCTCACTAAAATGGCGGAGAGTGCCCAGTGGCACCTGAAGTACGATAACGGGCATGGAGACGGCACCCCCCATGGTGCTTGCTTCCTGTTGAAGGGAGAGGGATCACTAGAACAAAGAGAAGGGCTTCTTCTCTCCCCACTGGGGGCAGGGGAGGGAGAAAGATAGGGGGAGGGGGTTTTAAGTTTAAATAGGAGCCAGTTAAGCAGTTTTGTTGCTAATTGTAGTTTTGTTGCTAATTGCAATAGAAGATGTTGAATACTTCTCTGGCATGCAAAAGGTTAAAGAAGAACACATGCTAAATTGCCTTTTTAAAGGGAAATTTTACAACAGGAATAAGAAGCTCTTACTTTAACAGGTTAATTCACCTAAGCAGGTATATATATATATATATATATATATATATATATATATATAAAGATGCTTCTCAATACAGTGGGCAACCAAAGGTGGGGTTATCAATTGTTGACTGATTGGGGATGATGGAAGATGTATTTCCAAACAGCTGGAAGTCCAACAATTTACTTCCTCTGCGTTAAGGTATGGAAATTTTCTCAAATGTACCTGTAAATGTTATATTATTCTATTCCATGTAATAGTTTTGTTATAATTTAGTATTAGTATCTCTTTAAAGAAGAGATTAATCTGCATAGTAATTAAATTTGATAACCTTTTAACAGTGCCCAATCCATATTTGAAAGGTGAAATGAGTATCTCTGGGATACCCAGCATTTTATTTATGAGCACTTAGGTTGGATAAATGGTCCTTATCAACCATTAGTTCTGTTATTATTGCATTTATGAGAACTTTAAGAGCTATTATGCTCACTAGGCATTGCTGTGTGACAGGATAAAGAGTTTTTCTTGTTTCAAATGAACATTCCGCAAATAAGAATTGGTCCTGGAAGGAAGAAGCAATAGAATCCCTCTTATGCATCTAATACAATTGGTCTTATTTATAACAGACAACTGAATCAATTCTGCATCACGCTAAATACACCATAGGGACAAATACAAATTCCCCCAAATTTTAATTGATTTAAATTGAGTTTATAACCCCTTGAATGCAAGAGATCTCCAGCACATTGAAAAGCAATGGTTGGAGACCTATCTAGCATTTAAAAGATTAAGAGCCCCACTTAAATGAATGGGGAGGATTTTTTGTCTATAGTGCTCTTGGTTTGCTCCAGAATTGCTCCATGCTATCTTTACATATAAGTCCCCCTTTCATTTGCAACTGTACATAAGTTTCTAACATATTACTAAAAATATCATGACATCTACAGTATTTAGTTTAAATAATAATAATAAATATATATCTATCTTTATCATATGTGTGTATGTGATTATATTTAATTCTCTATCGCTGTATACCTCATAAATGCTAGAGAGACCACCAAGTATCAGTGAGGCTGATGTAATAAGGTTATAATAAGAAAAAGTGGGGCAAACCAAGTGCACCAGAAAGTGTAAGGAAAAATCCCTCCTGATTTAAGTGTAGTATATAAAGTATAGAGAGGGGTAATCAGATCCTGAAGAAGGCTAATCACAGACAGCCGAAACGTTGATCAATAAAATTTGAGATTTATTTCAAACTTCCTTTGAAGTCCTGAGAGTGCTTATGATATGCCCTCTGACCATTTATGCAAGCACAACCCTCATTGGCACCCAGGCACAAAATCAATCAAGAGCTTGAGTGCTTCCTATTTCGTTTTGTTTATATATATATATATATACACATATATTTTTTATTTATTTATCTATTTTTTTAAGTGAAGAGCTCCCTCTGTCTATCTCCTTCACTCTCTCTCTAGAACATAGGCAGGGTTTAATGACGAATGCCCATGTTTATGTTTAACAGGCATAATTTACTTTATTAGCCATAAGAACTGTAATAGCTTTAATATAAACACACTTTATAAACTTTATTAACAAAATATAACTAATGAAAAAATAGATACTGCCACCGTATAAATTTCCTTGTATTTATCCTTCATACCTATCAATTGTTTATTCCTCATACCAGTCATGTATTGTAATGCATTTTAAGTCATGTTTAATTCCACAGATCATCTGGAAATATCAGTACTCCAGAGAATGAAGAACTTGATGCATTTGAGGAGACAGTGCCCAGTACCCAACTTCAGAGAAGTCTTAATGCAGAAAATGCTCTTCCTGCAACATTGTCACCCTTTGCTGTGTCATCATCATCACCCTCTGTGTTGCTTCTCAGGATCATCAAGAAGATGTATGTCATGCATTTTAGGGGTAGTAGTTTAAATTGTTAACACAGATGATTCAAACTATGGTATGACTGTCAAAATAGTCTTTTTCACAAAGGTTCCCTGGGATTGCAAAATGAATATACTTGATTACATCATAAATGTTATTAAAAATATACTGAGTGCCCAAGAAAGTAGATTATCCATTTTTACCATCACTCTGTTTCTACTGTCTTGTCAAGTTAAACTTCACACTCATTCCATCAAGTTTATAAGTAACCATCTTTTATATCCACCACATTACCTTATGTCTCCTGCAATACATACTTCTCACCTGCATGTTTCAGGCACCTATTTTCCCTCAAACTAGTTCATCCATTGACTGTCATATCATCCAATTACAGAGACTCAACCCAGGCCACCCAGTCTTATTCCTTATCAAGAACACAGACTGCACAACCTAGACCACCCAGTCATATTCATTATCAGGAACTGAGCTATGCACAATCCAGAACAACCAGACATATACAATATCAGGAACACAGACATACATAACCTAGACCACCTAGTCACATTTACCATCAAAAACCCAGTCATACACAGCATAGATCACAGTCACATACAGACACACCCATCAAACTACATTCATGCACATACACCCAGCAATTCTTTGGCTCCTTGAACAGGTGTTTCTTGTGAAGATTCAGACACTATAACACCTCTTTTCTAAAAGTCAGCACACACAGTCTTTCACCACTGTGTTGTGAAACTAGCCATGATGACAGCGAAAACAATCAGCTGTGATGCCATTTGTTTATTTTATCTCATTAGTAGCAATTACTGAATCCACTCATGTTATTTCATGAATTATATTCCATGCCATAATTTACTCTTGTCTTTAGCCACATATTTTTTTGAACTATCTCCTCAAAGAAACAAAAGAAACGCCACATATCACCATGTGAAAAGAACATTTTGCTTGGCAATATTAATCAATTCATCCTATATTTGTTCAACAGCAATCATTTAGAAATATGACTCTAAATCCTGAACACAGTCAGACTCCTTGTTCAATGTATAAACATGCATATTGAGATATTTTTGTTGAAAAATAGGGCAATAATCATCTCATAGTTCCCACAGATGATTTTCATTACACATGCCTATAGTGTTCAAAAGATAGTTGTATGTCAGATTATATTGCACTTATAAATGTCTGTGTAATTGAAGAACACTTTTTCACTCTGTGTCGATAAAGTTTCAAAAGTTTTCTGTGAGGGCAAATACCAGGAAGAGGTCGTCTGGATAAAAAATGTAAAAGTCCCTTCTAGTGTCTTTTCTCTAAGGTTTGGATTCCTGAATAAGGTCAATGCTGTTTTTTTCCATAGGCAGCACCAACATGTATAGTAATACAGTAATAGCTGCTTTAAATTGGTGCCAGTAGAACTATGGAAACATTTTTTTTTAGTTGAAACATTAAGAACTAGACCAGGTTGAACTGAATGCAGGTATGCTTGTAATCCAGGATAATTTGGGAAAACTGGTGTTGTGTAGAATACAAAACTGCAATATTTTGCCAGGTGCCAACAGATGATTCAGTGATTACCAGGTTTTTGAACACCAGCCAGATCGCCTTACGTTCCCTTCACAATATCACTATTCATTGATTTTCAAATGCAAAATTGGTACTGGGAAGATATAAAACAATGGCTGGTGACAAGGAACCTGCAAATAAAAAAAGAGCCCATTACCATCAGAGCTACACAGCACTGGCCAAATAACATACCTGTATGTGCATATTTGCAGTGTTCATTTTGGTCAATGTTGTTTTTTTGGAGGCAGAAGGTTAGATTATTTTCATGTTTCTGCTAAAATTATTGTTTTAAAGGCCATAATAGTTTTGAGCCATCAGTGTTCATGTGCCACGTGTTGTTTTTAGGCTTGTATGATGAATAGAGGAAGGTTTAGCATGGCCATTGGATTCTAGACATTGCTAGTGGTCTGAAATGTACCGCAGAAAATGTATCCATTTAGTGTGCACTGTTAACACAGGCCATTGGTTCACTCAACGGGTATGACTTACTATTGATTTCTATGGTATTTTTTTTTTCCATTGTCTAAAATAAGCGTCCATAAGCTTTCTGCTCTTGCAGCCTATCACAGCATTGTTTTATGTGATACTAAATGAAACAATGTGATGCTTGGCTGTAGGGGCTGGAAGCACTATTCAGGTCTGATAGTATGAGAGGCACAAGGAATGACTTGCAGTACAGATTAAATGAGGTGGGGTTTTAGTGATAGGCACTGGTGCTAACGAAGTATTAAACATAGAGAAAAACTGATTATGCATTGCTGGTATAGTGCTGATCTGTTAAAAAGATCTCCAAAAGCTGGAACCCATTAACCTCATGCAACATGCTCCCAGGGTTGACATCTCATCCACAAAAGTGGACTTTATCCTTTCTCCTGGAGTTCCTGTGTCAACACATTTTGAGACCACTTAATCCATTTTAGGTGCTATGTTTCATGAGTCCTATTTTTTTGGGGGAAAGGCTAAGATTCTCAGATCCAGTAGAGCCCAATCAGGCTTCTCACTTGTTGAAGGATCACAAGGTGGAATTACAGAGGAATGTGAATTTCCAAACAGCTCTCTATTTCTTATCCATCTAGGGAAGAAAGGTTATGCTTCTGTGAAGAAGAAACCAACAAAATGTCTGCTAGTTCTCTAAAAGGGGACATTTTCACCTCTTCAGCAGATAGATCTGCATACCTGGGAAATCTACAGATCTGACCAGGACACTCAGGTCTTTATACTTAATAATCTTGCCTCCTTTGTGAGTTCCCTTGTAGGTCTTCCCTTTTAATTTCTGGTTCTGTCCACTATCCACCCTGTTCAACTCACTCTCCCACTCAGTTAAAGGGCAAACCCAGTCCCCCTTCCTTCCAAGCCCACCAACCTTTATTAAGCCCTGCCCAGTTTGGCAAAAATCATGTAATTTGGACACTCCCACCACCAAACTTTAGTGACCTCCGGAGGCTTGGGAGAAGAAGGTTCAAAGCAGGTAACTGAACAAAGAAGTCACACGCACACACAAGCATGCACATGCACACACATACACACACATACACATACAATCACATACACATTAACACCAGTAAATCAGGACTACAAATCTCAGAATGCATTACTCCCCTACATCCACCACAGGCTGTGTTTGGTGGAGAAGCAGGAACCATCATATTATTATTGTTATTCTTTATTTATAGAGCGCCAACTAATTCCGCAGTGCTGTACAATTGGGAATAGAAGGATCAGAGGACCCTGCTCGTGAGAGCTTACAGTCTAGAGGAATGTAGGTTTGGCACAGAGGGAGTAAGTGCTATTGGGTTTAAGTGCATCCTGCCACATGAACTGCCAGTCAGTGGGTGGGAGTGAGAAGTGCTGTTGAGTGCAGTGGTCCGGGCAAGGGGTGAATCTTGGTGATAATGTTTATGGAGGCAGTTGATAGATTTCCCTGAAGAGGTGAGTCTTCAGGGAGCATCTGAAGATTTGAAGGCTGGGGGAGGGGGGGATGGGGCGGGGGAGGAAATTCCATAGCTGAGGTGCAGCACGGGAGAAGTCCTGTAGGCAGAAGTGGGAGGATGTGATAAGAGCTGTGGAGAGTAGAAGGTTGTGTGCAGAGTGAAGATGGCTGGTGGGAGTGTATTTGGAAATGAGAGATGAAATATAGGTGGGTGCTGTGTTAGTGGGGGCTCTATAAGTTAGCACCATAATTTTGAATTTAATTCTGTATGCTAATGGGAGCCAGTCTAGGGACTGACAGAGGGGTTTGGTGTTAGAGAAGCGATGAGTGAGGCAGATTAGTCTTGCAGCAGAGTTCATTATGGACTGTAGTGGGGTTAGTTGGATGAGAGGAAGGCCAAATAGTAATGAGTTACAGTAGTCAAGACGGAACATGATGAGTGTTTGGATTGAAATTTTGGTAGTGTCTTGTGTGAGAAAGGGTCGGATTCTAGAGATGTTGCGGAGTTGGAGATTGACTGGATGTGAGGAATGAAGGATAGGGCAGAGTCAAATGTGACCCCCAGGCAGCGTGCTGTAGGGCTTGGTGTGGTGGTAGTGTTGTTAATGATGAGGGTAATATCTGGGGTAAGGGTAGTTGTAGATGGAGGGAAGATAATTAGTTCAGTTTTTCCAAGGTTAAGTTAAATTGACAGGAGGACATCCAGAAAAACAAAGCAGACAGTCAGATACTCGGGACAGGAGGGAAGTAGAGAGGTCTGAGGAGTAAAGATATATTTGAGAGTCATCAGCATAGAGATGATGGTGAAACCCAAAGGAGTTTAATAGTTTTCCAAGGGACGTAGTGTAGATTGAGAAGAGCAAAGGTCCCAATACTGATCCTTGAGGCACTCCAACAAACAGTGGGAGGGGTGGGGAAGTGGAGCCAGAGTAGGAAATACTGAAGGAGCGGTTGCAGAGATAAGATGAAAACCAGGAGAGTGCAGTGGCACAGAGACCTAGGGAGTGGAGGGCTTGGAGGAGGAGTGGGTGATCTACTGTGACAAAGACAGCTGACAGGTCCAAGAGAATGAGTAGGGAGTAGTGGCCTTTTGACTTGGCGGAGAGCAAGTCATTGGCTACTTTAGTGAGGGCAGTCTCAGTGGAGTGATGAGGGAGGAATCCGGATTGCAAAGGATCTAGCAGGGAATGGGAGCAGAGGAATTTAGTGAGCTGGTTATATGCAAGATGCTCAAGGAGCTTGAAGGCGAATGGGAGTAGAGAAATTGGCTTGTAATTTGACAGTGAGTTTGGGTCCAGGGAGGGTTTCTTTAGGATGGGAGTGACTAGTGCATGTTTAAAAGAGGATGGGAAGGTGCCAGTTAACAAAGAGATGTTTAATAAGAGAGTAAGGATTGGAGTTAGTAGAGGGGAAGTTCTTGACTGAGCTGAGACGGGATTGGGTCGAGAGGACATGTGGTTAGGTTTGAGAGAGTGAGGAGAAGGGAGACTTCATCCTCGGTGTTGGGTGGGAAAGAGCTTAGTGCGTATGCGGGAGAGGTGACAGGGCTAAGCTGGCTGGGTGGGGGTGGGAGTGATGAAATGTCATGTCTGATAGATTCGATCTTGTGCTTGAAGTGGGTGGAGAGATCTTGGGTAGAGAAGTTAGTGGAAAGTGTTTTGTGTTGGTGGGTGTAGAAGAGATTTGAAAGGTGTTTCAGGTTAGAGGAAAGATTAGAGATTAGAGAGGAGAAGTAGGCCAGGCAGAGGACAGAGCTATATGAAAGGAGAATTAATTTGTAGTCTATGAAGTCAGCTGTGGAGCATGATTTCCTCCAGTGCCATTCGGCAGTGCGTGAGCACCTTTGGAGGTCTTGTGTGCCAGGGTTGTAGTGGGCTTGTGCGTGGGTGGCGTGGACTTGCAGGTGCGGCTGTGTCAAGGGCTGAAGTGAGAGTGCTGTTGTAGAGAGCAGTAGTTTTGTAAGTGTGAGGATAGGGTTGAGATGAGGTTGCAGGAATGTGGAAAATTGTTGCAGATCAAGAGTATGCAGATTTCTCTGCATGCTCTTGATTGTGGCGGGGATGATGGGTTTGCGTGGTATGATGAGGTTACCGGTGAGGAGGTGGTGGTCAGAGAAGGGAAAGGGAACATTACAGAAGTTGGAGACCGAGCAGAGGTTAGTGAAGATCAAGTCAAGGGAGTGACCATCACTGTGTGTGGGAGAGCTGGTCCACTGTGATAGCCAAAGGAGGTTGTTTTGGAGAGGAGTTTGAAGGCAGGGGGGTGTTATAATTATTTAAAGAGAAGTTGGAGTCACCCAGGATGAGAGTAGGGACATCAGAGGACATGAAGTGAGGGAGCCAGGAGGTGAAGTGATCAAGGAATTGTGCAGTGGGACCAGGTGGCCTGTATATGACAGCAACACACAAGGGGAAGGGAGAAAAGAGGTGGAGTGTGTGAACTTCAAATGTAGGGAAAGAGAGAGAAGGAACAGTGGGGATTACCTGAAATGTATGGTTAGAGGACAGCAGGATGCCCAGTCCACCCCCTGTCTGTTGCTAGGCCTGGGTGTGTGTGTGTGAATTGAAGGCCTCCATGTGAGAGTCTAGCAGTGGAGGCAGTGTCTGACAATGTGAGCCAAGTTTCTGTGATGGCCAGGAGATTTAGGGAATAAGAAATGAACAGATCATGAACAGCTGTTAGTTTGTTACACACAGAGCGGGAGTTCCAGAGACCAAAACAAAAGGGGGGGGGGTTAGGTGACATGGTATGACTATTAGGTTGTGGATGTTGCATGTGTAAGTGGGTTCTGCGGTACAAGAGAGAATGGAAGGGGGGCTGGGCTAGGTGAAATGTCGCCCGCAGAGAGCAGGAGGAGAAGGGACAGGGACATAAGGTGGGAGTGAGATTTGAAGCAGCAGGGTTTTTTGGGAGGGGTAGAAGGAAATGGTGGTGATAGGGAGTGGAGGAATAAGAAAAGTTCATGGGAGCAGAGAAGTGGTGAGGGAAGAATTGAGGGTGCAATGTGAATGGAGTGACACTTAATGTGGACACAGGAGGAGGAGAGTCTTATGAAGGCGAGAATGGCGATTACAAAGCAAGGAGCTAAATTGGCCATAGTGGGTTAATGAATGGGGCAGCAGATTTGTGCAACAGTCTGTGATCCAGGAGAGTACAGATGACTTAGCAATCAAGGGCCAATCTACAGAGTAGAGGGTGTAGGTGCCAGGGACGTTGAGGAGAGTCAGTCACAGAACCATGGTGAGGGTAGTAATCAATGCAGGGTTAAATGAAGTAACCCACTGATGATCAGGAGAGGTAGATGTTGTAAGGGTTAATGGTGATTGGAGAAGAAATCAGAGTCAATTTTTGTTTTTTTCTCCATCACAGGTTTAGAGGTTAACCATCATATGATTTCTATAGATATATAGATTGATAGTAAGGCCTTACTATCAATCCCTTTAAGGCAAATTGAAAAGCAGGCATTAAACAGTTAACAAATGTTTTGAAAGTTTGAAGCAAACAAGATCTGTTGTTAAATGTGATCGGTTCACAAATCAGTTTCAAATGATTTATGGCAAACAGTAGTAGTCTTTACAGCTTCTTATAAAATGTGGTATCCAAATGTTACACATTAACATGTTCAGTATGTAACATACACATTCCACTGAGCTTTATTCCACTGTAACATAAGTGTCAAACGAGTTTGTTGCTCTCACAGTGGTAACATATTTTCGCTTATGAAATGAACAGGATGATTTTATAAGGTCAAATTGATCAAGTTTGATATTTTGTTTGTTGGCAAAAGCAGTTAATATGAATGATTTCCACATGGGCATGAAAACGTGTGAAAAGTTCATGGAGTTAAACCCTTGGGTACTAGCTTTGAAATGCATTGGAGACTTCTCTTATATCCAAAGGTTTAGAGACATTTGTACATTCCAAAGTGTCTGCACTGATGACATGAACGTTTTGGAATTTAGAGACGTACTTCAATAGATGTGTACGTGTTTTTTACTGTAACCATATACAGGTGAAAATGTATCAGCTTAAACGTTCAATAAATGAGGAGTAAACCGATTTCACAAGAAGACAGAAGGTTTTCTGGGGCAAACCAATTTCATTGTAGGTAAAAACTAAAACTTCTTATTGATGTAAATGAGTGTGTAAACCCTTGAATATAAGCTAAATCCACAATGCATTTTGAAGCAAAGTGATAATCACGCCTCTAGTATTAAAAGAATCAAAATTACCATTTCACCCTTTGAATGCCAGAGAGGTATCCAACACAATGCGTTGGATGCCCCTATAGGGTTAAGTGAACAGGAATTTTGGAAATTTTCATTTTTTTTCCTCCAGTGGTACAAATGGTTTACCCCGAAATGTCTCCACTTTTCTTCTGAACATGTGGCCCTGTATGTATTAAAGAAAATCTCCATTGATTTTAGTGGGATTTTTTTTTCTTTAGTACATAAGGTACAATTGTTTTACTTCAGATTTACTAAGATTTTGCTTGCTAAATATATTCCACTGTATTTTTCAAATATCAATGCCCAGGATACATTATTATCTATAAATATCAGCCAATTCCCATCAATGAACATAAGGTGATCTACACATCAACATAATGAAAAGTGTTTTGAAGCATGATAGAACATTTCCCAACACATCGTATAAAGGAGCATTCTTAAACCACTTTACATCTGGCTGATATTTGGTGCAATACAATATAAAAGAAGTGAAGTGATGTGGAATGTGAGACACCTCATTAAGGATATGTGCACCAAAGGGAAATTCTTCTGTTCCCAGGTGATACTGAAAAATGTTAGTCAATACTGGATGACATATCCCACCTATTCCCACATATTTAATATAAATGTATATCTATCTGTCTATCTATCTATCTATCTATCTATCTATCTATCTATCTACCTATCTATCTATTGCTACCATTAGTTCAATTATCCGTATGAATGCTGGATAGGGAATCCACAAAATATCCATATTTCTTATCTTAAAATACAATGCATCAAAAAAGGAAAACGGCCATGCTAGATATTATAAGTTGAAGTAAAACAAGATTTAATAATCCAAGCAGGCATTCGAGTATATTAAAGAATCATTACATATTAGTGGAGATGTGAATGATCAGGTGAGCTCCATACATTGCCTCATTTACCTGGCTTTTATGTATGATCCATCCAGTGAACCACATGAATCTTTGTTTAGCAATATCAGGGCCTAACTGCACTGAAATATAGGCCTGGGTCCTTAAAAGATGGGGAAGTCCAAGAAAGTGTAAGGAATGACAGCAGATGTGTAGATGTTAATGGTGTTTAGATGATGTTTAGTGATGAGTGCAAAGAGATGTATGGAAAACAATTCAGGATTTTTTCTCTTTTCTCTGTATTAGTGAACAAGGGTAAATCTCCGACTATCTGCTCTAAGACAGATGCAAGAAACCAAAAAACAAAACAATGAAAGGGGCAGCTTTAATGTGTTACTGTTCATGATAAGTAGCTATATATTTTAGATATGCAACAATCCTTTCAGTTGAAAAGGTTCCATCCCTGGCTACAAGTGAACTAGTGAAAAAGAGAGAATAAGCAACAACAAATACACCCCACATGTTCACATACATAGTCCAGATTTGTTCTTTATAAATTCTTTCAATGTACAAGGTACCCTAGGGTGGAAAAAGACACAATCAGGAGGAAAACTAATAGAGAATTGTCAAGGTCTATAAATTAACCTACCATTGCACACACATATACCATAAATTACTTGCTAATAAACATTGAAGCTATTCCATACCTCACAATTCTTTCTCTTTAGGAAGGACAGTCTTTCTTTTAGACCCAAATTCCTCTATCCTTCTTTCCCACCCTGATGTTCTTTTTTTTATGAGATCAGACTGTGTGGTGTGTATATAAATTTATCACTTTGCTCCACAGCAATAAAATCCACTGTAATGTTTGTTTAAACTTCAGTATCTGTGTTGGTTATGCTATAAGATATTTATTTGGTTACACTATAAAAAGAGGTGTCAATACGTCATAAAATAGTCTAAAAATTCTCAGGAATGCCCTGCCCGCCAGCCACACCCCCACAAACACCACCTAAACCACAAGTGTCCCACTTTGGCCACTTGAAATGTTGGGAGGTTGCTATCCTACTCCCACTGCTGTTTATGTAAATACAATTCTAAACAAATGTACACTCATATAAGGAACACTACCACCCAAAAGCATCTGGGGTTATTTAAACTTAAATACCCTGCACTTCATGCAACATCTGTAAGAATTCTCTATATGTACTCTAAGGCCTGAAATCTAGTTTTATATATGCTCTATGGTAGTTTCCATTGTTGCCTTTTACAGAGCTCACAGCAGTCTTGATCCGGATCTAATAGGAGATAGGAAGTATTTTCTCAATATATTGATACTAAGCTCAATAAATTTGTACTAATCTCGATACATTAACTGCTTTAGTTCTTATCTCTCTTTACAAATTGTGCCCCCAAAACATTAAAGAAATTATGTTTGAATAGGACAGATTACATATGTATTTAAAAGGAAGCAGATTGTTATGCTTCTATGACCTACATACAATGTATATTTTTACAGATGTTAGCATAGATATTTAAAAGTACCAGAGGGTGCAGTTGTAATGAAATCCAGCATCCAAAGGGGGCCATTGACCACTAGGGTCTAATTATGCCTCTGAAAATGTTTTTGTGTTGGGAGACCCAAAATAGTGCTTTCACCGAGGCACTCCAATGACTAGTCACGCCACTGAAGAAAATCTACCAATTTAGGGCTCGATTCTATTACCAGCGCTAAAAATAAAACAGGCGCTATTTTTTTTGTCAGTATTTGCTATCCTATTACCTGACTTGTGAAAACAAAACCAGCAGTAATTATACTTAACTCCAGTCTAAAAAGGCCCATAGGAAACAACTAAAGACAATGTGCAATTAGTATCCTATTATCCACGCTCAGTATTACCTCCTGTTTTGTGGTTACATTTAAGTCAGTAATTCTGCGCCTCAGAGGTTGAGGCGTAGAAGCCATAATGACAGTTTCAAAACCATTGTTGTTCGAACAAAAGCAGTGTATAATACAGTATACAGCATAGAAATCCAACATAATGTGCCCCCCCTCGATATATTAAACCCCCTTTTAAAAGTCGACTTACAGTGCTTTCTTTCACCACATTAATCCGATAAATATTGTTCATAGTCGACAATTAACCCTTCCCCTTCCAAATCCAACCTACAGTGCTTTCTTTCACCACATTAATCAGACAAATATTGCTCATAGTCGACAGTTAACCCTTCCCCTTCCAAATCCGACTTATAGTGCTTTCTTTCACCATATTAAAGGGATAGTAATACTTAAAATGTAAAAAAAAATATGTTGTAGGGTTTATACCCCTGAGTAAAACAAGAGTACTCCCACTGCTTAAAGGTGTTTCATTCAAAAGTTATTAATTTTCAAAGTTGAATTTTTAGGTGCAATATCACAGTGGCCTGAAATTGTACAGTGGCGCTGTTGCTACACCATTCTATGGAGATTTATTGTCCCGGGACCAGAGCTGTCCATAGGATCGTGTAGCAACAGCGCCACTGTACAATTTCAGGCCACTGTGATATTGCACCTAAAAAAATCAACTTTGAACTGTAAAAACTTTTGAATAGAACACCTTTCAGCAATGGGTGTACCCTTGTTTTACTCAGGGGGATAAACCCTACAACATATTTTTTTTACATTTTAAGTATTACTATCCCTTTAATTTGATGAATATTGTACATCCGGCATTTTAACCCTCCCTCCCTCTTGAAAAGTCGACTGCAGTGCTCCCATGACTTTCTTTCACTATTTTTATCCAACATTTTTCTTCTCCTATTATATTCAACATGCCCTCGTATTTTGTATTGCAAGATTAACCCTATGAGTACCAGAGAGGTATTGTAATGTGTTTGTTACCCATCTGATACTCATCGAGCCCTTAGTGTTTAGGTGTTAGTGTTTCTTTAAAGGGAAAGTAAAGTCTATTGTTAAGAAAAGCTAATATTATAGCTATTTAAATTATAAACTAATGGTTTGAGAGATAAACCTTTATGGTTTGAGAAATATACAAAGATAAAATTCCCTCCACGTTCCCTGACGTGACCTGTAAAGCTGTCAGTCCAAGATTCTGGTTGCACGACCGGATGAGGCTCTTCAGCAGTGCCGAAATAGCGTGATCGTAAAAAAAAAACGTAATTGGAACGGTCTACAAAGTGTGCCTGAAAACCAAGCACACTTTGTAGACCGCTCCAATAAAGTATTTGTTTCACCATCACACTATTTCGACTCTGCTGAAGAACCTCTGTCTGCTCCTGGGACCAGGATATCTTGCAACCGGCTTTACAGATCACGTCACAGAGAGGGGAACTTTGTCATCATGTATCTCTCAAACCATAAAGGTTTGAGAAACAGGACTCACATTGTTTAGTTTATTATTGAAATAGCTACAATATTAGCTTTTCTTAACAATAGACTTTACTATCCCTTTAATTTCATTGGATAATTGGTGACTTTTCATTGTTTTCCTTCAATCTGATTGAAGATGACAAACACTGCTTATAACTGCTGTCATTTGTTTCATTTTCCTTTTGAGCAATACTTATTTTCTATGAAACAAATGGAACAGGGGCAAGGATGGAATTTCTATAAATGTTTCTGCATCTGCGTGGGAGACTTTGATGTGGATATTCAGAAGTGATGAAAGATTTAAGAAGTGCTATAATGAATTCCAGTGAAACACTACTGATTGTCAATTTAATGACAGTGAGAAAAGGAGGCTTCTTCATTCTGCATGAAACAAATTATCTTTGCTGTCAAATCAACAATTCAGTCTCTCACCTGCATTATGTATTATGTATTAACCCCCTGAATGCCAGAGAGGTCTCCAGCACATTGTTTTGGAATGTATTGGAGACCTCTTTATCATCCAAGGGGCAAAAAGAATGCATACTTAAGGTAAATTACTGGAAATGCCATACTGGTTATAACTGATCAAACTAGTTTTACATGTGGAACCAGAATGAATACATATGGATTGCATATAGAGGATAGCTGCATGTTTACTTTGGAACATTCCAGAACAGTGATGGCTTCTCTATGGACACATTTCAGAAAGTGGGGTATGACAAACTGAGCAGTAAGAGGTCCTTCTATGAATATACAAAATTGAAAGAATCATATTGATTTTCATCCAATTTATCACTGATCAGACTGATATGATGTATTGCCTGTTTATTTTCTTGCTTCCAGATGGCATATCTATTCCCCCCAACTATCCCAAAACCCTTTGAGTGCCAGAGGGGCACGCAAAGCATTGCAAAGCAATGTGTTATGTACCCCTCTGGCACTCAAAGGGATAAATAAAGAACACCAGACAACTTGGAGGTAAAAGGGCTGTGGTCCAACGGTATTCTTCCCCAGATACCAGTACACAGTTCCCAACAAAAACCAACAATACCATGAATATCACCTTACCCCGCATCAGTTCCTGAGCTGTAGCCCGAACGGGAACACGTTAACCAATGCCTGTCACTGCAAGTGATGAGCATGTCACCCAACCAATACCCAGGCTGGCATCAAGGGAACAATCATAACCGCCAAACCACGATTAAACTACACTGCCTAAACATCCCTCTTAACTCCACCCACCCAAACTACCCAACCAAAGCTCCCTTTCTGCACAATGCACCAGAAGGGCAGACACAGGAAGCCCATCATGCCCCAGTCAGTCAAGATGGGTTTCCCAAATAGATCCGGGGGCCCATTCCTTTCTACAAAGTTTCACAAGAAAAATATAATAATAATCCATCTTACCATACTATGGCAGAAAATGCTAATGACCCTTATGAATTGTGTCTTTGTGCAAAATATTACAGTCAGTCTTGGATATCATGTCCATGGAAGAGGAAAGGACAGTTGCTGGCAGTTTTTTTTAAACTGAAGAAAGCAGAGTGCATAATCCTACTTAACCCTTTAATAATCAAAGGGATATGTACCACATGCATTGAAGCAATACATTGCATGCCCCTCTGGTCCTCAAAGGGTTACAATTTCCCTGGGCAGTGAGCAGAATTTGAGGTCCTGTGGTCATGTTAGCTACTGTCATTTCTGCTTCCATGAGTATTACATCCAGGACTCACTCTCCTGAGCAAAGGAACAAGAAGAACATTCATAGGGGTTATACGCATTTCTGTCTATAGTAAGCCAAGACGGTCTAGTATTAGGAGTTGTTACTGCTCCTTTAATCACTGTAATGTATAATTTGATTTTTTCAGGAGATACAGTACATTGTTGTTAATTTATTACAGTGAAAATGGCAGACACTCAAAGATACTCCAAAGATACTACATTGCTGTATACAGTTTTTATACTCTATGTCATGGGTGGCATATACTATTGTCAATGAAGAGCCGATCTTATGTATTAAAGCAGTGGTAAAATTATTATGACAAACATATATATCTCATAACTGCAAAACTAGTGGGAGCTCAGCTCCAGCAGATAGATCATCCTTTTAAACTGGACACACACACGAGTTTCTCAGAAGGGGAACTTTAGATTTTCCCCAGGTGACTGTGTGCAGTAGCAGCAGAAAGGTGGAGCTGCCTGAGTCTGGTGTGTCTGTGTGTGGGATACCAGGGGCACTACCTATGTCATCACCAAGAGAGGAGGAGGAGTCTTGTGGTTGTGATGATGAGGCTGGTGATGATTGTCATGGTGATGATGATGATGATGATGATGATATTGAGGATGGCAGTTGTGATGAAAGTGAAATGAGAGACATTAGAGATATCTTAGCTCAAGCAAGCAAAGAGTAGGAGATAGATCTTCATTTGGGAATGGATTTCAATACCACCAGCAGTGAAATGATGGTGTTTGTTAAAGGGATAGTAAGGTTTCGCAAAAACAGTAGCCCCAATTAATCTTCATAGTATTTTAACCATAGAGAGTGTTATTTCAAAACTCTCAGAGTTGTAGTTCAATAGTAATTGAATGATAATGGTTCCCCCTCCCTCCCCTTTTACCTAGTGTAAATCACCTTCCCTCAGATGTGGAATATGGTCCACAGACCAGACAGATCACAGCAAGGGACAATCTTCTTACTGTGAGAACAATGAAAGCCCTACCCCCACTGACAGGTTTTTCGGGTTTCCCTTATGTTAATTGAAGATTGTCCCTCTCTGCAATCCACTTGGACACCACCTTTCTGTTCTGAGCTGAGCAGTGTTACATCAGTAAAAGGGGTGGGAGGGGAATACTTTATCATTCAATTCTCTTGAACTACAACTCTGACAGTACTGAAATAACACTCTCCATATACTGTGAAGATTAATTGGAGCTGCTTTTATTATGAAACATTACTATCCCTTTAATTTGATTTCTTTTGTGTTGTCTGAGCATCAATGTCACAGGGTCAGCCTCACCTTGCTGTAGGCCTTAGTCTGCTAAGATTTTTTTGTTTTTTTAATATAAAATACACAATAGAACTGATTCTGTATGATGTCTTTCCTTGGCCCTCTACAAAACACTCTATCTCATCTTGTATGAGTCTGTCTGAGTCACAGCTCACATCTGGGTCTCTTTCACCGTCACCATATTTTATTATTTTTTAATGAATTGCCCCATCCATATCACAATATAACACAATCCCTTTTCAATTGCTTCTTTTCCCAGAAACTTGGATCACCTCTGCCTGTGTTTTCCAAGTCAGTCACTCAATTCTGCGGGGTATTTGGGGAAATTTTCCTTTTCTCCCTTCTTACACCACCAGTCTCCCCTGACATTGAGATAACAGCCAGATCAGGAAGGAATTTGGATTACAGCCACCTGTGTCACATCAAGTTTTGGGGTAAACCTCCTTTGCTCACTTCCTCACATTACCATACTCCCACAACACAGAGATAACAGCCAGATCAGGAAGAAGCTTGGTTCACCTCTGTCTGTGTGCTTCCAGTCAGTCACACATAATTTCTGGGTACTTGGGGTGATTCTCCTTTGCTCCCTCTTCATATCCCAGACTCCCCTGACACAGAAATAACAGCCAGTTCAGGAATGAAATTGGATCACAGCTGCCTGTGTCTATTTGGTCACATAAAATGTTGTTGTATTTGGGGTAAATCTCATTTGCTCCCTTCTCACACCCCAGACTCCCCAGGTATAGAGATAACAGCCAGACAAGACTGTCTGTGTGTTCCCAGTCAGTCACATAGAAGTTTGGGATGTTTTTGGAGTCAGGTTCCTTTCCTGTCCTCCAGATTCCCCAGACTCCCCTAATACAGATAACAGAATTTCTGCCTACAATACTTCCTAAATTAAGATTCATCTCTATTTTATTAGCCTGTCTTCTCTAGCTCAGAAATGTGCTGCTTTCTCTTCCTCTCACAAACGTAGAATGGCATGTAGTGGATCCCTGATACCCCTTTTATACTATGCCAGGGGGAGAATAATTTTTCCATTGATTTCAATGCAATGAGCTAAGAGAAAAAAGCGAACAAGGGAACAAAACTGCACTGAAAAATGTACCACTCTACGAAAAGTGCAATTTTTCTCATGTTTCTCTTTTGAGGAGAAAAATTTCACCCATCCCTATATGCCAATATGTCCTACAATAGCACTGCAAATGGCCATTCTACTATTACAAGTGGGCCTTTGCCTTTTTTGGCTGCAAAAGACCGTGACCACCACAGACCCTCCATGTCCTAATCTGCAACCAATCACCCTCCCCACACTCACAAGTTCCTCTTAATTCATCTGATGCCAGGCAACTAGCAACATCTTGGTGTTAAATGCATTGTAAGCTGTGTGGTGTTTGAGGTGTCAATGGCCCAAAAAATAAAATCTACTACCCCAGCAAGCCACACAAACCTAACCAGGCCCACCATTAACCCCACCATTACCAGATTAGCATTACAATGAAAGTCTGTCTGGCAAGGGAGGAGTTAAGTGTGTTAAATATCAATAATTCATTCAAAATAACATCCAGACAGCCTTAAATAAATATTCAGGGTGATAACAGTATCTCTTGAGGACAGTAGGGACCCATATTGAATAATGCAGTGGCTAAATAAAAAAAAAGAAAACAAAAGTGATATGGGTCCGGAGCCACCTTATCAGTCAGAATAAATTCCCAAGGTAGGGTTCCAGGACCCCTTCCTCTGCCCTCCTTAAGGACCCATGACGTGCCAGGATCATCATGGGAACACTTCCCTAAAGGACCTGACACGTCATGGATTTCAGGGCTCCCCACGTGGCACACCATACGGGGAGCCCTGAATCCGATAGTGAAGGAAAGCAATGCTCCATGGTCCTTAAGGGGTTTAGGGAGAGGAAGCAAAAAGAGCAGAAAACAAACAAATTAAACAAACAAAAACAAAGAATAATATGAGGTCTGAAGCTCCCATATTACTCTATAGATGTCCATAGGAAGGGGTCCTGGGCCTCTTCCTCTATCCTCTCTAAGGCAAAGCATGTGTAAAAAAAAATAATAGGGTCTGGAGTCCTCATATTAATTTAATTAAAATCCTGGACCTCACCTACCTACCTAGTATGGTAAGTATATAACATAAATATAAACCAAACTTGATGTTGGTGATTTAGCCATGTCTATGGTGCCCTGGCCTTCCCCAACAGTATCCTACAAAAATAAAATAAAAATAAAAATCATTAAAAATCTGCCACTTCACTCACTTCCACTAAACAAAAAAAATAAAATGACACCCCATCAACCCCAGTCCTGCTTAGGCCATTGCCAAGGCCACTGTGGTTAAAAACAGCATGGATTAGCTTATATATATCCAATCCCTGTTTACAAATTTCCCATGCTCCTATTGGCTGGGGCACAGAACATGCAGGGCACAGACCATGCACAGGAGTAACCTTACCTACTAGCCAATCATAAATGAAGTCAAGAGGTCATTCATGAGTGATAAATGACCTCTTCCTCAAGGACAGAGAATGGGACATTCAGTAATCTGAGTTTTTTTAAGTCCCACTCCCTTGGAGAGGTAAGAGGTATAGACCCCAGACTCTTCCTTAGTCATATTTTATGATTAACATGCACTTAGCAAATAATACTTCTTATATTTTTGCATACTTTGCATCCTGATCTAATCAGGATGAAGAGTTGGGGAGATACTGTTATCCCCGTTTGTTTACAAGAGCCATTTTGATCATTCTTGGTCCCCCTTCTACCATCCAGCAATGGAAGGGTTAATTAGTTCTGTGGATGAGGTGGAGGGTATTTGTTATTTTTCAAAACTTGGCAGTTAACCCCTCCATTACTGGAGCAGCAAGATTGATGAGATCTGGCAACTGGTAGAGGGATGTGAGGAGGGTGGGTGATCAGGCGGGTCACTTTTCTTGGGGTTCCTAGCCTCACTGTGGAGTTGTTTTGGAGCATTTTCAATGCATTTTTGAGGAAAAAGCAGTATAGCACTTTTAACTTTTTGAATGTTAGTGAGATCTCTGATGCTTTGTGAAGGAATGTAATAGGTTAAAAGCACAATTTAAACCACTGGGGTCTTTCATTTATCCCCTGTAGTGTAGAGGATTTGGTGCTTAGTTACTCATCTTAGATACAACCCATTGTTTCAAGAAGTTCCTCCTTTATGAAGCTTCTATTCAACATTGGGGGAGATTCCAGACACTTTAAAAATGAGCTTCCCTGGAATAGTTTATGGTCAGGGACTAGAAATAAGTTTCTTACACGAGAAACTTGTCAGCTTACAGCAGCCCAATTCTAGTACTGCTTCTTTACGTTAAATATGACAACAAATAGATCAGCAATTTCACAACTGCAGACTGAAGAAAATCAGTGCTGATATAATTATCTCTGAATTACCTAAACAGGTTTAACATTTTGACATACATCAAAGCCTGAGATAGATAGGTCTTGTAGTGAGACCCAAGGAAATGATCTGAGAGAATTCTGCAGCCATATTTCGCAGCTGTATGTAGATTTTTTTCTTTCTAAACTTCAGAAATGGAATGAATGTAGAGCTGCTGAGTGAGAAGACTCAAACTGTGCACAGGAGTTCCACCCACAGCTGCAGTACAAGCCAGAAACATATGTAGAAATATGTGTAGGAATGTATGCAATGGAAAGAAGACATTATTGATCCCTTTATTGTGTGCAACGTGTTACTGTAGAGTTGGAAAGAGACAGACATTGGGATACAGATACTGAGACAGGCAGCAGAACTGTTCTTAAGGTCATATGCAGAAAGAAAGAATAAACAGTTCTGCAACAAACCATTTTCACAAAATGAAAATGTGTTGGAGACCTCTTTAGCCGGAAAGCCACACTTTAATCAATGGGTATTTTGAGAATTTCTATTTGTCCCCTATTGTGTAGATGATTTGGTCCAGCATTCAGTGTTAGCTTCCAGCATATGGCCTTGGCTCTTAGGACCTTATGCAGACAGCATAAGATGAGCACTTCTGGAGCTAACCAATAGCACCATAGGGGCAAATAATTTGGACTTTAACCCTCTGAGTTTTAGAAATGTCTCTAAAGCATTATTTAACAACTAGTGGAAGAGCCCGTTACACGGGCTACGGTGCCACTGCCAGCCGGTCGCGGAGCAGTCATGCGCAGTAGAGAGTGCCCGCGCTGTGGCTGATACAGAGCTGGACGCCGTGGCATGGGCAGTCTCTACTGCGCATGACTGCAGCACGCGCAGCAGTCTCTACAGCGCATGACTGCGTCATTACACACGTTTAGCAAATTATTATATAGGATATGTTAGAAATATAGAAACACTTCCCACGATGGGCAAAATATCTAACATTTGTGTCGCGTCCCTACACATTCAAACTAATCTCTGCTCTTTCCCTGCTCTACAAACTGAATACGCTCTCCCACAAGATGAGATATGGAGCTATCGTTGTATTAGGCATTTTCTGGCACGGTATTTCAAAACTTAGTTGCGAATGCCCCACTCAATTCGAGACTCTTGTACTTATGCTTTCCCCAACCCATACATTTCTGGGTAGTATCTATGAAATTATTATTTCCACTTCTGAAGAAGTCAAACTGTAGTACTCTAAAGCTTGGGGTGGGATTTGGGCTCACCTTTGGATGCCAGCTTACCTTTGCCTTTTCTTCCATTGTAGAAATTAACTACAAATTTCTCTTAAATGGTATTACAAGCCTGTTAGAATAAATAAGATGTTTCCCAATGCCAGTCCCTTGTGTTAGAGATGTGGACAATATAGAAGGACCTATTTACACATATGGTGGTCATGCCCATCAGTGTGTGCTTGCATATTGAAAAACTATTAGGAACTAATATACCGAGACACCCATGTAGCAATCTCTTCTATTTAGATCTCTACCGGCTCCCTACACAGGAATACACTCTTTTATTGACCTTGCTCAATGAGGCCAAATATATGATCCTGATACGGTGGAAAACACCTATTCCTCCATCTCTATTGATATGGGCTTCAAGAGTAGGGAATAGTCTCACACTGGCCCGTTTAATACTACTGAAGAGAGGGGTCTACCCAGAGTGCCTAGACACTCTTTTCTCTCTTGTTTCAATAAGGTGGCACAGCTGTAGTTGCTTCCTTCTGGCTAGACGTGGGGATAGGGATGTGGGAAAGGGAGGCTGGTCCTCCTATTGCCCCCTGTGGCCACTGCTTTTGAAGCCTTCTAGCTCCCTCCTCCATCCGAATCCTCTGCTCGCTCTCAACTGCCCCCGTTCTTTTCTTACCCTATCCCCTTTTTCTCCTTTCTGCTTCTTTCTGTTTCTTATATGGTTCTCTTCTTTTTTTTATTCGATAGTTGGCACAGCTATTACACACTCCGAGTTTTAGGATGTGAAGGTATTCAGATTTGTTCTGTTAAAATACAGGGTTGAGCTGGTAGGGATGGTTGGGATATGGATTCAAGCTTGGTCAATAGTAGAGAACATTATGACTTTTTTGGATCTATGCTCTCTCATAAGTTGTAACTGTGCATATACCTAGGTTACCTGCGATTGTAGTGATATTTTCTTCTGTACCAACCCATTAAAAATTTTAAAATGAACAATAAATAAATAAAAAATAAAAGAAATATAGAAACAGATTTCGACAGTAAAAAGAACCATCTGTCCCATTCAGTCTTCCCATTTCCCTGTCTAAACAAGTACACAGTCTTACATAGTTCTCTGACTAGACTATTGTCTATTGTCTTTTTGAATTCTCTAACAATATTTGTCCTTATAACCTCTGCTGGGAGGATGTTCCATGAGTCTATCACTTACACAGTTGACTTCTGAATTTACCCCCCTCTAGCTTTACATCATCCCTTTTGTTGTAGTGTTTGTTTTTGTATGAAAAAATGCTTCTCTCCTGAACTATATTAAATCATTTAATATATTTAAAGCTTTCTATCATATCATTCCTCCCTCTCCTGTCTTCCAAGCTGTACATATAATGTTCTTTGAGCCTATTCTGGTACATTATGTCTTGATGACTTTACACCATTTTGTCGGCTCTTCTTCGAAATGCTTCCAATGTATTAATGTCCTTTTAGAGATGTGGCTTCCATAACTGCACACAGTAAACCAGTTAAGGTCCTACCAGAGACCTATAAAGCAGCATTAGTACCACTCACTTCCTGCTGCTAATGCCTCTTCCTGTACAATTAAAAACCCAATCCAAATCAATTTTCTGGACTTTTATTTTCCCTTTATGGTGCAGTTGCTAAGTACTGAATAAAGCCCTGGGTGTCACAAGCTAAGCAGTACTTAGGCAGGGTCAGTTTTGGGTGGGTGCCCAGGGGGAGAGCACCTGAGCCTACACAAGAACACCAGTGCTGGTGGCTTATTGGGAAGATCAAAGAGCTCTCCCCTAACTGCCTGGCTGACTTCTGTGCCTCCACCCATAGAAAGTTCAGTGTTTAGCTCCCTCACAGTCCCTGGTATGCAGATAATTCAGATTACGGGGATATGATATCAAATCTCGACACTCTGTATTCCTGGACCCTGTTAATACAACAAGGGAGCTGGATATACAAGTGTGCTCTGAAGGAGATAAAGAATAGCCGGTCAGATGGCTCAACTGGTTAATGCACCAGCTGTAGAATCTATTCATGTCACAGTTTCTAGTCCCGGCAAGGACAGCTCAGCCTTTCACCCTTCTGTGGTAGATAAAATGAGTCCAGGACATACTTGAAAATCTCAATGTTTTCTCCCTGGTAAAATACTTTCACAAAAAAACGAAACAAAAAAAACAACAACTCATGTTTCAAACGCTGCTTGACCACCATGGATGAGATCCCCTCCAGTGCCAGCAAAAATAGGCAAGAATGGAAGGTTTTGTGTTTTCTAGATGACATTGGAACAGATTTATATATATATATATATATATATATATATATATATATATAAAATATAAAGACAAAGAAGCAATAAAGGGTACAATAAAAAAACAGAGAAGCAGGTAGGCCTGAGCCATAGTGTGATCACACCGCTCATAGATGTTCAGTAACACATATAAACAACAACACAGTTGAGGGCAGTAGTACAATAGAAATATCACACAGGCCTGAGTTTGTATACGGTTCAACAGTAGACTGGTATAAGTATAAGGAAACAGTCGTAAGCGTTATACCAAAAGGGCTCCAGAAGGAGGAAGGGAAGAAAAAGAAGAGAAAGATTACTTCAATAAAAAGAGAAAGACAATGAAAAGAAATACAATAGAAAAAAGAAAGGTAGAAAATGGAGAATAAAGGAGAAGAAAAGAAAAATAAGAAAGTGAGAAGGGGGGGAGGGGAGAGGAAGGAAAGGAAAGAGGATGGGTCGCTGGGGGGATCAATGTCTTACAAAGTGTAATAGGTCGCACAATAATGCTTCCACACTGAAATCATCAGGCGGTGAATTTGAGGTTTCGAGATGGTTGTATAATGTAAGGTCTCCATTTGTAAATTGGATGTAATCAATTGTTTAAGATCTGAGGCTATTGGAATTCTCATGGACTTCCAGTATCGAGCCAGGAATGTCTTTGCTGCTAGTAACATCAGACGGTTCAAGTGTATAGGAAGATACATGGGGAGAACATGAAACAAGGCCACTTCAGGGTTCACTGGAAGCCTAGTAGCCGTTGTTGTAAAAATCATATCAAATACCATAGACCAATATCCACTCAGGGCAGGGCATGACCACCAAATGTGCGCCATTGTTCCCACTCCCCTGCATTTCCGCCAGCATGAGCTGGAAGCAGAGGGGTATATCCTAGCTAGATGCGAAAGTACCAAGTACCATCTATAGAGGATTTTTCTGGAAAGTTCAATATGATTCGTACAGTGAGATATAGTAGACGGGCTAGAGATCGCCTCCTTCTATTGGGAATCAGATAGTTGCCGGCCCAACTCTTTCTCCCAAGCAATCATAAAAGGGAACTTCTGTGGTGCAGTATTCTGGACCAGGGTATCATAACACAGGGACAAAGTTCCCGCTGAGACTTTCGGACAAGTGCAGGCTTTGATCAAACCATGCGTTAACATTGCTGGTCTAGACAAAAAGGGAAGGTAACGCGAAATCGCATGACGCAATTGAAGGTATCTATAGAAGTCGGTGCACGGCAAGGAGTAGGAAGATTGCAAGTCTGCAAAGGACCTGAGAATTCCATCCTGAAAAAGAATGCCCAAGGAGGCGATCCCTGCCCTACTCCATCCGGAATAGGAAGAGTGTGGAATAAGATGCTCCAGCATCCTCAGGGGGCTGGCCACTGAAAGATTCGCTAGATCAGGTAGTCGGGCAGGATCACTGGAACAGATTATATCCAATTATACTGAACATATATTTATCTTATTTGCCCTCTCTAGTGTGTGTATTTGGGGAATGACTGTGTCTGGTCCAGATGATTTTGTATCTTCTAAGATTTTGATTTTGTATTTAGGATCCTTATGTTGTATCGGAGGTGGAAAGGTTAGATGACTCAGGTTTTTTTTTTTTTTTTAAATATTCTTTAGCCTATTGTATGTATATGCTGGGGGTGGTGATGTAAATCATATACCTTATTTGTAGGGTCACTCATACTCAGCTACATGTATATGAATAGGAAAAACAAGTGTATAACATGTTTTTGGGTCTTATGCACCTAAGAAATGCTGGCTAGGAATGCATATAGTTAACCCTTTAGACCTAGAGAGGTGTCCCATGCATTGCAATGGCAATTAAAGGGTTAAAGGGGCTTAACATATATTCATTTTTAATGCATTTCTTTTGAATACATTGTAAACCTTCTAGTACCCAAGGAGTTAAGCTTTGTTATCAATCTGTGGTATGGTCATGCCTCTGTGAATATATGTGACATTCATTTTATTTATTTTATTTTTTTTATTTAGAGTTCAGTAATGTTTCACAAATACAGCAGCTCCAATTAATCGTCATAGTATTTGAGCCATAGAGAGTGTTATTTCAATACTGTCAGAGTTGTGGTTCAAAAGTATTTGAATGATAAAGTTTCCCCCTCCCGCCCTTGTTATCTAGTGTAAGCCATCTCTTCTCAGATGTGGAATCTGGTTGCTAGACTAGACAGATAACAGCAGGGAACAATCTTCTTCCTATGAGAACAATGAAAACCCTGCCCCCCCTGAAAAGTTTTTCAGGTTTTTCCCGTATCTTAATTGAAGATTGTCCCTCTCTGCAGTCTACCTGGGCATCTCCCTGCTGCTCTGAGCTCAGCAGTTACATCAGTAAAAGGGGCGGGAGGGGGATAAGTTATCATTCAATTACCCTTGAACTACAACTCTGACAGAATTGAAATAACACTCTCCAAGGTCCAAATACTATGATGATTAATTAGAGCTGCTTTTATTATGAAACATTACTATCCCTTTAAAGGAACAGTAAGCATTTATTTTGGCTTTGCATACTTCAATGCATAGTATATGAAGTCATATTGCCTGTACTTTCCATTTGACAGAATTTCAGTTTCCAGGGAGTTTTCTGGTCAGTGGCCATGAAAGAAGTACATTGAAGCAATGTAACTATCATTGCAGCACTGAGTGTTCTGTATGCTGTTTTATACATTGGGGTTATGCACTATGGCGTGATAAAGAGGTGATAAAGAGGTATCAGTTCTCCGATTACTCCAGTGGTATCAGTTCTCCAATTACATGTTATTCTATGAATCCTGTGCACTAAGATCTCCAAAGTTAGAGAAATCTTATTGCATTGGCTTCAGAGAATAACATAGGAAGAGGAGAAGTAATATCACTGCATATGTCATCTTCACTTTATCACCTCTTGTCACCTCTCACCCCTTAGACCATAAACCCCATTGTATCACTATACCTTATTTCCCAGTTCTTGACAGAAAGGTCTCTGAAAATAGATCCAGGAAGACCAATGTCAAGAACATGAAAACGCGTAAAAATAGGAGAAGATTAATAATATAATATAGGCAATTTGCCTTTACAGAGCATGTAAGTTCAAATGAAAAGCTTACTATCCCTTTACGACTAAAGATTTTGTGTGGAAATTTTTACTTTTCTTTACATTCCAATATATTTTTTTAAAAATCAGTGAAGATGATATACAAAGATGAACTGGAGTAATCAGGGGAGGCTCTAGGTTTTGGGGGCCCTGGAAAAATGCTCATGTGGTGCCCCCCCCCTTTTACTCCTGATTCAGTTTATCCAATAAGACATTGCCATGTGATTTTGTTTACATGCGGAGGCAGTACTGTACAAGCTGTGTGAGGCCCTCTGATTAAGTAGGGGCCCTAAGCAGCTGGTTGCTTCGCTCATATTGTAGCGCCAACACTGGGAGTAATTCTGGACCAAACCAACCGTACCACAGGGGACAAATAAAAATTATCATTGATTTAAATTCGCTCGAGGCATCTCAAACACATTGCTTTGCTATAGTTGGAGACATAGTTATCATTCAAGGGGTTAAAAGCCCCTTTTAAATCAATGGGGCTTTGGTTAGCTTTTATTTCTCTATGGTGCAGTGGCTTTGCCAAAGAATTGATCCAGTTTGTCATACTATATCAATTTCAATAACAAACAACAACAATCCCTTGTTTGATAATGATGCATGTTTTGAGCTCTTCATATTGTTTCCTTTCAGGAAATGTAAGCTTTTATGTGGTTAATATAACTTATTGGCCCAACATGTTATAGCCAATCACAAACATATCAACATTTCAAATTGCCAGTGTGGGACAGTTGTGGTTTAGGTGGTGTTTGTAGAGGTTTGGCTGTTGGGCAGGGCATTACCGAGAATTCTTAGGCTATTTTATGACCTACTGACACCTTGTTGTGTAACCAAATAAATATCTTACAGCACAAACAAATTATTTTATTCACACAGACTAATTTATAAACACATATACTGAAGTGTAATCAAGCATTAATGTGAGTTTTATTGCTGTAGTGCAACATTATACACTTGTATACACACCACACAGTCTGATCTCGTAAAAAGAGGGACATCAGGGTAGGAAAGCGGAACAGAGGGATGTGGGTCTAAAAGAGGGACTGTTCCTCCTAAAGCCTACCTCCCAACATTTCTAACAGCCAAAGAGAGACATTTGTGTACTGTAGAATTGCATAACAAGACAAAAGCACAGGAGAAAGTAGAATTCAATCTATTTAACAGTAAAAAATACAATCAGTACACTCACATTTCACCCACCGTGGGCTTTAAGCATTTAAGAGGTTCCTACCTCTGGTAGCCAATGGGCTGTGTCCCGGTTCCAACTTCTCTTGCTGAAACAGATCTTTTCCTTGAGATGAGGAGCCCCATTAGTTCTATAACAATGATGCTGATGTTGCACAGGGAGGCCTGCAATGTTGTAATGATATGTGTCCAATAATATATGTTTATAATACAATTATGGCCTTATGTGGATGAAACAGGGCCAGGGGAGGACTAATAAGTAGAGGGACGCTCAGAACTAGCATCCTCGTGGCTGCAGGCACAGCGGGGTTCACACAGGGGGCGTAGGGTGAATCAATATCATAAGTGTACAGATGGGATAACCCAATGAGTATCGTGGAGTTACTTCTTCAGGGGTTTAGAGGAACACTTGTGTTTTACGAGGTGTTTCTGGGGGCATGTCTGGTGGGCAGGGGATTACCAAGAATTTTTAAGAAATTTCATGACCCATTGACACCTCTTTGTGTAACTGAATAAATAACTTAGAGCAAAATCTAAGTGTTTTATTTACACATTAATCTTTATACAAACATTAATGTGAGTTTTGTTGTTGTAGAGTAATATGATACACTTATATATATATACCACACAGTCTGTTCTCCTAAAAAGAGGGACACCAGGGTGGTAAAGAAGGACAGAGGGATTTGGGTCTGAAACAGGGACTGTCCCTCCTAAAGAGGGACACTTGGAAGCTATGCAAAGACTAACTGAGCATGATGGGAGCTGTAGTCCAAAACAGCTTGAGGGTTTCAGGTTGCCCAACCCTGTGTTATAGTGTTCTTTTACACTGAATCTATGTACTTTGAGCTAGAAAACCTGAAAGTAATCTCTTTAATTCCTGCTCTCCTCTGGTTCTCAAAGGGTTAAGTCACACTAAGCTACAAATACTCGCCTAAGGTTACAAAAGGAGCAGACACGTGATTCCATTCAAGGTTTCCCAGTTCAGGCCAATGTCATTGTTCTTAGTGATAGTGCTATTATATTACCCAGAGTGCCACACCTCCATTATACAACAGCTACCTACTTCCAGTTGATGATAAGGGATTCATCAAAGGCTCTACTATTGTTGTAAAAATATTTGCAGTCATAATTGTAATAATAATTATGTGCTGTGTTTTTATTTTGTTTCTTCATTTTAATACAGCTGCATAGAAGAAACAGAGCCTGTAATTCATTGCACAATTGTATGTTTGTGGTAGGGGGAGGAGGAGTGGGTAAACTGGTTATTATGTCCAGTCACTTCCTTAAACAGTGCAAACACACACTAGCTTTTTTTCTTCCTCCTAGCTATAACTTCCCTGTTTTCATATATTACTGTTACAAGAGCATAGCGTTTTTGCTGCTGCTAATTCATTATACCTGTGATATTCCTTTTAATATAAATAATCTAGCCATTCAAAATGAATCCCATGATTCCAGAAGACATTAAGATCCTGCTAGCAGGTAACTGATGGGGAGGGGGTTTTATGTACAGTAAATGTTTCTTTAACCAGTCATCAGGGTTCAATTGAGTCCTATTGTGGTCTTGTTAACCCTTTGCATGCCAAAGAGGTATCCAATGCATTGCAACTCAATGCTTTGTGTATCTCTCTGGAACTCAGATGGTTAAATCTACTCATTTTCTAAGGCTTGGGTGCTACAGAGAAGTAGAGTAATTCTGGAACATAAGGACAAATAGGATTTACCATTGCTTTAAATTGGGCTTTTAACCCCTTGAATGCTAGAGAGGTCACCAGTGCATTGCTTCTCAATGCATTGGTGACCTCTCCAGCATTCAAGGTGTTAAAAACACCATTTAAATCAACAGGAATTTGTATTTGTGCTTTATGGTACCGTTGGTTTGTTCCTGAATGACTCTACGTGCATCAGCCTCTTAGTGTTTTGTGTGGATGTGGAACATTCTAAACAAGAACTGATGTCTGCTGCTTAGAAATATAAATGATTCTTTATTGTTATATATCGAACAATTAAGCTATTGTATTGTTTAATCCTACAGTGTCGGCATTGTTATGTAACTAAATACAGTGTCATTATTAAAGGAACCCTAACATCTAAAAATGATCTACGGTTATACAAATGTAAACAACCTGGGAGCTCGGCACTATGGTGTGGTAAACACGGGATAAAGTGGAGATAACTTGTCTGGTGATATTACTCCTCAAGTTATATGTTATTGAATGGAGTCACTTGAGAAATCTTAGTACATTGGCTCCATATAATAACATTGGAATTGGAGAAGTGATATCAGTGGAGAATTCATCTCCATGTTATTACCTCCTTATCACCCGTTACTGCATCTCTCCCCTGTATTCCATGCTAAATTCTGTAAATAATCTCTGTTTTCTGTAGATTAAAATCAGCTCTTACATATACTCTCTGGGGGATCTCATGTACGCTTTTTTCAGGGCTCCCATTACCATGGTGGTTTGCAAAAAATTTTCCAGTGAGGGGCAAAGTTATAATAGGTCTTCCAGATCAGCCCGACCAGACTGGAGGGGTCAACTGTGTGTGTGTGGGGGAAGGAGTGACCCCATTGCCCCCTCCCAGACATCCCTGTCCATTAAAAAATCAATCTTAATAGGTGTCTGCGAACTGATAGTTTTGTATTGTCAGTTAATGGGCCTGAGATAAGATAGCAACCTTTCTGAACAGAAGAGCAGTGGGCACTAATTTCAGACTGCTAACAGCAGTCACAGTGCACAAACAATAAACTAAACTGTGTCAGTATCAGATAATCTACATTAAAAATGCAATTTTAACATCAGATTTTAAGGATCTAACATAAAGTAACTTCATTTTACAGATTGCAGAAGCAATGCGTTGGATACCCCTCTGGCACGGAAAGGGTTAAATCAATGGAAATTTTTATTTGTCTATTATGATGCTGATGAGTTGCCACAAGATTACTCCTTGTGCAAATGGCCCTAATAATACAAAGGGCCACTAAGTTAAATTATATGAATTTGGGCCTTAGGAAATAAAAAACAGAGTAATTCTGATGCATACCAAATGCACTTTAAAAAATCCAAACACCCCAAGTGATTTAAAAGGGCAATTTGGAAATGTTAGTGCATTGGCTCCACAGAATAACATAGGAACTGGAGATATCATATCACTGGAGAAGCCATCTCCTCGTTATCACCTCATTATCACACCTTAGTGCATAACCACCCCAGTCTTGTTCCCAATACCTCAAAAGTGCCTCATTTTTGGCCATTTGAGGGACCGGGATCTCTGTTATTTGCTTCTCTCATCCTCCCTATGACAGTGAAGAAGAGAGAGGCAGAGAACACTGACAAATACAATGTATATAATTCATTGGTGGGGGGTTCACTAAGAGGCGATAAAGAGGTGTTAAAGTGGAGCTGACTTCTACAGATGTTCACATGTCTAGTTCCTATGTAATTCTATAGAGCCTATGCACTACGATCTCCAAAGCTGAATAAATCTTAGTGCATAGGATCCATTGAATAACATAGGAACTGGAGAAGTGATAAACTGGAGAAGTTATCTCCAATGTACCTCCTCTGAATGTTCCCCATTTTCTTTGTTATTGGTTCATCCTGTACATGTGATCACTGTAACAGCTATCACTGGACTACCAGGTAGAGGCTGAAACTGACTGCTCTGGTTCTAATAGGCAGAGTAGGCACCTGCCTAGAGCTTCAAATTTTGAGGGGCTCCTCTGCTGTGCTTGCCACAACCACATTCTGAATTGTAAGCATGCTCAGAGCATGTTTCTGAACCAGTTACATACCCCTTTACAGTCTGTTATGTAACCTCATACACCAGAGAGATCTCCAATGTATAACATAGGACTTGTGCATTGGCTCCACAGACTAAAGAAAATATCTCTATCTTAGTCTATGGAGCCAATGTATTAAGATTTCTCCAGAACAGAGCAACAAGCAAAAAACAGAACAAAAAACGTAGCAACAAGAAGAAAACGGAGCAAGAAACGGATCACGAAAAAAAAACAGAGCAAAAAGAAAATGGAGCAAAAAGAAAATGAAGCAAGAAATATCTCTATCTTATTCTATGGAGCCAATTTATTAAGATTTCTCCAAAACGGAGCAACAAGAAAAAAAAACAGAGCAAAAAATGGAGCAACATCTTTTTGCTCCGTTTTTTCTTTTTGCTTTGTTTTCTTTTGGCTCCGTTTTTTCTTTCTGCTCTGTTTTTTTTCGTGATCCATTTCTTGCTCTGTTTTCTTCTTGTTGCTCCATTTTTTGCTCTGTTTTTTTTCTTGTTGCTCTGTTTTGGAGAAATCGTAAGAAAACAGCGCAAGAAAAGGATCACGAAAAAAAAACAGAGCAGAAAGAAAAACGGAGCCAAAAGAAAACAGAGCAACAAGAAAAAACGGAGCAAAAAGAAAATGAAGTAAAAAGAAAAAAAAAACGGAGCAAAAAGAAAAATGGAGCAAAAACATAAAAAACGGAGCAAGAAATGGGGCAAAAAGAAAAAACGGAGCAAGAAGGAAAACAGAGCAAAAAGAGAAAACGGAGCAAGAAGAAAATTAAGCAAAAAGAATACGGAGCAAGAAACGTGGGCAAAAAGAAAAAACAGAGCAAGAAGAAAACAGAGCAAGAAATAGAGCAAGAAGGAAAAAACGGAGCAAGAAATGGAGCAAGAAGTAAAAATGGAGAAAGAAGAAAAAGGAGCAAGAAACAGAGCAAGAAGAAAAAACAGAGCAAGAAAAAACAAGCAAGGAACAGGCAAAATGAAAAAATGGAGCAAGAAGAAAAACAGAGCAAAAACAAAAAACAGAGCAAGAAACGGGGCAAAAAGAAAAAAATGGAGCAAGAAGGAAAACGTAGCAAGAAGAGAAAACGGAGCAAGAAGAAAAAATGGCGCAAGAAGGAATACTGAGCAAGAAACAGAGCAAAAAGAAAATGGAGGAAAAAGAAAATACGGAGCAAGAAAAGGAGCAAAAAGAAAATGGAGCAAGAAACAGAGCAAGAAGAAAAAACAGAGCAAGAAGAAAAGGGAGCATGAAATGAAGCAAGATGAAAAAATGGAGCAAGAAACAGAGCAAAAAGAAATATAAACATCAAGAAGGAAAACGGAGCAAGATTGAAAACAGAGAAAAAAGAGAACAGGGATCAAAAAGAATACGGAGCAAGAAACGTGGGCAAAAAGAAAAAAAATGGAGCAAGAAGGAAAACGGAGCAAGAAGAAAAAAAACAGCAAGAAGAAAATGGAGCAAAAAGAAAATATGCAGCAAGAAATGGAGCAAAAAGAAAACGGAGCAAGAAACAGAGCAAGAAGAAAAAACAGAGCAAGAAGAAAATGGAGCAAGAAGAAAATGGAGCAAGAAATGGAGCAAAAAGAAAATGGAGGAAAAAGAAAATACGGAGCAAGAAAAGGAGCAAAAAGAAAATGGAGCAAGAAACAGAGCAAGAAGAAAAAACAGAGCAAGAAGAAAAGGGAGCAAGAAATGAAGCAAGATGAAAAAATGGAGCAAGAAACAGCAAAAAGAAATATAAACAGCAAGAAGGAAAACGGAGCAAGATTGAAAACAGAGAAAAAAGAGAACATGGATCAAAAAGAATACGGAGCAAGAAACATGGGCAAAAAGAAAAAAGAGCAAGAAGAAAAAACAGAGCAAGAAGAAAATGGAGCAAGAAGAAAAAATGGAGCAAGAAACAGAGAAAAAAGAAAAAAATGGAGCAAGAAGGAAAACGGAGCAAGAAGAAAAAAAAACAGCAAGAAGAAAATGGAGCAAAAAAGAAAATACGGAGTAAGAAATGGAGCAAAAAGAAAACGGAGCAAGAAACAGAGCAAGAAGAAAAAACAGAGCAAGAAGAAAATGGAGCAAGAAATGGAGCAAGAAGAAAAATGGAGCAAGAAACGGAGCAAAAACAAAATGGAGCAAGAAACAGAGCAAGAAGAAAAAACAGAGCAAGAAGAAAAGGGAGCAAGAAATGAAGCAAGATGAAAAAATGGAGCAAGAAACAGAGCAAAAAGAAATATAAACAGCAAGAAGGAAAACGGAGCAAGATTGAAAACAGAGAAAAAAGAGAACATGGATCAAAAAGAATACGGAGCAAGAAACGTGGGCAAAAAGAAAAAAAAATGGAGCAAGAAGGAAAACAGAGCAAGAAGAAAAAAAACAGCAAGAAGAAAATGGAGCAAAAAGAAAATACGGAGCAAGAAATGGAGCAAAAAGAAAATGGAGCAAGAAACAGAGCAAGAAGAAAAAACAGAGCAAGAAGAAAATGGAGCAAGAAGAAAAATGGAGCAAGAAACGGAGCAAAAAGAAAATGGAGGAAAAAGAAAATATGGAGCAAGAAAAGGAGCAAAAAGAAAATGGAGCAAGAAACAGAGCAAGAAGAAAAAACAGAGCAAGAACAAAAGGGAGCAAGAAATGAAGCAAAATGAAAAAATGGAGCAAGAAACAGAGCAAAAAGAAATATAAACAGCAAGAAGGAAAACGGAGCAAGATTGAAAACAGAGAAAAAAGAGAACATGGATCAAAAAGAATACGGAGCAAGAAACGTGGGCAAAAAGAAAAAAAATGGAGCAAGAAGGAAAACGGAGGAAGAAGAAAAAAAACAGCAAGAAGAAAATGGAGCAAAAAGAAAATACGGAGCAAGAAATGGAGCAAAAAGAAAACGGAGCAAGAAACAGAGCAAGAAGAAAAAACAGAGCAAGAAGAAAATGGAGCAAGAAGAAAAATGGAGCAAGAAACGGAGCAAAAAGAAAATGGAGGAAAAAGAAAATACGGAGCAAGAAAAGGAGCAAAAAGAAAATGGAGCAAGAAACAGAGCAAGAAGAAAAAACAGAGCAAGAAGAAAAGGGAGCAAGAAATGAAGCAAGATGAAAAAATGGAGCAAGAAACAGAGCAAAAAGAAATATAAACAGCAAGAAGGAAAACGGAGCAAGATTGAAAACAGAGAAAAAAGAGAACATGGATCAAAAAGAATACGGAGCAAGAAACGTGGGCAAAAAGAAAAAAGAGCAAGAAGAAAAAACAGAGCAAGAAATGGAGCAAGAAGAAAAAACAGAGCAAGAAGAAAATGGAGCAAGAAGAAAAAATGGAGCAAGAAACAGAGAAAAAAGAAAAAAATGGAGCAAGAAGGAAAACGGAGCAAGAAAAAAAAACAGCAAGAAGAAAATGGAGCAAAAAGAAAATACGGAGTAAGAAAGGGAGCAAAAAGAAAACGGAGCAAGAAACAGAGCAAGAAGAAAAAACAGAGCAAGAAGAAAATGGAGCAAGAAATGGAGCAAGAAGAAAAATGGAGCAAGAAACGGAGCAAAAAGAAAATGGAGGAAAAAGAAAACACGGAGCCAGAAAAGGAGCAAAAAGAAAATGGAGCAAGAAACTGAGGCAAGAAGAAAAAACAGAGCAAGAAGAAAAGGGAGGAAGAAATGAAGCAAGATGAAAAAATGGAGCAAGAAACAGAGGAAAAAGAAATATAAACAGCAAGAAGGAAAACGGAGCAAGAAGGAAAAAGGAGCAAGAAGGAAAACAGAGAAAAAAGAGAACATGGATCAAAAAGAATACGGAGCAAGAAACGGGGCAAAAAGAAAAAAGAGCAAGAAGAATAAACAGAGCAAGAAACGGAGCAAGAAGAAAAAACAGAGCAAGAAGAAAATGGAGCAAGAAGAAAAAATGGAGCAAGAAACAGAGCAAAAAGAAAAAAAACGGAGCAAGAAGGAAAACGGAGCAAGAAGAAAATGGAGCAAAAAGAAAATACGGAGCAAGAAATGGAGCAAAAAGAAAACGGAGCAAGAAACAGAGCAAGAAGAAAAAACAGAGCAAGAAGAAAATGGAGCAAGAAGAAAAAATGGAGCAAGAAACGGAGCAAAAAGAAAACAGAACAAAAAGAGCAAGAAGAAAATGGAGTAAACACATTCTGAATTTTGGGTGTGGTCAGATCAATCTCTGAACCAGTTACATAACCCTGTATTTAACTTCGTGGATACTACAGAGGTATCCAATGAATAACATAGTACTTAGTGCATTGGCATCATAGACTAAAGAAAATATTTCTATCTTATTCTATGGAGCCAATACATTAAGATTTTTCCCAAGAGGATCAAGCAGAAAGAGGAACAAGCAGAAAGCGGAGCTTCAAGTACAGTGTTATTCTTTGGAACCAATTCCCACAGATTGCTCCAACATTAGAGGTTTTAATGCATTAGCTCCCTAGAGCATAGGTGTCCAGGTTTGGTCCCCCAGGCTAACAGTCAGGAAACAATCAGGATTTAAGACCTCTAATGTTGGAGAAATCTGGAGCTTTTTTGCACCATTGTATTGCTCACTTTTTGCACCTTTTTCTTGCTCAGTTATTTCTCCATTTTCTTGCTCTATTTTGCAGAAATCTTAATACATTGGATCCTTGGAAAACATAGGACTTTGAGTACATAGAGTAAAGAAAAGATCTCCAAGTCCATTGTTATTCTATGGCGCCAAAGTATTAAGATTTCTCCAAAATGGAACAAAAAAAATAGAGCGTTTACATCTACTTCTGGAAAATTTGACATTACTGTGAAGAATAACTCTAAAAATGGGTTTGGCCACTAAAGCGGGTATTGTTAGTAGTGGGACCAGTGAAGGGCTAAGGGCACCAGAGGTGCTGTGCCTAGAGGCGCCTGAGATGTAAATCCGGCCTTGAGTATGATCACAGTGCACCCTGAGGCACATTAAACTCATTTAACACATGATGTGCCAGGACTGTTACTGGTCATAAAATGACAGAAATCTATGAAGGTCCTGACCCGTCCTTGGAAGTTAAGATGTTAAATGAACTGAGATAAGGTAATAACCTGATCAGAAGAAGAATGGGTGTTAATATCAATACAGTACTAGTATTATCTCTGCAAAATTAAACAAATTGTGTCTATATAGGATAGTTTACAACACGTACATTAAAAATGCAGGCTTATGATTAGAATTTAGGGATCTAACATAAAATAACTACATTTTACAGATGATAAATAAAATTACCTATTTTAAATTATATAACCCAATTTCATTTTATGTTTAGCGTCCCTTTAAATGGGTCTTTTAGCCCCTTGAATGCCAGAGAGGTCTTCAATACATTTCTTGGCAATGTGAAGTTTTATTTGTCCCCTGTGATGCAAATGATTTGCTCCAGAATCATTCAAGTTTTGTTTTGTACAAAAGGCCATTAGGAGGGGAACATTGAAACGACTTAATTCACGCAATGTAATGTTTTCTATGTAACAGTATTACGGAAAGAAGAATTGTGTAATGTATTACTATTTACACGGCATTTTCTTGTAAAGATTTTGCAATAGGTCTGCTTTAGCTAATATGTGATGTCATAGGTGGATGTGGCATCTGTTGGACTGCTATTGTGAATCTTTTCAAATGATTTCTCATAAATGTCCAGTTAGAAAATGTGTTGTCTTTATCATACTATCGTATATATTTTTGTCATTTATGTCATTATTTTGAAAAAATAAAGTGATATTATATATTATTATATATATTATTATTGCTTGCATTTAGAAATACTAAAAAAATTATATTTTTCTTTAAAACAACTCTCTTTTTCCTATAGCAATTGAACCTCAGCAGTAAATACTTAAGATCTTTGGGATTCTAGAGCATGTATCCATTGTGTCTGCCATTACCACATCCTTGGGAAATGAATTCCACAATTTAACAGGCCTTCTGCTGAAGTTGAAACCTCCGTTCCTCTAATCGTAAGGGGTGACCCTTATTTTTTTTATTTGGCCTTGGAAAGTAAAGCTCACTAGAGAGATCCTTGTACTGACCTTGCATATACTTATGCAAAGTAACAATATCTGCTCTTAGGCATCTTTTCTCTAGAGTAAATAAACCAAGTTTGGATAGGCATTTTTCATACTTCAAATCCTCCATTCCTTTAACCCCTTAAGGAACGCATGGTCCGGAGGTGAGTGGACCTAGAGGACCACTGCACTTTTGTTTTTTTACAGATGCATTCTGGGATGGCAGTGCAGCGTGCAGCCACGCTGCCATCCAAGAATTCCATGACGTGCAGTCCTTAATGCACGAACACTGATGAAGGTACTGGCACATCAGTGGTGTTTAAGGGGTTCATTCATTTTGTTGCTCTTCTCTGTACTCTCTCCAGTTATAAAATAGCCTTTTTTAGAACTTATGCTCAAAACTGCACTGCATATTCAAGATGAGGTCTTACCAACAATTTGTACAGTGGCAAAATGATTTTATCCGCTCTTGTTTTTATGCAAGAACGTTCTTTTTTGCTTTTGTTACTGCTGTTTGACACTGATCACTGTTTCCAAGTTTACAAGGACTCCCAGATCTTTCTTTAGCAATGAGTCTTCTAGAATTAATCCATTAAGTTCATAAGTAGCATTATGATTTTCTCATCCCAAATGTATAACTTTACACTTTTCTACATTAAATTTAATGCTCCATTTGTTTAACCAAGATTCTATTTTATGTAAATCCCTCTGTAGAGAACAAACATCCTGCTCTGAATTTATTACCCTGCATTAATTATTGTTATTTGCAAATATTGAAATGTTGCTTTCTATTCCTATTTCCAGGTCATTAATAAACATGTTAAAGAGCAATACACCAAGTACTGAACTCTGAAGTAGTTCACTCTCACCTTTAACTGTATTGAAGTATTTTCCACTTACAACAATACACTGTTCCCTATCCTTCAACCAATTTTTATCCAGCTGCAAAGGTTATCCACTGGACCAAATTTCCTTATTTTATGCACAAACCTCCTGTGTGGCACTGTATCAAATGCCTTTGCAAAATCTAGATATACTACATGTACCACTTTGCCACTATCTAGGTTGCTACTTGCTTCTTCATAGCATCACAAATTATTTACTTTGCAAGTTCTATTCCTCATAAAGCCATGCTGATTTCTTCTAATAATTTTGTTCTTTTCAGTGTAATCCTGAACATAATCCCTTCAAGCAATTTTCCCACTAGTGAGGTCAAACTTACCGGTCTATAATTCCCAGGTTCTGTTTTAGTTCCCTTCTTAAAAAAAGGTTTACTCCAGTCTTATGGCACTTAGCTTGCAGAAAAAGAGACTTTAAAAGATTAACCCCTTAACGACCGGCCGATCGGCACGGTGACTTGAGTTAACGACTGTGGAGCATTTTTTTTTCCTTTTTCCGGTTCCGGACCCCCCGAACGGCGTGGAGCCGCGGGGGGAGCCAGGAACTCCATGACGGTCATAGTACGTCATGTGTCTTTCAGTCAGATCGACCCATGAAGTACTATGACCGTCAAGGGTTGTTAAGGGGTTAAAAAGAGTGGTCTTGTTAACACTGCACTCAGTACCCGAAGAACTGTTGGATGCGTGTCATCAGGCCCCAGGTGCTTGGTTAGTAATTATTTTGTCCATTCTTCCCTTGATCTCTTCGTGTTTGGCCAAATAGTAACACTTTTATTTTAGGTGGTGTTGCTGGTGGCAAGACTTGCACGTGAGGCATTACCGATAATTTTTTGGTTACTTCATGACCTGTTGACAGCTCTTTATGTAACTGAATAAATTATGTAAATAAAAGTATTGTATTTATACAGACTAATTTATAAAGGCATATAATGAAATGTAAACAATGTGAGTTTTATTGCCATGGAGCAATACGATACACGTATTTACACATTAACATTCTGATTTCCTAAAAAGAGGGAAACCAGGGTAGAAAAGAGGGACAAAGGGGATTTGGATCTGTATATCCTAAAGAGGGACACTCAGGAGGTATGCATTGACCACACACTTTTTTAGCTTTAACCAGAAGGAAAAAAGGGGAGAAAGTGAAGGCGCTTCTAGTGTAGACAAACTTTGGAAGAATTCAGAAACCCAATCAGGTTCCCTATAAAGTAATACTCACAAAAGAAATGGCTGTGATCTCACATATGCGATACACAGCTTCCTGCTCTCTGGGATAATCAACTGCCCCAGCTACAGTAAACGCCATTTCAGGATTCAGCTGCACCTCAGATACTTTCTGTCCCCAAGCAGAAAACCACATGAAAATGACAAAAAAGAAATAGAGTGCCCATACAGTGTAACTCAGTATCAAAAATGTATAAATAAATCCAAAGTTTCTACCTACAATGGTGATGGTCAGGTATCGGTAAACTGACATTAGCACAGGCAAATTTTTCTTTATCAGATTTTATTATATTGTACCTTTTTGAAAAAGTGGTGTTAAAAATGCTGCAAAACGCGTTAGAATTGTCTGTTTAATATATATAAATGTATCTCTTGGATTTTATTATTAAATGTAACATTTTTATATTGCCTGAGCCTTTTTTATCATTTGCATTCCTACAACCACGTTTGAAATAGAACATTTACTGTGATCCCGAGCAGAGACGGGCCTGTACTTTCTGCCTGCTCTAATGTCAGGTGTGCCAGTACCTGACCATCACAATACCTGACCATCACCATTGTGAGTAGAAACTTTGGATTTATTTATTCATTTCTGATACTGAATTACACTGTATGGACACTCTCTTTCTTTTTTGTCGTTTTCATGTGGTTTTCTGCTTGGGGAGAGCAAGTGTTTGAGGTGCAGCTGAATCCTGAAATGTTTTTTTAACTTTGTTACATGGAGGCTCTGGTCATAATAATGTGACTTTGTAATATTATGGTTAGTGATCCATTGAAACCTACTTTGAATAGTATTTTCTTTGGGCCTCCATGTCTACTTTTTCTTAAATACAGTATTTCTCACTATTCAACTTTTCCAATAAGGCATATACGATTAATTAAAATTAGTTTATGAATGGAAGATTACTTAAAATCAGTGTGTAGACATCCTTATCCATAACATGCACATAACTGGGACAAAAAAATATACCATACTTTAATACTATGTAAATATATATATATATATGTAATCTGTAGCACTAATATATATTAAATACTACAATAAGATCTATAAAAAGTAGTTACCGCCAGTCTAAATAGCTTCAACTTATCAACATGTCTCCCTTACCTTTCTCCTTCCTTTTTATCACTGATGAAGTGTAAGCACTGACCATGTGCCTTCATTTTATCTCAAACTCTTCCTCTACTGAGTAGGGCTCTTCTTGGGATAAGCGTGACTACAGGGCAAAATAATAACAGGAAATGAGGAGGATTTGAGATAAAATGCAAGCAAATGTTCAATATTCACACTGCTTCAGTGATACAAGGGAGGAGATGCTATAGAAAAGAAGAAGAAATGATATTTTGCATTACTCATTTCCTGCTGTCTTCGGGAATGATGATGGTCCCATGTAAAATTTATTTCAATATTCCATGCACTACTCCAATAATAAGGAAAATTGTTCCTGATTTATCAAGGAGCAATTCTGAGAAGGTTGCAACATGCTCTTCCATAAAACAGCAACTGATGTTTTATTGTGTTTCAATGTTTGACAGTTTTTTTTTCAAGCAATTATTAGTACATGGTTTTCTCTCTCATTTAATTATCCAGTTCATGCACTCTATAGGACCTTAAACACAAAGATGGAGATTAATAGCGCGGCACATAATGCAGGGACATCTACAATGGAGTAGAGAACTGCTATTGTTCCATTATTAGATGTCTGTAGGGAGAATGGATACCCCCACCTATACTGAATTTGCAGTTGGTGGAAATGTTCCATCAGGAACTTGACAGCACGGCGTTGTCTTATACTGTGAGGGGAGACATCATTGAAGAGTTGTATATCGGTACCTGCAACCTTTATACGGGCAACATCACAGCACAATCTCATTATACGATCCTTCACTTCGAAGTGGCGTAGGCAGGTTATCACATCAAGTGGTAGTCCACTATTGGGGTCTCTCTAGGCTTCAAGGCTCTGTGGGTCTGTTCAATAAGTATTGATCCTGAATACTGTTCTCCCAGAATGGAAGCAAATAGAGAGGCCACTGCTTCTGGTACATTTTTTATGTATATGTTACTCCTCCTATTTCTGTTATCTAAATCTTCAATACGGGTTGAGAGATTGTAGATGGTATCAGAGTGTTCTGCCACCATTTGCTCAAGTGTTGCAGTATAATCTAGCATCACATTTGAAGACCGCTCTCTGATGCAGTTGTAAGAGGCTTTCTTTAAGGGTACCTAGCTAGGACCGCATCATCGCTTTCATTTCCTCCATAAAGAGTTTTAGATCGTCCTTGGAGACCATACCAGCCATAAAGGTAGAGAGGTCCGATCTGGTCAGCGGGGGTTCTGCTTGCATGTTTGGGTCCAGTGCTACGACTGGCAGAGTCTGCGTGTCACTGAGGTGCAAGTAAAGCACCTGGGAGAGATGCACTAAGAGGTGATAAAGTAGAGGTGACTTCTCCAGTGGTTTCACTTCTCCAATTCCCATGTTATTCTATGGAGCGGTATCCTTTTCATATGTCGCATCGAGTACCGCGAGACTTCTTATGTTGCATTTCTTATGTCGAGCGTCATTAAATGCGGCATCCCTTTGGTTGCGTGTATTAAAATGACGCATTCCAAATACCACAATGCTAAATGGCGCGTACCATGTGGTCGCGTGTATTCAAAAGACGCATTCCAAATATCGCAATGCTAAATGGCGCATACCATCGATATAAATGCTGCTATATGAGTGCTATAATGGTGCTATATGGGTGCAAATGGCGCTATATGGCCGCAAGGCCACAAGGACGCAAAAGGTCGCAAAACTGGTGCCACATGGCCGCAAGGATCAAATGGAACAATAACAGCGCAACAATGATGCAATGTTATAAGGGGGCAAAAATGACTCAGTCATTACTTCATAATGACACAGTGCGTCAAAATCCAGAGTCATCTATGCAGGAAGTACAAAAACAAAACAGGAAATATCACTGAAACCACTGAGACTGTGACATTACAGCAGATACTCCAGCTTATGAGTAAATCTGAAAGCAACAAAATGCCTAGAGAGCCTTCTTTTACAAATGCTGAGCTGGGGATACTTGTCCACTATATGGACAAGTATCTTCCAGATAGGCTGTGGGACAGACTGGACTTTGCATTTCGCAGGCAAGTTTTAAACGAAATGGCCTGCAAAATACAGAGGTCCAGTGACATAGCGAGGACCAGGAGGCAGATTCTTCGTCGGTGGTCCGACCTCAAGAGACGCGAGTCGGGATTGTTGCAGACTCTTCGCACAGGTAAGATTATTCCATTTTGTAACATAACTGTAATTCATCTGTTTCACACTTTTTTTTATTGCTGGGAGGAATGTGTTGCTTGTAACATAACTGTAATTCATCTATTTTACACTTTCTTTATTGCTGGGAACCGCCACAATCTAAAAAAGTATACAAGGACAATGCATGAAGATTGAAAATAATTGTTATGAACTATGCAACAACAGAGATGTCGGAGTACCTGAAAGGTGTGTCACACGATGTGCATTTTAATACATAGACTGCATAAATGAACTGTGTTTGATATGTTTTGTTTTATATTGAACATTAACATGTTATGCTTTATTTGTTGTATTCTGTTATGCATGCTTTATAACACATTGTTTGGTTTGAAATAAAGACTGCTACAAAACATGTGTGGTTATTCTTAGATTGAACTGTTAGGCTTAATCATTTGAGTGCCAGAGGGGTACGCAACGCATTGCAATGCATTGCATTGTGCACCCCTCTGGCACTCAACAGTTTTAAAGCATTATTATTATTATACCCCTATTTGTTACATTGTATGCATACTTTGTCAAATATTGTTCGCTTTCAAATAAACATTTCAACTTTGCTACTTTTTGTTACTTGTATTTCTTGCACCTCACTTCCTCTTTACATGCGCAACATGCTAAATGCGTCATTCGGAATGACGCGACATATACAATTTGCGACTCACTTACAACATTTCAAATGTGACATTCGGAATGACGCGCATAAACAAATGGGCCAATGCAAGACGCGATATTAAGCCTGCGACGTATAGAAAGTGAACCCTATTGAGCCAATTCACTAAGTTGGGATTGATCTTAGTGCATTGGCTTCACAGAATAAATAAACATTTCAACTTTCAATATTCAATCATTATCACTGGAGAAGTTATATCCACTTTATCATCTCTTTATTTCAGCTTAGTGCATCTCCACCCTGGTTTTCTGTTGTGAGAAAAAGATTCAATATTTTATAGTTTTATTGCCAAGCATGCCAGCCTATTAGGTATTCTTCTGGGTACATTTTGATTTATGCTGCTTTTTTGTGTTTATAATTTACAGATGTTTTAGTCAATTGTTGTGGAACACCAGCTGTTGGGGACTGCAACTCCCATCATCCCCAACCAACCAGTGGCTGGTTGGGAATGATGGCAGTTGTAGTTTTCAACAGCTTGAGGTCCAGCAATTGATTACCCCTGCATAAAGAGTCCTGTAAATTTACATTGCATGCACCACACTCCCTAAAGGGATAGGATAATGGGTTTTCTAACAATAGACAGTTATCTGACAGCCATGGGAACTCTGCTATTCTTTCTCTGTTTGACCAGCAAATATCTGTGGTCTGCAGGGCTAGATGACAACAGAGCTTCACTATGATCTTCTGGGAAATTTCTATCCTCAGAACATTGTCAGCAAATTCACAGAGGCACCCAGTGAAGAGCTGATGTCACTTAGTCTGCAGATCATGGATATATACAGAGTAAAAAAAGGAATGGGAGAGTTTTAAGCTATGGTAACATGGTTCATATGACTATCAGGTAACTGCCTATAGTTAGAAAAACCAATACTCTGTCCTTTTACTGAGACCTTTAAAGGGATAGCAATGTTTCATAATAAAAGCAACTCTAATTAATCATCTTAGTATTTGGAAATTGCAGAGTGTTATTTCAATTCTGTCAGAGTTGTAGTTCAAGAGTAATTCAATGACAAAGTATCCCCCTCCCACCCCTTTTACTGATGTAACACTGTTCAGCCAGATCAGAAGGGAGGTGCCCAGGTAGAGTGCAGAGAGGGACAATCTTCAATTAAGATAAGGGAAAAACCTGAAAAACTTGTCAAGGGGGCATGGCTTTCATTGTTCTCTTAGGAAGAAGATTGTCCCCTGCTGTTATCTGTCTCGTCTATGGACTGGATTCCACATCTGAGAAGAGATGGCTTACACTAGGAAAAAGGGGCGGGAGGGGAAACTTTGCTTGTGAATATCTCTCAAACCATAAAGGTTTGAGAGATAAGACTTATATAGTTCTTCATGTTTTTTTAATGCCTACAAAATAAAATAAAGATAAAACGAAGTATTACTATCCCTTTAAACTGACATAAATATGGTTCATTGTAACTGCAGGGGGTTACTCACTAAGGTATGATAAAGAGGTGATAAAGTAAGGATAAAGTAGAGATCACTTCTCCAGTGTTTTAAATCTCCCCATTCTTTGATTTAGCTGTTTTTTTACCAAGCAAATAATTGATGGTGGAGTCTGCTGGTACTTTGACAAAACCTAGTCATACAAATGGGTCCCTGTTTGCACAATACTGGTGACAGTGACAGCATCCTCTTAGTCTAATGTGTCAGTTCCTTCCTGCTGTAAAAGCATACCACTCAGTTTCAACATTTCTGATATTGCATAGAATTGCACAATTACTTTTACATTCTTTACATTGTATTATTTTTTTAATGATTACATAAAATGCTTACAAATGCAAGTATAGGATGAATATTAGTTTTGTGAATTTCACATATTGTAACTAAACAATGCATTGCATACCTTTCTGGTCCTTAAAGGGTACAGTGGGAGGAGTTTACGTCCTCCGGGCCTGCTATGAACTGTCATGGGGGCCACCCAGACATGATATCCAGGACTGATTAACAATGTTATCTCTTGAATCAAGGAGCAAGGAAAAGATTCCTAGGTTCAATTAGGATTTTCTGGTTGTATTAAGTTAAATGGGGAGGGGGGTTATTACTAGGAGGTGTTACTCCCCCTTTACTATAAATTATCTCATCTAATAATACTTAGAGGAAAAAGGGCTCTTTCACATAGACAGTTTTTACAGATGCTATGCATGTTATTTAAAGGGATAGTAATGTTTCATAATAAAAGCAGCTCTAATTAATCATCATAGTATTTGGACTTGGAGAGTGTTATTTCAATACTGTCAGAGTTGTAGTTCAAGAGTAATTCAATGACATAGTATCCCCCTCCCGCCCCTTTTACTGATGTAACACTGCTCAGCCAGAGCAGAAGGGAGGTACCCAGGTAGATTGCAAAGAGGGACAATCGTCAATTAAAATAAGGGAAAAACCTGAAAAACTTGTCAAGGGGTGCAAGGCTTTCATTGTTCTCATAGGAAGAAGATTGTCACCTACTGTTATCTGTCTGGTCTATGGAACAGATTCCACATCTGAGAAGAGATGGCTTACACTAGGTAAAATGGTCGGGAGGGGGAAACTTTATCCTTCAATTAGTCTTGAACTAGAACTCTGACAGTATTGAAATAGCACTCTCTATGGCTCAAATATTATGAAGATTAATTGGAGCTTCTGTTTTTGTGAAACATTACTAACCCTTTAATGGATCAGTAAAATGATAATGTAGAAAAAGAAACATAATGTATATTGGAGAGTTGTGGAGTCTGCTGGTACTTTGACAAAGGGTATCCCCATTTCTGGCAGATACTTTATTCAAACAGTTGGAACTGTCACTTAGTGATGGACCTTTTATTATCAGTTTCTATGGAGAACTACATCCTCAGAGTTCAGATATCTTTTCCAGTTCATATTATTTAAAAAATAGTACAATAAATACCCATCTTAGATGTTTAATTCTCTAACATCTGTAGATTATCTACTCCAAGGGTCATTCAGAGCATACATAGCTTGCAACCAGAAGTCTCAAAACTAACCTTCAACCTGCGCCATCTATAAGCCAATTAGATTATAACATTTGACATATTTGATATTTCATTGCATTACTGCACAAACTCATCTATTCTGGCTTTTTTCCCAGAGACAGTTTTAAATTGGTGAATAAAGTTTCTTCCTCGCCATCTAGTCAAACACTCAGCTTATGCTCATATCACTCTCTGTTATGGTACAATTTAAACTTTGCTCTGGGAAGGGTGGATTTTTTCAGCAATTTCTTCACTCTTATCCATGCAATACACAGGGCTCCTTCCACCATGGTCAAATATTCAAAGTCTGTCTGCCGTTCCTGAAGGTCCAGAGATTTTTACCTTCTTTCTCCCATCCTGATTATTTTTGTAATGGAACCTTTAGCAGCTGTCATCAGATCCCATATTGGCATCACTAGCATTTCTGTAGAAATCATACAATATAAATACTGTTTATACAAAGACGATGTTCTTACTGTCTCCAAACATCGAACTTCACTGCCTAATCTGTACCATACTTTAGGACATGTCAGGTCACTTTCAGGTCTAAAATTAAATTACACTAAATACGAAGCACTAAATATTAAAGTCAGGCTTCTCTAATGCAATTTTTCATTTCATTCGCAACACAAACGTTAACAATACCTAAGAGTTAATGCTCAACACATTACATAGACCCTGTATGCAATCAGATTATGCACCAGATATAGTAACATTTAATAGTGCCGCATTTCTTGGATATGGCTGATCCATTCTGTTAAGATTAACCTACTCACTGTTTACTGTTCTGTACACTTCCCGTTTCTTGGCAGACATCACTAAATTGAAGAAATCAATATTCACTTTATCTGGCACCATAAATTGACTAGAACTACCAGACAAGGTGTCTACAATTCCAGATGTAATGACAGTCTGGGTGTCCCCAGCATCTATCTGTATTTTAAGCACCTTAGACATACAAACAAGCTCTCTATCACACTTACTCAAAGGCTCCCATTGTGGTTTGTATTGATAGATACTCCTGTAAAGTTCAGATAGACATAATTCTCGGAATATTTAATAGTCTTAGACCCACATTTCATATTTAACTATAACATTGTCACTAAATAGAAAACATTGGAATCAAATGATTTTGCCCCACTTCCCAGCATCCACTATACCTGGAAATGCCCACTTCTCCCAGGCAGTCAGATGTCTCAGTGGTTTAACATTGATATATTTTCTAGATTATACCAAACTTAAATATTTCCAATCTCTCCAAGAAAGCATTCAGTCCATTCTTCTGAATTATTTGACTCCAACAAATGAACCATATGATCATGTCAAAATGCAAGTAGCTCAACCCAACAGGCAAAAGATGTGTAGAAGGATCTGGACAGGGTACTGCTTCCCTTCATGACTTGAGCCTAAGTCTTCATGTAGTCTCTGTGCAGGAGCACTCAAGGTCCAGTTATGGTATACAAGGCAGATTTGTAGATAACCTGAGTGGGGACAGGCTGAACAGATATGGGGGTCAAGAGACAGGCTAGGGAGAAGCAGAAATTAGAAATGCAAGCCGAGATCAAATCCAGATAATCATGAGAAGAATGCAAAGGTGTCTTTTCTCTATAGTAAATTTTAAAAAATTGCCTAGATGTTTTTTGTACTCCAGTTCCTCCATTTCTCTAATTTACTTTGTTGCTCCTTTAGATGGGTCTTTAATTTCCTCTTGCTTCCATAATCTAAATCCTAATAAAAGAAAACAACTGCTTTAGATGCTTCTATTCTCCATGAATTTTGGGCCTTATATTTTTTACTTCGTCCTATAGTTCAATGACACATGTATATGCTTATACTGAACGGTTTACTGAGTATTTTATTTATTTATTTATTTATTTAGAAAATGTTTTACCAGAAAGAATACATTGAGATTTCTTTCGTTTTCAAGTATGTCCTGGATAGTTTTCAGTAAAGGGTTACATATTTACACAAATTGAGAAACATTATATATTACAAGTTATTATATATACATACACATATGAATATACATGCATATGGAATATTAAAATTATAAACAGTTACACTCTGTTTTTAGATATAAAGAAGCATTTACTTTTAAGGATTTTAGACTGGGAGTAGATTTGATAATTTCAGGCAGATTGTTCCAGGCCTTTGGAGCGCTGAAGGAGAAGGCAGATCTTCCTGCTTCTTTCTTGTATTGTGGGTTACTCAGTGTGTTGTTAGCAGTGGAGGTTATAGTTAGTATGGAGAGCAGGAGTGAGCATACTGCTCAGGTAGTATGCTAGTTTTCCAGAGAAGTGGTTGTGTACTAAACAAGAAAGGTGAAGGGTACATCTAGATCTGAGTGTTAACCAGGTTAGTTCTTTTAGCATATCACAGAGATGAGTAGTCTAATTACATTGGAGGCTAAAGTGGCATATTGAATTATACAGGGTGTCAAGTTTACTAAGATGGATTTCTGGCGCTGGAGCATAAACTACATCACCATAGTCTATGACAGGCAGCAACATCTGTTGCACAATATGTTTTTGAACCAGGGGACTTAAACATGATTTGCGTCTTAAAAAAATTACTAATTTTGGGATAAAGCTTGGAGGTTAATTTGTCAATATGATGAGCAAAAGTGAGGTTGGGGTCAAGCCACATACCAAGATATTTGTAGGAGTCCACTGAGGCCAATTTACGATTAGACTCTGTTACAATGGATAGGTGGGTATTGCCGAGATTATGCAGTTTGTGCTTTGTGCCAAATATCATTGTGACTGTTTTGTCTGTGTTTAAGAACAGTGTGTTCCTTGCTATCCATCTTTCAACCTCGCAGAAATCATGCTGTAATATGGCTTCAAGGTGTGATGTGTTTGAGTTTTTAGCATAGAGTATGGTGTCGTCTGCATACATGTGTACTGAAGATGATTTGCAATCCTTGGTCATATCATTTATAAAAAGAGAAAATAGAAGAGGGCCAAGAATGGAGCCTTGAGGAACTACACTTGTTACTTTGAGCAGAAGGGAGTCATTGCCGGCAACTGACACATACTGCATTCTGTTTGATAAATAGGATCGGGACCAGTTTAGAGAATTATTACCCATTCCTGATCTTTGGAGTTTGTTTATGAGAATATTATGGTCTACTGTGTCAAAGGCTTTGGCAAAATCTAGGAAAATGGCTCCTGTGAGGTCACCATTTTCCATGCCGGTCTGGATATCGTTGGTTACATTTAGGAGGGCCGTGACTGTTGAGTGATTTGGTCAAAAGCCTGATTGAAGTGGGGTGAAAAAACTAGTCTGTTGGTAATATTTATTTAGTTTCACATGTACACATTTCACTAGGATTTTGGATAAAGTGGGGAGTAGGGATATTGGTGTGTAATTTGATACTACATTTATATCCCCACTTTTGTGGATAGGCACAACTCTAGCCACCTTCCAGGATTTGGGCATATACCCTGTTGCCAAAGAGTCATTAATTAAAGATGCAATTGGTTTGGCCATTACCATGGCAGTGAGCTTTAATTTAGTTGCACATGTACACATTTCACTAGGATTTTGGATAAAGTGGGGAGTAGGGATATTGGTTTGTAATTTGATACTACATTTGTATCCCCACTTTTGTGGATAGGCACAACTCTAGCCACCTTCCAGGATTTGGGCATATACCCTGTTGCCAAAGAGTCATTAATTAAAGATGCAATTGGTTTGGCCATTACCATGGCAGTGAGCTTTAATTTAGTTGCACATGTACACATTTCACTAGGATTTTGGATAAAGTGGGGAGTAGGGATATTGGTTTGTAATTTGATACTACATTTGTATCCCCACTTTTGTGGATAGGCACAACTCTAGCCACCTTCCAGGATTTGGGCATATACCCTGTTGCCAAAGAGTCATTAATTAAAGATGCAATTGGTTTGGCCATTATCATAGCACTGAGCTTTAATAGCATTGCTGGTTGTTTGTCAGGGCTAGATTGTGATTTCATTTTTGGGTTGAGGAGGTGATCATATATTTCGCTTTCATTTACTGGCATGAAATTGTATTCATTTTCATAACTGGACCGAGCAACAGGTGCCAGTGAGTGTTCTGTAGATGGCTGAACTTCTGAGTTATCTTTGTTTTGTGTAATCAGGGTGGTGGCACATCCAACAAACTAGCTGTTAAATGCGTTGGCTATGGGGCACTGTATAGTTTCTTTGTCTATGGTTATAGTTGATGGGTGAGAATGATTAGGAGGGTTGTATAGGTTTTTAATAACCTTCCAAAAGTTGGCTGACTTTCAAATGTTACTGTTTAAGTTGCTTTCACTAATTTAGTTTGTTTTGTACATGTATTCCTTAATTGTTTGTATGCAGTGTAATCATATGCGGAGACAGTTTGTTTAAATTTTGTCTATAAGGCATCTCTGAAACTGTATAATTGAATCAAGTCAGCTGAGACCCAGGGTAGATGTGCCCCCCTAACCCTGACCTTCCTTAGTGGGGCATGGGTATTACAGACCTTTAAGAATTCCGAGTTAAAAAATTCAGTCTACGTCTGGTATTAGATGTATTCTATGCCATGAGCAATTTCTTAAATCATTTAGGAAGGACTGAAGATTAAATTTTCTAAATGATCTCGTGAGTATGACTTTGGAACTTGATTGGTTTTATTTTGCGGACACAGTAAACTATGGAGTGATCGCTAAACACGTTTGCTAGTACACCTGAATCTTGGATTCTGCTTGTGCAAGATGAAAGGATCCAGTCTAGCAGAGTATGGTTGGATGTTTTAAGATTGATGCGAGTAGGGGAGAATATTAGCTCTGATAAGTTCAATGTTTTAAACAATGAACAAACTTTTTAATTCCTGGAGTCTAGCCAATTAATATTAAAGTCTCCTAGAACCATCAGTTTGCTTTTCTTGTTTTGAGTGGCAATCTTCTTTAGGTGTTGAGCTATGACAGGGAATGTGCTGGGGTATTTGGCGGTCTGTAGATGCCAACAATTATGATTTGTTTTGAGTATGGAAGACAAATTTTGCCAGCAATGTATTCATAGGAATCAGAGTTATGACAGTAATTTAGAAAAGTAAAGTTTACTGATTCCTATATGTATATGATTACCCCTTCTGCTCGCTTTGCACAGTCTTCTCTAAAGCATGAGTAACCATCTATGACAACAGCAGTATCGGGTATTTTGTGGAATAACCAGGATTCAGTATCCATGGTGTATTAATATGTTATGGTGTGGGGCATGCTTGCAGGGATAAGAGGAAATCTGTATTAATAGTGGAATGGTTAGAACAGATAGAAGTAATATGCTCATGTTGGCATGCATATGACAAGGCTTGCAGGGTACATACAGGTAGATAGAATCCTGCTGAGATTAAAAATAATTTTATACTTGTAATATTTATTTAATCTATTCTCTACAATTCCATTTTTTCCTTTTTCTTTACTTGCCTGTGGTTATCAGCAGGTGTGCTGCAGCTGCTGTGTCTTTCCTGCCCACTCTCCTGTCGAACTCTCTTGTTTAACTCTCCATACTTCGATAAGGTGTTACTTAGATAAGATGGTAATACCCCTGGCAAATGCCACCCCTGCATATTGTCACCCCTGAGTTCTAAATATATACTAGATGGACCCCCTAGGAAGACTGACTGACTGACTGAGGGAATTACAAATTGTTTTGCATTGGACTCGCCCTGAGTGCAATCAGCTGTGACACCATTAACACATCTGATAAGAAACAGACACAGAGATATAGAAGAGAGATGGAGGAGGTAAGCAATTTGGAGACTGGAAAAGGGTGTTGTATATGGTTAATTGTTAGTACATACAATAAGGGGTTAAACTTGAACAGGGAGATTGCAATGGATTTGAAGTTCCAGTTAAATAGCTCTGGTTAGTACATACCACACAAGGGGTTAAAATTGTGAGGGGGGGGACAGTATGAGAATTGCTCTTCCACACAACAGGACTGGCTTGTACATACCACACAAGGGGTTAAAATTGTGCGGGGAAACAGTATAAGAATTGCTCTTCCACACAACAGGACTGGCTTGTATATACACCACACAAGGGGTTAAAATTGTGAGGGGAGACAGTATGGAATTGCTCTTCCACACAACAGGACTGGTTTGTACATACCTGTAAGGGACAAGAGAACCTCGTTAGGAGAAAGTCTTCATAAAACACAGCATATTGGATGCATATTTTCTCTCTTGTTTAACTCTTCATACCTCTATAAGGTGTTACTTAGATAAGGTGGTAATACCCCTGGCAAATGTCACCCTGGCATAATGCCACCCCTAACTGGGCTCTAAATATATACTAGATGGATCCCCTAGTAAGACTGACTAACTGATATAGGTTATGTATATCTTATGCAAGTTATGCACTTTTATCCTATCATGCATTTCCCTTCATGGATCTCAGGAAATAACTCACAAATATTTTTGTTAATCCCCTTTTTTGTCATTGTTATTGTTTATTGCTGGTAATTTCCTAAAACTGATAAAAACTATTGGAAGCAAAATGTAATTCAATCAAAGGACATTCTCCTTTCGCAAAAGTGAGTTATAGCCATTTTGTACCCAAAGTAATAAAAAATTGGGATGATCTTCTCTGATCACTCATTTGTTAAACCACGGGCCTAGATTTGCTTCCAATTACATCTCAGATCTCAAAAATTCCCGAACCGTTCATCTCAATGCAAAAGCCCTATTCTGATGTAGCTAGGGTTGCCACGTGTTCTAAAAAAAAAATACCGGCCATGGCATTCCCTCCATAGAGTTAACACTGGACAGAAGCCAATTTTTTACCTGCCTGCCGGAAAAATACCACCTGGGTGGCAACGCTAGATATAATCAAGCTTGTGGTTTTCACTGGAGGTATAGATTCATATTCAGTTTGTTTACTGCTGCTATATAATTCCATGTCTAGTAATTCTGAGGTTATTCTTAGGTAAGGCACATTAAAATAACTCATATTATGGCTATGAAAATTAGCAAGGCCACATATGTACTAAATAAGCTCAATGTACTTCTGCTTTATTTTATATCTACAAAAGCTGCTGCAGGGAGAAGTGAAGAAGGCAGTTCACTCCAATATGCCCATCATATTGCTGATGCAGCCCATCTGTATCAGGAGACAAATAAAAATTGCCATAGTTTCCATTGTTTTAAATGGGGCTTTTGAGGTCTTGAATGATTCAGAGATCTCTAGCACATTATGAAATAATGCAATGGAGACCAGTCTTACATTCATGGGGTTCAAAGTATAATTAAAACCTTTGAGTGCCAGAGAGCTATCCATCTCATTGCACTGCAAAGCATTGGATACCTCTCTCTGGCATGCAAAGGGTTTTTAACTCAATGGGGATCTGTGTTTGTCCGCTATGGTGAAGTCAGTTATCTCCAAAACTGCTCTGGTTGTTTTTTAGCACATCAGCCTCACTGTCACATCTAAACTGTTTTCATTGGGAGCATTCAATCTGTTTGTCTGAAGGATCACAAATAAGTAGCATTTCTGGCACTGATTACATACAATGTATCTGTCTAGAGATTCACAACTGCTACTTATTACAGCAAAGGTATTACAGCGCTTGAGAAAATAACTTGTTTACAGAACCTGCATAATTCTGGCAAGTAATATACAGTATATTCACGTACTATGACAAACTCTGCATAGTTAATGTAATTATATATTTTTCTTGAAAATAGGAACTTTTCGCACAAATATAAATGCATGTATCTTTTAAAAAAATGTTTTAATATATTCTGGCCAATTTTAAAACGGAAACTTGATTTTCAAGTTGTGTAGAAATCTAGAATTACAAGTTTTACACTCATTGCTGTCAAAAGAAACTCAACAAAAATTTCTAAGCTGACTATCTGAACAGAGACTTTTTTTTATATAAATTCAGACAGACAGCTAGAGAGCTAGAAAGATAGATAGATAGACAGATAGATACGGCGAGATGTTCTAAAGTTATGATAACTCAAATTGTAAATAGGATAAAAAAGTTCTTACTTAATAGTTCATCAATTTTCAGACATCTTACCATACATTTATGCATCCAGTTAAGCCATCACTGTCAAAGTGAAAAAGCAGTCTTAAAAGTGGGCGTAAGGTATTTTAAGAAATAATATTACTTTAGCCATCACTTTTTGTCTGATTAACATCAGTTTTTCCTGACAAAAAAAAAGATCTAAACTTGGAGAAGACGAATTAATGTATTTTGAGCAGGAGTGAGAAACAGCAGTGTGGCGTTAAAGTGGAACGATCACCCTATATAAAGTTCCCCCACAATAATTAGGCATATGGCGATTAGCTCCTTAAAGGGATAGTAATGTTTCCCAAAAACAGCAGCTCCAATTAATCTTCATAGTATTTGAGCCATACAGAGTGTTATTTTAATACTGTCAGAGTTGTAGTTCAAGAGTAATTGTAAGCCACCTTCTCTCAGATGCGGAATCTGGTCCACAGACCAGACTGCTCAAAGAAAGGAACAATCTGCTTACTGTAAGAATAATAAAAGCCCTGCCCCCATTGACAGGTTTTTCCCTTATGTTAATTCAAGATTGTCCCTCACTGCGATCCATCCGGACAGTCTTGCTGCTCTGAGGTGAGCAGTGTTCCATCAGTAAAAGGGGCAGTAGGGGATACTTTATCATTCAATTACTCTTGAACTACAACTCTGACTGTATTGAAATAACACTCTCCATGGCCCACACTATGAAGATTAATTGGAGGTGCTTTTATTGTGAAACATTACTATCCCTTTAACAGTGCTATTATCGGGTTCAGGTACCACAATCTGAAGAAATCCTTCTTTTTCTGAGACTGACGGACAGGCTTCTTGCTTTCTCTCTTTCAGTACCTTAAGGTACCATGCGATGCCTCCTAGAGGAGACTGGGATGGACAGCACAGGTGCGCAGATGTCTCTAAGACAAGATGTTTGCGTGCATGCCTGGCCGCCAGTCTCAGAAGAAGAAGGATTACTTCAGAACCTGGTACCTGTGCTTGATATCACTGTTAAGAAGCTAATCGCCATATGCCTAATTATTGTGGGGGGACTTTATATTGGGTGATAGTTCCCCTTTAACTAGAAAAGAAATAATTAGAACATTTGTCATTTTAAAAGCAAAAAATTTCTTTGTTTCTCTGAAAGTTTCAAAGAAAAAATTAAAGGGACAGTAATGTCCCATAAAAAATGTTTAGAGTTTTGTAGAGATTAAAATGCTAAATGCCACAAATCCTATCTCTCAAACCACTATGGTTTGAGAGATATCCTCCGTTAAAGTTCCCCTCTCCCTCCTCTTCTCCTGAAGTCAGCTGTAAGCTGACATCAGGAGTTCCTGGTCCGGGCACTGACAAGCGGCTCTTCAACAGAGCTGCAATAGTGCAATTTAAAAATAAATACTTCTTTGGAACTGTCTACAAAGTGTGCCTGGCTTGCAAGCACACTTTTTAGACCGTTCCAAAGAAGCAATTCATTTTAAATCACACTATTGTGGCTCTGCTGAAGAGCCTCCTCGTGTCGGCCGACACGGATCTCCTTCTGTCAGCTTTACTTTAGCGGAGGATATTTCTCAAACCATAAAGGTGTGAGAGATAGGATTTGTGGCATTTAGTTTATTTTTTAAATCTCTACAAAACTCTAAACATTTTTATGGGACATTACTGTTCCTTTAACCCAGGACCATTCCAGGACCGTCATGGCTTGTTTTCAGGTAAGGACCAATGGCGGTCCTGGGTCGTCATGGAATTCCGGGCTCCCTGCGTGGCTGCACGCCGTTCGGGGAGTCCGGAATTGGATAGTGAAAAAAAAAATGGTCCCTGGTCCTTAAGTGACCGCACTGTGCGTGGCCGGTCCTTAAGGGGTTAAAGACTTTTTTGATATCAGGACACTATTCAATAAGATCTTCTTTCTATAATTTTAAAATATTACTTATAAAAATATTGTCCTTCTTTTACCACCAGCTCACAATCAAAAAATGTTTTCATTATGATGATTTTTTTAACATCGCCCCAGTATATCGAGTATTTCCTTTAAACACTCAGGGCCGTGTGTCCAAAAGAAATATGGAGGAGTTCTGGGGCAAACCATTTGCACTATATGGAAAAGAACCAAAAATTCCCATTGAGTTAAATGGGGATTTTAACCCCTTTAATGCTAGAATGGTCTCTCTAGATCTCTCTAGTATTCCACGTATTAAAATCTCCATTTAAATCAATGCAAAGTTTTGGAAATTTTAGTTCTCCCCTATAGTGCATATGGTTTGCCCCAGAACTCCTCCACTTTTCTTTTGAGCATACAGAGTGTTTAAAGGAAATACTCCATATACTGGTGACTCATCTAGTTACCAAAATCTAGTGATTGATGTACTGAAAATGGAGCAATCCTGTGGTAAACCAACCGCAGTATTGGGGACAAATAAAAAAATCCCAAAGATTCGTAATAAGGAACAGTAAACTTTATGAAAACATATACATTATAGGACCAGTGGCGTAACAATAGGGGTGGCAGCAGTTGCATCTGCGACCGGGCCCGTCACTCAAGGGGCCCGGCCACCGCCTGCGACCCCCTCACCAGCAGCAGTCACCTAGCTGATCTCCCACTCAGCACGCCGCTCTAGTAATACAGAGCGCTGGGAGATGACATAATCTCCCAGCCTCTGCACTACTAGAGCGGCGTGTGGGAGCTCCAGTTACAGAGATCTGTGCTGAAGGAGGCACAGATCTGTAAAGACTCTCCGCTAGACCACCAGGGACTGGAGGTAGGGGCAATGTGCAGATGAAGGGGCAATGTGAAGATGGGGGCATTGTGGAGATGAAGGGGGCATTGTGGAAGGGGCAATGTGGAGATGAAGGGGGGCATTTTGGAAGGGGCAATGTGGAGATGAAGGGGGCATTGTGGAAGGGCCATTGTGGAGATGAAGGGGGCATTGTGGAAGGGGCAATGTGGAGATGAAGGGGGCATTGTGGGAGGGCCATTGTGGAGATGAAGGGGGCATTGTGGAAGGGGCAATGTGGAGATGAAGGGGGGCATTGTGGAGATGAAGGGGGCATTGTGGAAGGGGCAATGTGGAGATGAAGGGGGCATTGTGGAAGGGGCAATGTGGAGTTGAAGGGGGCATTGTGGAAGGGGCAATGTGGAGATGAAGGGGGGCATTGTGGAGATGAAGGGGGCATTGTGGAAGGGGTAATGTGGAGATGGAGGGGGCATTGTGGAAGGGGCAACGTGGATGAGGAGGCCAATGTGGTCGGGGGGGGCCCATGGCAATTCTTGCATCAGGGCCTGGTGGCTTCTAGTTATGCCTCTGTATAGGACAGTGATTCTTAGCCATAGCCCTCAGGCACACCAACAATTGGGGGTTATGCACTAAGGAGTGACAAAGAGGTGATAAAGTGAAGATGACTTCTGCAGTGATATCACTTCTCCAGTTCCCATGTTATTTTATGGAGTCAATGCACTAAGATCTCCAAAGCTGGATAAATCTTAGTGCATTGGATCCATAGAATAACATAGGAATTGGAGACGTGATATCACTAGAGAAGTCATCTTCACTTTATCACCTCTTTAGCAATCCTTAGTGCATCTGCCCTGTCATTTTTTTAAGCCTTTGAGTGCCAGAGGGGTATGCAATGCATTGCAAAGCAATGTGTTGCATTCCCCATGGCACTCAAAGGGTTAAAGTGTTAGTAATGTCCAAAAATATTTTTTCATAGACTTGTAGAGGGTAAAAAAATAATCTCATTGCCACAAACCCCATCTCTCAAACCTTTACGGTTTGCGAGATATTCGCAATTAAAGTACCCCCTTCCTTCCCCTTTTTCTGATGTCAGTGTCTAGCTGACAGCAGGAGATCCCAGTCCAGGGACCAGCAGGCGGCTCTGCAGCAGAGCTGAAATCCCGTTATTGCAAAATAATTTTTCATTGGAAAGGTCTACTAATGTGCCTGGATTGCAAGTACACTTTGTAAACCTTTCCAATGAAGTAATTATTTTGCAATAACCGGATTTCGGCTCTGCTGAAGAGTGTCATTGTGCCGGCCTACACGGATCTCCTTCTGTCAGCTTTACAGCTGATATCAAGAGAAGGGGAGGGAAGGGGGATCTTTGATGGTCAATATCTCTCAAACCATAGCGGTTTGAGAGATGGGGTTTGTGGCAATGCGATTATTTTTTTACCCTCTACAAATCTATTAAAAGTTATTTTTGGACATTAATAACCTTTTAAGGGTATCCTTAAGTAAGCACATGTGGATTAATCACAATGAGTTACTGATCACACACACCTATTAGCATGCAGGAATATAGTGAAAACTTGCAATGGTGTACTTTTGTTGTGTCCTGAGGACTAACATTGAGAAACATTGTTATATGGCTTTTCCTGCTGAGAAAAACAAACGTACTCCTATTGCTGGTAGTTGCTTTATTCAAAATTTATAACAGTTCAATATTTTATTCTCTATGGGAAACAGAGATCTAGAGAGCTTACTTTCTGGCATTTCAAACTGACAGTAAGTGTCTCTGAAGTTATTATCACATTCTGTGGAGAACTGTTGTTAGTAACTCACCTCTCCCACAGAATGTTCTGAAATCTGGCCACTAGAGGCACTATTAATGTGAAAAAACAACATTTCAAATTGTAATAAATCTGGAACAATGCAACAGTGGAGGTACCTAGTTTTACTCAGCAGGAAAAGCCTTACACTATATGTTTTTTATTGAAGTAAAATGTACTGCTCCTTTAAATGTCACTTTTAAACCTACGAATTGAAAATATGTCATGCACTGCTTCACAGTGTGTTGGTGACCTCCCTATGGTGCAGCTGATTTAACACTGATTGGTCATGTTCATCATAATTCTTAGTCCTCCTAGTGTAGAGTACATAGAAAATCAATATGGCACTTAGGTGTTTATGTGTTATGTTTAATAAAGACTTAAAGGGATAGTAATGTTAAAATTTACTAATCCCCATATTGTAGTCATTAAAAAAGAAATGAATTGCCCCCAGTGCAATATCTCAAACCTTTATGGTTTGAGAGATAATGTATCGCAAAGATCCCCCCTCCCTCCCCTTTCCCTGAAGTCAGTGTTCTAGCTGACTGCAAGGGAATCCTGTCGTACGACCATCAGGCAGCTCTGATAGCATGAATAAAAAAGAAATCCTTCACTGAAACCAAGCACACATAGAAGACCGTTTTAGTGAAGGATTTCTTTTTTATTAACGTGATCTCCTGATGCACCTAAGATCGGATTCCCCTTCAGTCAGCTAGAACACTGACTTCAGGGAAAGGGGAGGGGGGAACTTTGCGAGCGATTATCTATCAAACCATAAAGGTTTAAGAGATTGCACTGGGGGCAATTAATTTTTTTTTTAATGCCTACAATATGGGATTAGTACATTTTAAGTATTACTATCCCTTTAAGGGTGCCATACTGTTCACACAAGCATGCATGCACATGTCTCATACCTAACACATGCACATATGCAGCTAACACACACAGCTAATATATTCACGTACAGCACACACACACTTTCATACACAAATGGACACATACACACAGCTACAGCCAACACACACACACAGAACAAGACAAACTGCACAGCTAACACACACACACATGCACAAACATTCACACATACAAATACATACATAAAAACAGTTAACAGGCAAATACATACATACAAACAAATATAGGTAACACAAACACACACCCACACACAGTTAACCCACACATAGTTAACACGCACAGCTAACGTACAATAAACATATACATACACACACATAAAAAATTTCAGCTAACACACACACACACACACACACACATGCAGCTAACACAAACACACAGCTAATATATACACATAAAATGCACAGGCATACACATATTCACCTACACACACGTGCACACACACATATACAAACACACTTACCTAATACACATATACAGCTAACACACATTCAGCTAAAACACACACACACATATGCAACTAACACAAACACATGCAGTTAGCACACACACACACATATACAAAAACACCAACAAATACACACACGCAAACGGTATTTGGCTGTAAGAAAGCATTTGGTGGAGGGTTTCACTGAGGACTTTGGGCCATATATTCTAAGAGGTGGAGCAACTCTGGGACACATCAACTACATTATATGGGACAAATAAAAATACCCATGGATTTAAAAGGGGTTTTTAACCCTTTGATTGCTAGAGAGGCCTCTTCATGCAGTAAGCAAAAGGAAAACCCTGCCTACCTTGACGAAGGAGGGCAGGACTTTGTTTTGCTCAATGAAGATTGTCCCTCGCCGAGCACCATTCAGACCAGGCTGAGAGGATCAGTGACGCAGGGAATGGGTGGGGGGATCCTTTCGGCTTCAATAGTGCTTGAACTACAGAATATGTAAGTAATGAAATATAGTGCAATGCGTTATAAAAAAAAAGTAAATAAGACTTGAACATTAACTTTAATAGAGTTATTACTATCACTTTAAAATCATCTCTGACATAAAAAAAAAATATTTGAATTGAGGGGAATTTAGAGAATTTTAATGTGTTCTCAATGGTTCTGTTAGATTGTCCCAGGACTGCTCTACACTTATTGTGAATATGGTGCAGTCTTTTCTGAGGAAAGGCTTTGGCTGGAAGGCAAAAACGTTGACCAAATGTGCTTCTGAGAAATCTTTAGCATCTGAGTGGTTAAACATAAGCAATTTATGTCTGCAATTTAACTCGTCATAGACGATCATCCTATTATCTTTTAAAACATTTTTCTTCCTGCCATCCTTTACCTAAGTGTTTGTGGTACATTTTATCTCCCTTTTCACAAATCATTTCTCTCAGTAATTGACACTAAGTAATTTGTAAATGGTGTGTTATCACTTATCTCTGCTTGGATCCTTCAGTACTTGTATTAACTGTTCCTTTAAGTTTATGAGTACGTTTTTTCTCTGGGGGAAGTTGAAGGCAGTCAGGATTGTTAATATGAGCAGTAGCTAAACAAATATTCCTATCTGTTTTCGGAAGGAATGTCGTGTTAACATTTTTGATACTTTTTTCTTATCTGTGCTAGACTTTCCTGGCAAACTTGATTCCTCTGTTAATTTTCTGCTACTTGTTTCTAAGAGCAAACTGGCAAATTTTAACAAGGGGAAAGGGGTCAAAAGAGCCTTTCTGGTCCTGATATCACTGTTTGTGTAGCCCTCTTTATTCCACAATGGATATAGATAGGGCTGGAGAAGACAGGCATTCTGCTGCAACACAAAACCAAGACACCTTTTGGAAATGGCAGACCACAACTTCTGCAGAACAACTTGCAAAGTAGCACTGAACAGCCCAGAACTGATCCTTAAAGGGATAGTAATACTTAAGTATTACTAATCCCTATAGTAAAGTACTACTAAAAAAACGTATTGCCCCCAGTGTCATCTCTCAAACCTTTATGGTTTGAGAGATGATCACTCCTAAAGTTGCCCTGTCCCTCCCCCTTCCCCGTAGTCAGCATTCTAGCTGACTGAAGGGAAATCTGTTCATAGATTATCAGGCGACTCTGCAGCAGAGCCGCAATTGCGTTAATTAAAAAATAAACTTTCACTACAACGGTCTTCTACGTGTGCTTGCAAACCAATCACACGTAGAAGACCATTTCAGTGAAAGTTTTCTTTTTTAGGAACGCAATCCGGCTGTGCTGGAGAGCCGCCTGAAAGTCGTACGACTCTCTTCCCTGTAGCCAGCTACAACGCTGACTACGGGGAAGGGGGAGGGAGAGGGCAACTTTAGAAGTGATCATCTCTCAAACCATAAAGGTTTGAGAGATGACACTGGGGGCAATACATTTATTTTTAATAGGAAATTAATATAGGGATTTGTAATACCTAAGTATTACTATCCCTTTAAAGAGCTCTATGTTCAAAAGGAAAGGACAGCTCTGGAGCAAAAGGTTTACACTATGGGGAGAACTAACAAAATCCCCAAATTTCTGTTATATTAAATAGGGATTTTAACCCTTTGATAGCTTGCAGACATCATTCTCTAGCATTCTCGATGTTTAATCAATTCAATTTTTCAGTTCTATCCTGTAGTGCAAATGGTTTGACACAGAATTCTTCCACTTTCTTTTGAACATATGGCTCTATAAGTGTTTCTACTTTATTAGTTACTAGTTGAACAGCCCGTTACACGGGCCACAGTGCCACTGCCACCCGGTCGAGGGGCAGTCACGCGCAGTAGAGACTGCCCACGCCACGGCTGATACAGAACTGGACGCTCCTTCAGAGCGTCCAGCTCTGTATCAGCCGCGGTGCAGGCAGTCTCTACTGCGTATGATTGCAGCACGCGCAGCAGTGTGTACTGCGCATGTCGCAGCGTTACACACGTTTTAGCGAATTATTATATAGGATAGTGGTTTTCAACACCTCTTCCTCCCACGTATTTCCACAGCAGTTACTATGTTTACTGCATTGTCCCTGCCTGTAACTGCCCCCTTTGCTCCTGTGCAGCCTATTCTTGCTTTGTAGTGTACATTCCAGTATTTGACTAGTTAATTTAGAGCCAGTTTCTCTTGCTATTTTACTGGCAAATATATTTACATAGACAATTAGACATCTCCTGTTTCTCATCTGTGTTTTAACCCATTGAATGCCAGTGGAATTGTATAATAAATTGCTCATAATGAAGCAGATATACTAAGAATCTAGAACAAGCCAACTATAGCATAAAGGAAAAAAATAAAAATGTCTAAATTTCCCATTTATTTATATGGGGCTTGTATCACTTGTGACATATGAGTAGATCTGTTCCCCTGAAAGCAGACCTTACATAGTAACATAGTAACATAGTTGATGAGGCTGAAAAAAGATATGCCTATGCAAATCAGCCCTGTTGATCCAGGGGAAGGGAAAAAAAATTAAGCCATTTCCAATTAAGAGCCAAGTGGGTACAACACATTCCTTCCTGACTCGAAATGGCAGTCAGAACATCCTTTGAAGCCAACAATCATTTTCAATATTCTGCTGTGCTACATAGGTATCAATTACTTTTTGAAATCAGTTACAGTATCTGCAAGCACAGCATCCTGAGGCAAAGAATTCCATAGCGTTCCCGTAAAAAATCCCTGCCTTTGTTTTAGTTGAAAACACCTTACCTCTAGTCTTATTGGATGACCTTTCGCTATTAGCTCAACTCTTAGAGTAAAAATTTAATTCAAGTGTTCTTTGTATTGACCTTGAATTTATTTGTAAATGATAATCATATCACCCCTCTGTTCTTCTCTATCTGTTCTTCATAAAACCATGGTGACTCCTATTAATAATATTGTTGTCTCCATATAGTTCTGACTACTGTCAGTTAGTAACCCTTCAAATATCTTACCCACTATGGAAGCAAAGCTCACAGGTCTAAAATGTCCTGGTTTGGATCTTGCCCCCTTTTTGAACAATGGTACTACATAAGATTTCCTCCAATCACAGGGCACTATTCCTGATGAAAGTGAATCAATAAACATTAAGTATAATGGTCTTGCTATTACTGAACTAAGTTCCTTATGTATCCTTGGGTGTATACCATCAGGTCCAGGTGCTTTATCCGCCATAACATTTCCAGTCTCTTTTGGAATTTGTCCTCAGTAACCCATGTCCATGATGAAGGAAAATTTGTGTTTTTGTCTGTTTGCCCATAGCCTGTTATCATTGCTTCCTTTGTATATACAGAAGAAAACAATATGTTTAGGGCATCAGCCATAGCCATATCCCCTCTAATCAATTCACCTGTCTCAGCTTTAAGAGGATAAATATCAACTAGTGATGAGCGAGCACCCCAATGCTCGGGTGTTCGGGTGCTCTGACCGAGCACCCCCTGAGGCTCGAGTGCTCGGCCGAGCACCCGAGCCCCATTGAAGTCAATGGGAGGACTCGAGCATTACACCAGGCACCCCCTGCTCTGATGAGGGGAGGGTGCCTGGTCCATAGGAAAAGGGCAGAAAAAGATGGAAACACTACAGAAATGGTTCAGGGACAGCATAGGGAGGATGTCTGGATGCACCTTGGACTCCAACATCGCTGCTGGGAACGATCTTTCGCCCGTAGTACGCCATTTTTACAGACTGACCATAAAACACACAAAAAGGAAAATAAAAACGACTTTAGGCGAAAAATTGTTACCAAACAATATTTGCTGTATATTTACTTGTATATCATCTGCAAATTCTCCCAAAAATTTCCTTGATTTTCAGAACTGAGGCCATGATTAAGAGGGAAACGTGCGCAGAGGCAAATTCTCCCAAAAATTTCCTTGATTTTCAGAACTGAGGCCATGATTAAGAGGGAAACGTGCACAGAGGCAAATTCTCCCAAAAATTTCCTTGATTTTATTGAACTGAGGCCATGATTAAGAGGGAAACGTGCGCTGAGCTGACCATCTAAAACATTATGGGTGAGGGTCTGCTGCAGAGCTGACCATCCTAAACATTATATGCGAAGGCCCGCTAGTGAGCTGACGCTATAAAACATTATATGAGAGGGCCCGCTAGAGAGCTGACCCAATAAAACATTATATGAGAAGGCCCGCTGGTGAGCTGACCTATATAAAAATTGGCAAACAGGGCCCGCTGGTGAGCTGACCCTATATAAAAATTATATCACAGGGCCCGCTGGTGAGCTGGCCCTATATAAAAATTATATCACAGGGCCCGCTGGTGAGCTGGCCCTATATAAAAATTATAGCACAGGGCATATGGAAGAGGAGGAGGAGGATGAGAAGATTAAGAGTCAACCATATACCCGTTTTTTGGGTGGAAGGGGTGAATGGGAATACAGAGTATTCCCATCATTGTAAATAACATATATAAAGTGAGTTTATGTTCCCCCGGGGCTTTCCTCCAGTGGAGTGGAGAAGTCAGGGGAAATCCAGGCCTTGTTCATTTTTATAAGTGTCAACCTATCAGCATTGTCGGTGGAAAGGCGGATACGCTTATCTGTTATGATGCCACCAGCAGCACTAAATACCCGCTCAGACAGAACGCTGGCGGCAGGGCAGGCCAGCACCTCCAAGGCGTAGAGTGCCAGTTCATACCACGTGTCCAGCTTGGACACCCAGTAGTTGTAAGGCACAGAGGGATCATTGAGGACGCTGACATGGTCTGCTACGTACTCCTTCACCATCTTCCAAAACTTTTCCCTCCTTGTGACACTAGGCTGCGCATCAGGGTGAGGGTGCTGGCGGGGTGTCATGAAGGTGTCCCACGCCTTGGAGAGTGTTGCCCTGCCTTTGTCGGAACTGCTGTGTGCTCCCCTTTTCTCCCCTTCTCGGTTGGCCAAGGTAGCACGTACTCTGCCGCCAGCGTTGTCAGATGGAAAATTTTGGAGCAATTTTTCGACAAGAACCTTCTGGTATTGCACCATTTTGCTTGTCCTCTCCACCGGAGGAATGAGAGATGAGAAATTCTCTTTGTAGCGGGGGTCCAGAAGGGTGAACACCCAGTAATCCGTGTTGTTTAAAATGCGTATAACGCGTGGGTCACGGGAAAGGCAGCCTAACATAAAGTCAGCCATGTGTGCCAGAGTACCAACAGTCAAGATTTCGCTGTCCTCACCAGGAGGATGACTCTCAATATCCTCATCCTCTTCCTCCTCTTCTGCCCACCCACGCTGAAGAGATGGAACTAAAGTTCCATGGCTACCCTCTGTAGCGGAGGCAACCGTGTCTTCCTCCTCCTCCTCCTCCTCCGCCTCCTCCAATTGTCGCTGAGAAGACGAAGTGAGGGTGCTCTGGCTATCACCTTGTGTAAGCTCTTCCTCCCCCATTTCCACCTCTTCCACATGCAAAGCGTTGGTTTTAATTGTGAGCAGCGAGCGTTTCAGTAGACACAGAAGTGGGATGGTTACACTGATAATAGCGTTATCGCCGCTCACCATCTGTGTCGATTCCTCAAAATTGCGTAAAACCTCGCAGAGGTCTGACATCCATTCCCACTCCTCACTTCTGATTACAGGAAGTTGAACGGAGAGGCGACGACCGTGTAACAGCTGGTACTCCACTACTGCCCTCTGCTGCTCACAAAGCCGGGCCAACATGTGGAAGGTGGAGTTCCAGCGCGTGCTCACGTCACACAGCAGCCGGTGAGCTGGCAATTGTAAGCGCTGCTGCAGCTTCAACAGGCCGGCCGAAGCTGTAGATGACTTACGGAAATGTGCACACACGCGGCGCACCTTGGTCAAGAGATCATGCACATTGGGGTAGGTTTTTAGAAATCGCTGCACCACTAAATTAAATACATGCGCTAGGCATGGTACGTGTGTGAGCTTGCCGAGCTCCAAAGCCGCCACCAAGTTACGCCCATTATCACACACAACCATGCCTGGTTGCAGGTTGAGTGGCGAGAGCCACTGCTCGGTCTGGTGACTAATCCCCTGCAACAGCTCTGAGGCCGTGTGCTGTTTGTCCCCAAGGCAGATCAGCTTCAGCACGGCCTGTTGACGCTTCCCCACTGCAGTGCTACACTGCTTCCAGCTACTGGCTGATGGGGGAGTGGCGCTGCGTGTAGAGAATTCGGAGGTGGAAACGGAGGAGGAGGAGCCAATAACGTAGGTGCTGGTGGAAACCCTGATGGAGGTAGGGCCCGCAATCCTCGGCGTGGGTAGCACCCGTGCCATCCCAGGGTCCGAGTCGCTCCCAGCCTCCACGACATTCACCCAGTGTGCCGTCAGGGAAATGTAGCGTCCCCGGCCACAAGCACTTGTCCATGTGTCAGTCGTTAAGTGGACCTTCCCAGTAACTGCGTTGGTCAGGGCACGGGTGATGTTACGGGACACATGGTGGTGTAATGCGGGGATGGCACACCGGGAAAAGTAGTGGCGGCTGGGGACCGCGTACCGAGGGACAGCTGCTGCCATCAGGCTGTGGAAGGACTCAGTGTCCACAAGCCTAAATGGCAGCATTTCGATGGCCAGTAATTTTGAAAGGTGTGAGGTTAGTGCTATGGCCTGTGGGTGGGTGGCTGGGTACTTTCTCTTGCGCTCAAATGCCTGGGGTAACGACATTTGGACGCTGTGCTGGGACAGGGAAGTGGATGTGGTCGCTGATGGTGCTTCAGATGCTACAGGTGCAGGGCGGGAGGTATGCGGGCCTGCGCCTTCGACAGGCGATTGGCCGGCACCGAAAACAGGGGAAGAGGAGGCAGTGGTGTGGCCTGCAGACACAGATGGGCGATCCAGGCGTTCCTCCCACTTACTACGGTGCTTGGATGCCATGTGTCGGATCATGCTGGTGGTGGTGAGGTTTCTAGTGTTCATGCCTCGGCTCATTCTGGTGTGGCACAGGTTGCAAACTACAATTCTTTTGTCGTCCGCACTTTCCTTAAAAAAACGCCATACCGCGGAACACCTACCCTTTGGCAAGGTAGATTTACGCAAGGGGGTGCTCTGTGGAACATTTGCGGGCCGGTTTGGTGCGGTCCGCCTTCTTTCTGTAGCCACACCACTGCCTCTTCCAGCCTGTTGCGGTGCTGCAGATGGCTCACCCTCAGGACTGCTGACATCGCTCGGCTCTACACCTTCCCAGGTGGGGTCAGTCACCTCATCGTCCACCAAGTCCTCCTCCACTTCCTCACTCTGATCATCCTCCTCAAGTCTTGATCCCACCACATACTCAGTCATTGACAACTGTATAACATTCTCCTCAACAAGGTCTTGAGACGGAAATAGTAGTTGATTTAATGGCAACTGTGTCTCATCATCATCATCATCATCCACTACTTCCTTTGACCTTAAATGCCGTTCACATCTGTCATCTTCTTGTGATTGGGTAGCCTCTAGAGGTTGTGAATCAGGGCACAAGATGTCATGTTCCTCTGCAAGCGTGCTTGGAGAGAGGGTCAAATGAAGGATTGGTGATGAGACGAGCTCCTCACTATATCCCAGTATGGGATCACTTCTTTGACCAGACCGTGTATGGTGGGAGGAAGGATGATCAGAGTGAGGATTATTTTGACCAGACTCTTGGCTACTGAGAGTGGACTTGGTGGAAGACAGGGTGGTGCTTAACCGACTGGAAGCAGTATCAGCTGTCATCCAACCGACCACCTGTTCGCAGTGGTCGGACCTCGAGAGTGATGTCCTGCGACGCCCTGTAAAATTACACATGAAGCTAGGTATGGTGGATGTCTTTCTTTCTTGTGCTCTGGCACCAGGCACAGTTTCTCCGCGTCCTGACCCGCGCCCTGAACTTTCAGGATCACGTCCACTTCCCCGTCCCTTTTTACCCGCCTTCTTCATCTTACACAGAATATGTGACTTTAATATTTGAGTTTGAAAACTTAACAGTATTTCTTACTATTCTGCAAATCTGCAGAGTACACAGAATAGGCTGCTAAACGGCGGTGATACACACTGAATGGAATATGTGACTTTAACATTTGAGTTTGAAAACTTAACAGTATTTCTTACTATTCTGCAACTCTGCAGAGTACACAGAATAGGCTGCTAAACGGCGGTGAAACACACTGAATGGAATATGTGACTTTAATATTTGAGTTTGAAAACTTAACAGTATTTCTTCCTATTCTGCAACTGTGCAGAGTACACAGAATAGGCTGCTAAACGGCGGTGATACACACTGAATGGAATATGTGACTTTAATATTTGAGTTTGAAAACTTAACAGTATTTCTTCCTATTCTGCAACTGTGCAGAGTACACAGAATAGGCTGCTAAACGGCGGTGAAACACACTGAATGGAATATGTGACTTTAATATTTGAGTTTGAAAACTTAACAGTATTTCTTACTATTCTGCAACTCTGCAGAGTACACAGAATAGGCTGCTAAACAGCGGTGATACACACTGAATGGAATATGTGACTTTAATATTTGAGTTTGAAAACTTAACACTATTTCTTACTATTCTGCAACTCTGCAGAGTACACAGAATAGGCTGCTAAACGGCGGTGAAACACACTGAATGGAATATGTGACTTTAATATTTGAGTTTGAAAACTTAACAGTATTTCTTACTATTCTGCAACTCTGCAGAGTACACAGAATAGGCTGCTAAACGGCGGTGATACACACTGAATGGAATATGTGACTTTAATATTTGAGTTTGAAAACTTAACAGTATTTCTTACTATTCTGCAACTGTGCAGAGTACACAGAATAGGCTGCTAAACGGCGGTGAAACACACTGAATGGAATATGTGACTTTAATATTTGAGTTTGAAAACTTAACACTATTTCTTACTATTCTGCAACTGTGCAGAGTACACAGAATAGGCTGCTAAACGGCGGTGACACACACTGAATGGAATATGTGACTTTAATATTTGAGTTTGAAAACTTAACAGTATTTCTTACTATTCTGCAACTCTGCACACTACACAGAATGTGCTGCTAAACTGCGGCGAAGCACACTGAATGGAATATGTGACTTTGATATTTTAGTTTGAAGACTTAACAGTATTTCTTCCTATTCTGCAACTCTGCACAGTACACAGAATGTGCTGCTAAACTGCGGCGAAGCACACTGAATGGAATATGTGACTTTGATATTTTAGTTTGAAGACTTAACAGTATTTCTTCCTATTCTGCAACTCTGCACAGTACACAGAATGTGCTGCTAAACTGCGGCGAAGCACACTGAATGGAATATGTGACTTTGATATTTTAGTTTGAAGACTTAACAGTATTTCTTCCTATTCTGCAACTCTGCACAGTACACAGAATGTGCTGCTAAACTGCGGCGACGCACACTGAATGGAATATGTGACTTTGATATTTTAGTTTGAAGACTTAACAGAATGTGCTCTAATCTGCAACTTTGCACACTAAACAGAATGTGCTCTAATCTGCAACTTTGCACACTAAACAGAATGTGCTCTAATCTGCAACTGTGCACACTAAACAGAATGTGCTCTAATCTGCAACTTTTCACACTAAACAGAATATTTTTTTTTTTTTTTTTTTTTGTGTTTTTCCCCCCACACAAAATATCCTGCTGCCCCCACACACAGTAGTCCTAAAAAGGACTTTTGGTTCTTTTTTTTCACAATTTTTGTTTTTTTCCTCCCTACACTGCCTTTCCCTTCCTATCCTCAGCTCTCCCTGGCTCAGACTGAGCCGAACTCGATGGTCAGGTGCTATACAGCACCTGACCACGGGTTCTGGCCAGCCAATCAGTGTAATGCCAGCAGCCAACATGGCTGCTGGCATTACACCGATGTCAGAGCCTCCCTGCACGTTTATTGGCTGCGCAGCAGCCGCAAAACGTGCGGGGAGGAGACCCGAACATGGCGGGCGAGCACATGCGGTACTCGTACGAGTACCGCCATGTGCCGAGCAGAGCGATGCTCGAGCCGATCCGAGCATCGGCCGAGCATGCTCGCTCAACACTAATATCAACCTTAATATTTTTGTTATTAATATACTTGTAGAATTGTTTAGAACTTTTGTTGCTCTTTTTTATTATACTTTTCTCATTTAAATTTTAGCTAGGCTAATGCTTGTTTGCAGATTTTATTACGCTCTTTAATTTTTTTTAAATTATGCATTTGACCCATCTGACTTAAACTGTTTAAAAGTCTACTTATTTCTCATTTCCCAGCAAACCTCATTATTAAGCCACATTGGTCATAATTTGCTTTTCTTGTTCTTATTCATCAATGAATTCCATGATTCTTGCACATTTTTAGCTTTTAAGATTTCATCCCACTGAATATACTTTAATACTGCTTTTAGTTTTGAAAAATTACCCTTTTTAAAATTGAATATTTTGGTTAAACCCTTACAATTGGGTTTCTCATAACAAATTTCAAAGGATACTATATTGTAATCACTACTGCCTAAATGTTCCTTTACCTGTATACTGTTTTTCATGTTGGAATTGTTTGACAGCACAAGGTCCAGCAAGGCCTCTTTTCTAGTTCGCTCGTCTACTAGTTGTGACATAAATCTGCCATCAATCATACTTAAAAATAATTTCCCTTTGTTGTGCTGAATGTCATATTTCTCCAGTCAATTTCAGGAAACTGTAACCCATGGAGTGTTCCTCAATGCACTGCGCACCCCTCTGGCACTAAAAAGGTTATTATAAGCTGAGGCAGTTAGACTGCCCAGATAGCTCCTGTTCTTCTTAGTACATCAATTTCAATGTGGTGGACACCCCTCTACCATTCAGATATTAATATGAACACAGACTGTATTATAAGAGTCGTACAGGATAGTCCTAGATCAGTGTTTCTCAACTCCTGCCTCAGGACCCACTATCAGGCCAGGACTTAGGGATTTCTCTGCTAGAGCACAGGTGTGATGATCAGAGGCTCATTCACATTGATTAACTCACCTGTGCTCTAACAAGGAAATCATCAAATCCTGGCCTGTTAGTAGGTCTTGAGGACAGGAGTTGAGAAACACTTTCCTAGATAATAGAGTCAATTTTCTAGACTAACATTTGCCTGACACCAATTTACTAAGTTACTCACTCTGAAAATTCTCCCCATAATGCTGCTTAAACCAAGAAGAAAGAAATGAGGCAGCCTATGGGCAATTTCTGACTTCCTTTCCATTGCACCTTGTTTAACATTCTGTATTACACAAGTTTGCAGGAAAGAGCGTAAATTTAAGCCATCTACCTGTGCATAATATTGGCATACCTGGGAACTTCATCTCTTTGAGGCCCCAGAGAGGGTTCATGTGCTGCCGGTCAGGTGATGTCAATGATGCGATTTGCACCATAAAAGGGGTGTGACTTAATTGGGTGGGTGGCACATATAGTGGGTGGGAAGTGGGTCGGAAGTTGGCAGAACAGGGTGGGAAGGAGAAGAAGTGGGATGGAAATGTGAGGAACAGGGTGGGAAGGAGAAGAAACTCACCACCACAACATCTATCCCCAGAGACCGAGTATTTCAGTCTGAAAACCAGAGTCTCTGGGACAGATTCAGAGAGTACCAAGGTATGGCTACTGGGCATGAGTATGGGGCTTTCTGACATTACAGTCTTAACACTGGCAGAGATTTTTCATCTGTATTTGCTAAAGATATCATAAATCCTGAAGTGCAGCTGCTTAAGTTGAAAGCTAATGTCTATGGATGTGCACTGGTGGACTAGTTCTTCCCTTCAATGTCTCTTAGTAAAAAAAATTATATTTGTTAATAAATACAGTATGGGGACAGTTCTGACATTCCTAAATGGTGTAATAAATCTTAAAAAGTTATAGTCAATTTTTTATATTTTCTTCCTGAATTTATCCAGGTTTGGTAAGATAGTTATATTTTTCTTCTGCCCTTGTTTTGCTTGAAATTACTCAGAAATGATCAGGGCTGGATTTATATTCCAGTGCCATTAGGCAAGGCACTCTAGGAACCCTTAGCTCCACCCATGGCCACACCCCTATCTACCACATGGCGCCTCCCTCAGTCCCAACCACTGCTCCCTGGCACAGAAAATAGCTTTTGGCATGTAACAAGCAAAGCCCAAAAAATAGGCTTTAACCCCTTTGTTACTAGAGAGATCTCCAGTGCATTGCTTCACAATGCTTTGGAGATCTCTATAGCATCCGAGGGTTTAAACAGTAGTCTATAAAGGGGGTATAAAACTGACACAGTGACACTGAGCTAATATTTAACCCCTTGAATGCTAGAGAGATCCCCAACACATTGCTCAATGCAATGGATATCTCTCTAGTAACCAAGGAGCTAAAGTCATTTTATGATATTTTCTGTGCCAGGAAATAGTGGATGGGTAGTTGGGTGGGGCCACATGAGGAACGGGGGTGTGTTCATGGGTGGAGCTAAGGGCACCTGGATTGCCTTGCCTAGGTGTGCCAGGGATATAAATTCAGCCCTGATTACATCACTTAAACATCAATCTAGCAGGTTTAGACATCAATCTGGGTGAAGAAAGCAAATATCCTTTTATTAGAACTAATTCAGAAATTATGCAGAAATGTATGCAAAGCCAGTATAGCTGCAATATTTTTGGTTACTTTACCTTTTTTCAAGCACATCTGGCAGAATTTCATGGTATAATACTAACAGGTACAGTTTCTACTGTTCAAAAAGGGTGTCCATTTCAAATGTTGCCCACTTTTGGGCGATCAACTAAACGTCGCATTAACATGTCGCCAGCATGCAAAGGGCAACATGACAATCGGCTGGCATCATGTTTAATGTGCGGTTTAGTTGATCATCCAATAGCGGCCGACATTTTGATAGTGACCCTTCAAAAAGGAACCAAATTGACATAATCAACCACTTCTAAATAGACAGTCAATCTACATAATTTATGAGACTGAGGCTTGGTTCACCTCCTTGGCAAGAACATAGCATACGTGGATGTGCAAGACAATGCCAGTACCTGGTCCGTATTGATACAAACTATAAAACATAAAAAACAAATCAAATGAATATTAAATGTAAACTAAACTGCTTAGAATCAAAGTACATTGTCAGCATTAATCCTTGATGAGGACAAAGTACCAAGATGCTTAAACAATGATGCCTCCTGCATCTTAATCAACTTGGAGTGATCTCTCCCCCCTTCCCAATTTTCTTACTGAATCTATCACCTGAAAGTGCCACTGAGCAGGCAGATGGGATATCTGCATAAAATGCATGGCCTCTGGTGATTTAGATGAGATTCTGAGAATGTGATTTTTGTGTTCCCTTATTGTCTATTTTACTATTCTTATTTCACGCAAACACTATATCCTACAGGGGTATTTAAACAGATATGCAAGATAATCAGTGTTGAATGTATACAAAAGCCTTTATTTTTATGTAAAGTAACCACAAATGAGATCTTGGAAAACGCAAGGGTCTCTCTAAAAGCTGCACTATGTGTCTATCCAAGGCCACTTTTAGCCACTGATGTGCTCTGGCAATGTTATATTATTGGTCCCTTTAACCTGCTGTATGCTAGAGATGCTTTTTTGATACTTGGAGGCCTCTCCAGCATCCATTGTCTTAAAGGAATAGTAATACTCCTAATAAAGTGCAGGTCCAAGTCTTTGTTATTCTTTTTTGAGCATGTAGCGCTGTATTTCAATGCTTTCCACTGCATCACTCATACCTCTGGCTGATCCTGATGGAGCATGGTGAGGGACAATCTTCAGTAAGCATAAGGAAAATCCTGCCCTCCTTCGTCAAGGGGGGTAGTGTTTTCTTTATACTAACTGAGTCCCTGCTGTGATCCATCTGGTCCCACGACTGTATTCCACATCTGATGGAAGGCATCCAGAAAGGGTGAGAGGGGATCCTTTCGGATTCAATATTGCTTGAACTACAAAAATGTAAGTATTGAAAAAATCTCTACATGCTAAAAAAAGAATAAAGAAAACTTGAACCTCCACTTTATTAGAAGTATTACTATCCCTTTAAATAAATATGCCTCCTTATCCTTCACACTCAAACTGAGCACTTTATCTTTAGTAGAATTACAAAATTTCCATTAACCACTTGAACACTAGAGAGGTCTCCAATGTATTGCTTCACAATTTGTTGGAAACCTCTCTAGCATTCAGGTGGTTAAATGTCATAGAATACTGTCTGATCTCACCTAGGTTCCCACTAAACTAAGTGTTTAAACCTACATTAGTTTGACAATATACTTTGTGGTGTGTGTGAATGTGTTTGTGTGTGTGTGAGTGTGTGTGGTATCCTTTTAAAATATTGCATTCTAAACACAGTGTGGCTAGAAGCCACATTAAGCAGGTCGCCATGTTGAAAAGGGCGACATGAGAATCCTGCCCTGCATATAAGAGTGAGATTCTCATGTCGCTTCTTTACATATCGCTTCAACCTAACTCCGCAGCCGTTCAACCAAACCCCTCAGCATCCACGTTAGAATGCGATATTTTAAAAGAGAACTGGGGGGGGGAGGGGTTAACTCCCTTGACTGATAGAAGGATAGCCAATGCTTTGGATACCCCGTGGCACCCCAAGGGTTTATGAACCCACCAGTGCAGCTCATTTTCTGTTTCTCGATATTAGTTTCCAAATCATATGCCTGCACTTGGGGGGGGGGGGGTATGTAGGAGAGCGTATGATAGCTTTAGGCACAGAGCCAGTCCTTACATGGGTCCCAGTGGGTCCATGGACCCAGGTGGCATTCTGACAGGGGTGGCAATCCAGCTGATCTCCCAGTGATCTGCATTACTGAGAAATCTGCGGGAGCTTCAGCTCTGTGCCTAAGGAGGCACAGTCTCTCTTATGCCGCTAGACCACCAGGGACTCCATGTAGGAGATAGACGGGCGATCAAGGGGCATTTTGGAGATGAAGGGGCAATGTGGAGATGAGGGGGCATTGTGGAAGGGGCAATGTGGAGATGAAGGGGCAATGTGGAGATGAAGGGGCATTGTGGAAGGGGCAATATGGAGATGAGGGGGCATTGTGGAAGGGGCATTGTGGAGATGAGGGGGCATTGTTGAAGGGGCAATTTGGAGATGAAGGGAGTATTGTAGAAGGGGCAATGTGGAGATAAAGGGGCATTGTGGAAGGGGCAATGTGGAGATGAGGGGGCATTGTGGAGATGAGGGGGCATTGTGGAAGGGACAATGTGGAGATGAAGGGGGCTTTGTGGAAGGGGCATTGTGAAGATATGGGGGCATTGTGAAAGGGGCATTGTGGAGATTGAGGGGCAATGTGCGTATCCTGTTAAGCTTATTTTTGTATTGGTAAGAAGGGAAAAAATGTAGTCAGGCTTGGGCATCATAAAAATGTCGTCAGGGCACTAACATTATGTTAGTGCAGAAATGAGATTATGATTGCTCAGCCCTGACCAAGATGCTTTTTTTAACTTTTTACATGTTTTAGTGGGTGTGTGTTTTTTTGTGTTGTTTTTTTGGGGGGTGGGCAGCATTTCATCCATGGACCCAGGCAGCATAATGCCTTGGGCCGGCCCTGTTTAGACAACACACTCTGCATCTTAAGACTTTTATGAGAGCAAGCCCTGAACCATTCCCAATAGCATGTACAGTAAAAGGAGTACAATTACACCAGTTTCCTCTACATGGAGTTAAATGAGTAGCAGAGATGTAAAATGCCCCAAAACACATACACACTTACACATTTCCGTCCTCTTGTCAAATAATAGGTAGAAGCAGAACATAAACATCTATTTCAGTGATAATTTTAGCACAGAATTGTATTTGTACATTCCCCTTACTGAGTTTTCACACTCATCTCCACACAATGGGGCTTATATACGGAGGTGATTCCATGCTAAACCAGGTGCTGGAATCCCTGTTAGTTCCCTACACCTACATAATGTTAGTTTACTATGCCTCCTGATAATAACTTTTGCACCACATGGACGGTAATAAGGCAGTCTGTGGGTATTTTGGGGCATTTCTGTTGTTAGCACTAAGATCTACACCATGTGGCATAGACACCTTTTCCTCAGTCACTGCCAGGTTCCCTGCACATGCTGTTGGGCAGGCGTTCGGGGTTTGATGGCATTAAAGTCTAATGCTGGTGAAGTATGTCTGACTATTTGCAGTACAGTGATCATAGATTGTAGTGCATACCCTTAAATGCAGCCACTAGCGTTAGAGGTTAACATCATGTGGCTGCACTGACATATTTATACCTATTCCCCAAATTGGAGTTTTCATACCTGCTCCATACATTGAGCTGACTGTATTGTGTTTCCCAGATCATAAGGGGAAACACACTATGTTGTATGATAGTGTTTTCCCTTGACTTTATGTTGGGAGGGCCTTGTCAATTTTGCCCTGTTGTTAAAACCTAGAGAAGCTGAGACAATATTATAGAATACAGTGAATAGCTCAGAATCCCCCATGTGGCAAGCATCACATGTAATGCATCCAGTTTTTTCACTCTATGCTAGCAAATGGCAGACAAATTCCCTGATGATCAAAGGCTCCAATCATAATGCAGAATGTAAAGAGCAATGAACTCACAGTTCTATTCCTCCAGGTGTCACTAGGGATAGATAGCTGTATAATAACACTCTGTTGGGTACTTCTTAGATCCTTAATTCCTTAAGGACCAGAGATCCTAGGGGTGAATTGTGGTCAAGGACCGCATAGAGGACATTCGGCGCACCAGCACATGACTGATAACGTGTACCGGTGAGCCAAAGGGAGGTCTGAGAGAGACTCTGGTCTTGGAGAGGTAAATTTTAGACCCAGCTAGTGCTTACATCACTCCTGAAGTAGTGCTGTAAGCACAAAATACATGATGTGCCAAGACCATCACCGGTCCTTGAGGTAAAGAAACCAGTGACTGTCCTTACATGTCACAAGTTCTTAAGGAGTTAAGGGCCAGAAGGGCGAGCAATGAATTGCAAAGCAATGTGTTACACATCCCTCTGGTGCTTAAGGGGTTAATCCTCTGAGGATAAATATGCACAAAATGAAGTAATTGTGGATCAAACCAGCTGCATCATAGGTGTTAAATAAAAAACTCCAATTGATTTAAATGTCACAAACCTAAATGTGGGCGACTCTCTATCATGCAACTGGTTAAAAGTCCCACTTAGTTCAATGGGAATTTAGGATTTTTTGTTTTTAATTGCCCCTATGACGCAGTTGATTTGCCCCAGAATTTCATGGTGCAGATTTGTAATAGCTTATTATGCAATAAAAAGTTGCTCTTTAAATACAATCAACAATAACAGCCATTTGCATTGTGATCAGGGGCAAGAATAATCAGAAATCAGTCTTACACATTATTACATACCCTTTCTACCCTAAATTAAGAGGTTAGTCTTCCTAGAGAGGAAATGTAACCTCTTCATTTGGTTTCTGGTACCACCTTATGCCGATGATACCCAACTCTACCTCTCCTCCCCTGACATCACCCCTATTATTGGGTTAATAAATGCTTGAAGCTTCTTGGATGTCTCTGCCTGGATGTCCTTCCTTTATCTAAAAGTAATTCTACCCAAAACAGACATTTTGCTCTTTCTCCCATCCACTCAATACCTTCCTGAAGTTATTACTTTGATTGACTCTTCTATAACACCCCCCACCAAGCTCTCTGCCTTGTAGCCTTTTTTTAATCTTGGATTCCCCTTTCCAAAACTTGCTGCCTTCATCTCAAATATCTCATACATCTGAAACCTTCTCACTAAAAATACAACCACAATCCTGACTGAAGCCAATCATCTTCTATCTCAATTATTGCAACCCTCTTCTAACTAGACTTCCATTTTTCTTGCTCTTCTGAATGCTTCTGCATAGGTTAATATTCCTCATTTATCTCTCTGACCTTGACCTCTGTTATTCATTGCACTTGCTGCCTGTTTCACCTAGACTCAAATTCTAACCTACCAAACTCTAAACTACACCACCACTCCCTCTTCTCAAGATGCTTTCCCAACCAATCCATCCACTCTGGCTGTGATTTATGCCTCTTCTCTAATTACCACCTCTCCCTGTTGACGATAAGACTTTTATAGGGCTGCTCCATCACTATGGAAATCTTTGTCTTCCTCCATCTAACTCTTCTCTAGCTTTCATACTTTTCAAAGGTCCCACAAAACCCACCTCTTCAGGGAAGCCTATCGGATAGCATAGCGTCACCCTCATAACCCTCCACAGTCCACAGCTATGCTTTCCTTCCCAATAACATTATTACCCTCTCAATACATACTGCTGTGTGTCTGAACTTCACTGCACTCTTACATTATAAATAGGCAAGCCATTTTACTTGCCCCGAAATTGCTCTCTTATAGTGTTGAGCGAGCATGCTCGGCCGATGCTCGGATCGGCTCGAGCATCGCTCTGCTCGGCACATGGCGGTACTCGTACGAGTACCGCCATGTGCTCGCCCGGCATGTTCGGGTGGCGGGGATCTGTGCCGAAGGAGGCACAGATCTGAAGACGCTCCGCTGGACCACCAGGGACTGGAGGTAGGGGGCATTGCGGAGATGAAGGGGGCATTGCGGAGATGAAGGGGGCATAGCGGAGATGAAGGGGGACATTGTGGAAGAGGGGCATAGCGGAGATGAAGGGGGACATTGTGGAAGAGGGGCATAGCGGAGATGAAGGGGGACATTGTGGAAGAGGGGCATAGCGGAGATGAAGGGGGACATTGTGGAAGACGGGCATAGCGGAGATGAAGGGGGACATTGTGGAAGACGGGCATAGCGGAGATGAAGGGGGACATTGTGGAAGAGGGGCATAGCGGAGATGAAGGGGGACATTGTGGAAGACGGGCATAGCGGAGATGAAGGGGGACATTGTGGAAGACGGGCATAGCGGAGATGAAGGGGGACATTGTGGAAGACGGGCATAGCGGAGATGAAGGGGGACATTGTGGAAGAGGGGCATAGAGGAGATGAAGGGGGACATTGTGGAAGAGGGGCATAGCGGAGATGAAGGGGGACATTGTGGAAGACGGGCATAGCGGAGATGAAGGGGGACATTGTGGAAGAGGGGCATAGCGGAGATGAAGGGGGACATTGTGGAAGAGGGGCATAGCGGAGATGAAGGGGGACATTGTGGAAGACGGGCATAGCGGAGATGAAGGGGGACATTGTGGAAGAGGGGCATAGAGGAGATGAAGGGGGACATTGTGGAAGAGGGGCATAGCGGAGATGAAGGGGGACATTGTGGAAGACGGGCATAGCGGAGATGAAGGGGGACATTGTGGAAGACGGGCATAGCGGAGATGAAGGGGGACATTGTGGAAGACGGGCATAGCGGAGATGAAGGGGGACATTGTGGAAGACGGGCATAGCGGAGATGAAGGGGGACATTGTGGAAGACGGGCATAGAGGAGATGAAGGGGGACATTGTGGAAGAGGGGCATAGCGGATATGAAGGGGGACATTGTGGAAGACGGGCATAGCGGAGATGAAGGGGGACATTGTGGAAGACGGGCATAGCGGAGATGAAGGGGGACATTGTGGAAGAGGGGCATAGCGGAGATGAAGGGGGACATTGTGGAAGAGGGGCATAGCGGAGATGAAGGGGGACATTGTGGAAGAGGGGCATAGCGGAGATGAAGGGGGACATTGTGGAAGAGGGGCATAGCGGAGATGAAGGGGGACATTGTGGAAGACGGGCATAGCGGAGATGAAGGGGGACATTGTGGAAGACGGGCATAGCGGAGATGAAGGGGGACATTGTGGAAGACGGGCATAGCGGAGATGAAGGGGGACATTGTGGAAGAGGGGCATAGCGGAGATGAAGGGGGCATAGCGGAGATGAAGGGGGACATTGCGGAGATGAAGGGGGACATTGCGGAGATGAAGGGGGGCATTGACCAGGCACCCTCCCCTCATCAGAGCAGGGGGTGCCTGGTGTAATGCTCGTGTCGCCCCATTCAATTCAATGGGGCTCGGGTGCTCGGCCGAGCACTCGAGCCTCAGGGGGTGCTCGGTCAGAGCACCCGAGCACCCGAGCATCGGGGTGCTCGCTCAACACTACTCTCTTAGACTCTCACTTCTCAGAATTCCTTCATAAAACACTTTCATACTATCAGCTGAATGTAATGTGCTGCACTTCATTGTAGCACTTGTCACCCTCCTTTCCCTATTGAGGCTGGCCCCATGAATAATTTTGGGGCCACCATGACTGAAAGGGTGAGGAGGAAACATTTAGGGGTTAGGGTAAGTGAATCAGCTGGGGTTAGATCTCTCAAGCATCCAAGGTATTAAATAATAGATTGTAAAGGGGTATGAAACTGTTGCAGGAACATTGAGATTGCTCTGGACACAGCCAGAATTCAGAATGTAGGTGCGGCCAGGACAGCTGTGGCTCCCGTCAAATCATGGAGCTCTTAGCAGTTGCCTACTCTGCCTATTGGGAAATCTGGCCCTGGGCTGACGTAATAAGAAATTTTAGCAAGTCTGGAGCAAACCAACTGAAAATTTATTGAAATGTGGCTTTGAAACCCTTGAATGTTAGAGAGGCCTCTAACGCATTGTGAAGCAATACTTTGGAGACCTCTCTAGCATTCATCCATTTAAAAAATGGTCTTTAACCCTTTGAGCACTTCACTATGCACTGCATACCTCTGTGGCATTCAAGTGGTTCAATCAATGGCATTTGGAGAATGTTTACTCTTTCCCTATAGCGCAAAAGCAATGCATTGCATATCCTCTGGCACTCAAGGGGTTAAAGAAAAGTGGGGGAAAAAAAGGTATATCTCTTACAGGGCTTCTTGCTGATTAAAATAAGGCTGTTTTTTCCATTGAAAACGTATTGAAGCTCACATTGTTAGCCACAGTGTTAACTTGTGTCCACGAGACTTTTTTTTTAGATTGCACTCTGTTGGAGAGCTTGGGTAATGCACTAAAGTGTGATAAAGAGTAGTGTTGAGCGAGCACCCCGATGCTCGGGTGCTCTGACCGAGCACCCCCTGAGGCTCGAGTGCTCGGCCGAGCACCCGAGCCCCATTCAAATGAATGGGGCGACACGAGCATTACACCAGGCACCCCCTGCTCTGATGAGGGGAGGGTGCCTGGTCAATGCCCCCCTTCATCTCCGCTATGCCCCCTTCATCTCTGAATGCCCCCTTCATCTCCGCAATGTCCCCCTTCATCTCCGCTATGCCCCTCTTCCACAATGTCCCCCTTCATCTCCGCTATGCTCCTCTTCCACAATGTCCCCATTCATCTCCGCTATGCCCCTCTTCCACAATGTCCCCCTTCATCTCCTCTATGGCATAGAGGAGATGAAGGGGGACATTGTGGAAGAGGGGCATAGCGGAGATGAAGGGGGACATTGTGGAAGAGGGGCATAGCGGAGATGAAGGGGGACATTGTGGAAGAGGGGCATAGCGGAGATGAAGGGGGACATTGTGGAAGAGGGGCATAGAGTCTATGCCCCTCTTCCACAATGTCCCCCTTCATCTCCGCAATGCCCCCTTCATCTCCGCAATGCCCCCGTACCTCCAGTCCCTGGTGGTCCAGCGGAGCGTCTTCAGATCTGTGCCTCTTCCGGCACAGATCCCCGCCACCCGAACATGGCGGGCGAGCACATGGCGGTACTCGACGAGTACCGCCATGTGCCGAGCAGAGCGATGCTCGAGCCGATCCGAGCATCGTCCGAGCACGCTCGCTCAACACTAATAAAGAGGTGATAAAGCAGAGATAAGTTCTCCAGTAATATCACTTCTCCAGTTCCTATGCTTTCTATAGAGACTATGCACTAAGATTGGAGAAGTCTTGCATTGAATCCATAGCATAACATAGGAACTTTAGAAGTCCTCTCCTCTTTATCACCTCTTTATTACTTCTTAGTGCATCTCCCCCTTGAGTTACTGACTACTGCTCTCCATAGTAAGTTATACGATCAGACCCACCTGGCAATCACAATAAAACACTGCACTATAATGAAAAAGAAAGAAAAACAAGTTTGTGGTGTAATAACTTTCAAATCAAAAATCTCCCAGCAGTGGAAGTATCTTTTTACTCAACAATAATAGCCATTTAACATGTATATTAAAAAAAAGTTTGCTGTATCTGTAAAGGAATATTAAAGGTTTGTTATGGAAAAAAGGAAATGGAAGTATTCATATATCTATATATCCATTTTTCTTAGCACTAATCGTTTTATCTAGTTTATGCTCAGGACCTGGTGAAACCATTAATTTGAGAGAAATAGCTCCTCTGGTCTGAATGCCAAGTAGGGTTGCATCATACTTGGGAATTCTCAGGGTTTGACCTTGAGACTCAGGGTTTTGATCTACACAAATGAACAACTTCTTAAAGGGATAGTAATACTTAAGATGTAAATATATATATATATATATAGATTGTAGTGTTTATCCCCCTAAGTAAAAAAGGGTACTCTCACTGCTGAAAGGTGTTTATTCAAAAGTTATAGCTCAAAGGTGAATTTTTTAGGTGCAGTACCACAGTGGCCAAAAATTGTACAGTGGCGTTGTTGTTACACCATCCTGTGGACAGCCCTGTCCGTAGACCATAAATCTCCATAGGATGGTGTAGCAACAGCCAGACTGTACAATTTCAGGCCACTGTGATATTGCACCTAAAAAAATTAAACTTTGAGCTGTAATAACTTTTGACTTAAACACCTTTCATTAGCGGGAGTACTCTTGTTTTTCTCAGGTGGGGGATAAACCCTACAACATATTTTTTTTACATTTTAAGTATTACTATCCCTTTTAGTATTCAACTGGTGTCAACGAGGCAGAGGAGAAGTTCTGCTTGTCTGTGTGTGTTCAAGTAGTGATATCTCAAAGTTGAAGGATGTTAAAAGTTCCTTGTAGACTGATTGGATCTCCTCTGGATTAGAGCAAGTAGGGACGTATTGTCCGCAATCTACATTTTAGGCCGTTTTAATGGTTAACAATTAAAAGATCTCAGGGACAGCCCATTTTGAAAGTTCCCAGGTACAGTTACCTTAGCTACCCCAGCTCTGTGGGCAGTGTTTGGGCAATCAACCGGAATCAGATCTTTTTCAGTGAAGGAGATGATGTCACTGAAAGTAGTGAAGAACATTTAAAGGAATAGCAATACTTAAATTTTACTACCTCCCCATCTTGTAGCCCTTAAAAACATGAATTAAAAGAGCCCAGCGCCATCTCTCAAACCTTTACGGGTGTAAAAGTATGAAACAGCAGCAAACAGAAGTATGATTTTGAATAATTTGTGGAGAGACGCACCAGGCAGGAGTAGTGCAGCAGCAGAGCCTTCTGATAACGGATGTCTGGCAATGTATATTCTAAATAAAGTGAGTGGCCATAACAATATGTCGCTTAGATGTATGTGGCTATAGTGATGTGAGCGTTTCAATACAGGCAACATGCAGTGTGTTGTGAGTGAGGAGCCAAAGTGTGTAAGTACATTAATAAGTATATAAGCGCGACATTGTTCACAGTGGAATTTTCAGCTGGGTGGGGGTGGCGGCTCTTTATGTAGCCCCTTAGGGCAAGATACAGCATTGAAGTGTGAGCGGGAAGCCGCTCTGTAATGTAACCCTTTATGTGGCATAACTTTGGCACGGTTAACTGTAATGGGAAACATTAAAACCTTACTGTAATAGTATCCCCAACCATAAAGAAGAACACAAATACGAAACAAATCCAAAACAATAACAACTGGAAGGCCGACGCTTGCTGTGACTCCACTTTGCTGTGACTCCATTTGTCCACCCCTGCCATCGGGTGATTTTTTGTGAACATCAAACAGTTGAAAGGTTGATGTCCAGAGCATCGCTTTGTCAATTGGTTAGTGTGTGTGAGGAGATATGTGTGGAGGCTCCTGTAAACATGGCATGTGTGTGGAGAGAGGACAACTCTTAATATCCGGAGCACTTGCTTGTTGGTGGCCAGCGAATCACATTGTAAAGTGGCTAGTGTGTGTGTGGAGATATGTGTGGAGGCCCCTGCAAACATTAAATGTGTGTGGACTCACTGCAGACATTTTCAAATGAGTAGCATGGGCCTGAACGCGTGTGAAAATGACGCCCCTGTGAATGTGTGGAGAGAGAGGCATAACTCCTCCTCCTGAACAGCTAGGGGTGTGCGTGACACGTCTGGACAATTCATGGTCACCTGACCATGTTCTCCTTTATAGTATAGAATACTGCTATCAGTAACTCATGAAATCTTGTAAGTTAAAAAAAGACAATCTGAAGAATTGCTATCTTTTAGAATTGCATTAGAAATAGGATCAGTAAATAGAGTAATGTTTGCTAACTGATAAGCACAATTTAGAGCTCAAGCCAATAACTGTGCCAGGTTCCATTAAATATGGCTGACAGAGGAATCATGTGAGGAGTGAGGGTGCCATTATGAGCAGTGTTAGTTGTGCCCAGTATTTAACCCCTTGGATGCTAAATATGTCTCAGAGGCTTTGCAAAGCAACTAATTCGTGACCTTTTAACCCTTTGAGTGTCAGAGAGGTGAGCAACGCATTGCAGAGCAATGTGTTGTGTACCTCTCTGGCACTCAAAGGGTTAAGCATCCTAAAAACTAAGAACTGTATATTCAAAATAAAAGTGGCAGAGTTCAGGTGCAAACCATCTGAACATTTTTTGAGTTTTTAGTTCTCCCCTATATTACTAATGGTTTGCCCTACAACTCTTCCACTTTTCTTTTGAAAATACAGCCCGGAATTTATGCTGATTTATTCATATGTAGCATGTGTAAAAAAAAAAAAAATAGTTGTACTAATATCTTAACAAATTCATGTTCCTAATTTGCATGTTCCTTATTTTTCTCTTTTAGAATTGGACACTTTTATATCAGATGTCTTAAAGGGTGAGAATCTATCAAAGAAAGCTAAGGAGAGAAAAGATGCATTGATAAAGAAAATAAAAGACATCAAACTGAGGTTTGTTTACTTTATATTGTATCCTATTCCAAAAGAATTGTGAGTTCTCTTGCAGTCTTTTATTAGCTTTTGGTAATACCAGAGCAAATTTTCCTTCCCTTTTGTAATAGTTTACACTACAACATCAAACATCAAGTATTTCTAAACAGGTAAAATCCGACAATTTATATATATGCTTTTCTTGTTCAGGCTGGTAAAGAATGTTCTACAAGACTATTATATACCTGGAGAGTAATAGGACCAGCACTACTTCAAAACTTTTAACCCTTTAAGCAATGCGTTGCCATACTCCCCTGGTCCTTATTAACCCTTTGAGTGGCAGAGGGGTACGCAGCGCATTGCTTTGCAATGCGTTGCGTACCCCTCTGCGACTCAAAGGGTTAGTGAGTGCCAGAGGGGTGCCCTCATTGGGCATTCAGAGGGTTAAACTGTATATATGATAAACTGCTTATTTAGCCCTTTGAATTCATATTGATCTATACCTTAGTATTACCTAGAAATAATCTAGAAATAACATTACCATCTTGGGACACTCCTAATGGTCTCCATTCAGGGATGTGCACTAATTCTTCATGGTATTAATAATTTTACTTTAGCTTTAATTGCACTGCTCTGTCCCTCTAGTGCAGTTATTATAATTCGGTACTGTAATGGTACTATATTGGTTTTAAGGGTCTGGTTTACATCCCAGGTGCCCTTAGGCAAGACACTAGAGGGGTTATGCACTAAAGCATGACGAAGAGGTGATAAAGTGGAGATTGCTTCTACATTGATATCACTTCTCCAGTTCCTGTGTTATTCTATGGAGCCTATGAACTAAGATCTCCAAAGTTGAATAACATAGGAACTGGAGAATTAATATAATTGGAGAAGTCATCTCTACTCTATCACCTCTTTATCACACCTTAGTGCATAACCCCTAGATGTCCCTTGGTTTGCTCTGCAATGTGATGGATATATCTGTAGCAGCCATGGGGTTATATAATAGCCTGCAATGTGGTATAAACCTGGTGCAGGAATATTGAGATTGCTCTGGTCACACCCACAATTCAGAATGTGGGAGTGGCCAGAACAGTGGAGGCGCGCCTCAAAATATGAAGAGCTAGGCAGTTGCCTACACTGCCTATTGGGAAATCCAGCATTGCTGGTGTTATAATTATTTGTACATGTTTCTTTTTTGTCTGTCCAAAAATTATTGCAGATAGGTGAGAGGTATACATACTGTTTGCCCGCGCTGCAGCTGATACGGAGCAGGGCGCTCTGAATTCAGACCATAGTCCTCTCTGCGCACCAGTCTGAATTCAGAGTGGCCCGCTCCGTTTTCAGCCACGGCGTGGGCAGTCTGTACTGCGCATGACTGCAGCGTGCACAGCCAACTGTACTGCACATGACGGCTTTTGACAAGCATACATTTAGCTAATTATTATATAGGATTGGCCAGTATTCAGTAATATGCCATAAATAACCTAAAATGTCTCATAATGCCTCACCCACCAGACACTCCCCCAGCAACACCACCTAAAACAAAAGTGTCACTATAACCGACAGACTTGAATTGTGGTCTGCGGACCGGACGGCTCGTCTGGATAGCCGAAATAGGAGTTGATACACAGGAAATCTTAATGAAGATGGTTTAATGCATCAAACTGTGCCCACTTTGTGGACTGTCGTCATGAAGATTTCCTTTGTATAAACTCCTATTTCGGCTATCCAGACGAGCTGTCCGGTCCGCAGACCACAATCCAAGTCTGTTGGCTAAAGTGAAACTTTTGTTTTAGGTGGTGTTGCTGGGGAAAGGTCTGGTGGGTGGGGCATTATGAGATATTTTAGGCTATTTATGGCGTATTATTTGCTTTGTATCCACTCCTGTTTCGGCTCTCCATACGAACTGTCCAGTCCGCAGACCAAAATACAAGTCTGTCAGCTAGATTGGTGACATAGCTAAAAGGGGCAGGGGGTAAACTTTAAAACGTGATTACTCTTAAACTATAAAGTTATGGGAAAATATATAGATGCTTTGGTTTATTTGTTTAATACATACAATATTATCGCCTCATAAAAAAAATATTACTATCCCTTTAACCTTTTGAGTGCTGGAGGGGTACAGAGCAGAGTGAAGAGCAATGTGTTATGTACCTCTCTGGCACTCAAAGGGTTACATAACATCCCCATTTCATAGCTTCCCTTTAATGTGCCTCTAAGTAAATGGCGGCCAAAGTCAATGTTTGTCTAATCTTTGGATTACAAAACAGTTGAAAAATCTATCATTTACATTTACCGTCTATAGAATGATTAACCCATTCTCTGCTAGGGAGATTGACTGAATTATGATTTAAGAATTATTGTAAAAGGGTAAGCGCTAACAAGGTATGTTTATAATGCACAGCACTGCTACAGATCACATTGCTAACACTATGGGCAGTTGCTCTAAGGTAAGATAAAGGTGGGAAAAATGTGAGATATGCTCAAATGCTTATATGATTCTATGGAACATTTTTTCAAGCTGGAGAGATCTTAGTTCATAGACACCATAGAATCACATAGGAAATGGAGAGTTTTCTTATTTTTATCTCACCTTAGCACATAACCCCCAGGACAGAGAACATTAAGTCTGATGTACTAAAACAATCTGGAGTAATTCTGAGGAAAGCAACAACGCCATAGGGGACAAATACAATTTACCAACATTCCCATTAATTAATATTGGTCTTTCATTGCTTGGATGCTAGAGAGGTCTCCAACAAATTGGTTTGCAATAACATTCTAGTATTCAAAGAACACCATGCAAATCATTTTACTCCAGTTAGGGTCTACAAAATGGGAAAACTGAGTGGTGATGGGTGCCTCGGCTATGGGGGAACCAGAGTCACATTCATATATCATATCTTGGAGTGTTAGGAGGTTCTAGAGTTTTAGGAACAGGTACTTGATATTATCTCTATGACCTTGCATAGGCCTTTGACTTTCTCCCCTAAGTTATGTATTCTTTCAGTTCTTGATGCTCTGGGACCTGTATCTGGCTATTGTTTGGATATCTGACAGGGCTCCTAATCATAATCACTGAATCAATTTGGTCAGTCACAATATTCCACATTATAGGCATATCTAAATTCGTAGGGGGACTCCTCAAAAATTCTATTTGGCTACAAAAACACATTTTGTAGAAATGACTTGATTTATAGTCATGAAAGCCTGCTTAGCATTTCTGAGTATGCTGTTGTCCATTTTGAGTAGTCCTGCTGTTTCATGTTGCCAATGTTGGCTGGTTCTGGGGGAGGGGTGGGGGTGCACTACCTGCCTGGGAGGGGAGAGTTTCTGTTGCTTTGGTTGGGATGGCGTGTTTTGGGTGGTTCAGGGATAGATTTGGTTTTGAACTTAGTCTTTATGTGTAAAAATGGACATCTGCTGGTCTGTTTGTGTTCCCTATATTCACATATATTCTATGTATCATTTAAATGGATAGTAATGTTTCAAAATAAAAACAGCTCCAATTAATCTTCATAGTATTTAGGCCATGGAGATTGTAATTTCAATACTGAGAGAGTTGTAGTTCAAGAGTAATTGAATGATAAGTATCCCCCCCGCCCCTCTTACTAAGGTAACACTGCTCACCTCAGAACAGAAAAGTGGTGTCTAGATGGCTTGCAGAGGGGGACAATCTTCAATTAACAAAAGGGAAAAACCTGTCAAGGGGGACAGGGTTTTCATTGTTCTCACAGTAAGAAGATTGTCCCTTGCTGGGAGCTGTCCGGTCTTAAGACCAGATTCCACATCTGAGGGGAGGTGGCTTACACTAGGTATAAGGGGCTGGGGGGATACTTTATCATTCAATTACTCTTGAACTACAACTCTGACAGTATTGAAATAACAATCTCCATGGCACAAATACTATGAAGATTAATTGGAGCTGCTTTTATTTTGAAACATTACTATCCCTTTAAACACAGAAACATAGAATTTGATGGCCGATAAGAACCATTCAGTCCATCTAGTCTGATCATTTTCCTGCTGTAAAAACCTCAAACCTTATTTGGTCCTTGGTATTGTCTTATGTTCAGGACAGCCTTATGCCTATCCCATGCATGCTTAAATTCTGTCACTGTATTAACTTCTACCACTTCTGCTGGTAGGCTATTCCACTTATCTACCACCCTCCCAGTGAAGTAAAACTTTCTTACATTACATCTAAACCTCTGGCCCTCTAGCTTTAGAATATGGCCTCTTGTCCTAACGTTTTTACTCCTTGTACTCATTTCTTGTCTCAAGTACTGTGTAATCTCCTAATGGATTCTTTGTTACTCAGACTTGTCTTCAATACAAATATATATAAAAATGCCCATTTAAACCAGTGCGACATTATTTCTTCCCTATGGTTCATATGTTTTCCCAGAAATGTTCCAGTTCTACTTAGTTCATCAGTTTCACTGAGGTTTACATATCAAAGCAAATTATAAGTACTTTGGGAGTTAAGCAGTTGCGGCCTGTGTACCAAGTCAATGGGGATTTTTCTTTGATACACCGGGCTGGATTAAATTGCAAGTGATACATTTATCACTAGTTTTATTGTCCAGATTTCCCACAGACGCCAATAGGATTTGTTTAGCTAAAATGAAGTGATAAACGTATCAGTTGGAAATGAATCCAGTCCATAAGGTGAAACTGTTTGGCTCCTCTTACTAAACTTTTCCCTTACAGCAGATGCCTCAAAGTGGCATGAAGAACACCTGAAACAATTCTGGACAAACTGTAGAGAACAAATAAAAATGTATACTGATTACGATTTAGACTCCCTTGAATTCTAGAGAAATCTCTAATGCAGGGGGATTGCTAAAGAAGGGTGCAGTTATGATAAGATTCAAGGGGTCCTGCTGGCTTTGTACTATCCTTCAGCTCCTTACAATCAGATTCAATCAGATGAGTTTCCTGTTTTTGCTGGTGGCCACCGACATCATCATGATAGGAAAAACACCAGGGATCCCTTTTCCTTTTCTTCATGACTGGTGTGAGCATCAGAGAGGTGTCCTAGGCCATGCAAAACAATGCTTTAGACTGCAGTGCTCTCTATCATTAAAGGGTTAACTGTCAGTATGTTGGTCATCATGATGCAGCAGCTCTCTGGTGCTGCAAATTAAAACTTATTTTCCCTTTTCTATTATCATCATGAGAAGATTTTCTAATATCCTCCGGTGGTTAACTGCAACTTGAGTCTGTGTCTACCTAATTCATATATAGTCTGGGTTTTTAATAAGGCATGTGTTAGCACACGTTATTCATACTTTATCCAGACAGAGTAAGGGAAAGTCTCAGATTTTGTCCTAGAACCAGAGCCAGGTTTTCAAATAGGCAAAGTAGGCAACTGCCTAAAGCTCCAAATTTTGAGGGTGTCTCTGGTAACACCCACCTTCTGAGTTGTAGGTGTAGCCAGAGTAATCTCAGTGTCTATGAGCAAGAGTAATCTTAGTGTACTTGCACAAAAGCAATCTCAGTGCCCCTGCACAAGAGTAATCTCAGTGTCCCTGCACAAGAATAATCTCAGTGTCCTTGCACAAGAGTTATCTCAGTATCCCTGCACAAGAGTAATCTGTGTCCTTGCACAAAAGCAATCTCAGTGTCCCTGCACAAGAGTAATCTCAGTGTCCCTGCACAAGAGTAATCTCAGTGTCCCTGCACAAGAGCAATCTCAGTGCCCCTGCATAAGAGTAATCTCAGTGTCCTTGCACAAGAGTTATCTCAGTATCCCTGCACAAGAGTAATCTCAGTGCCCCTGCACAAGAGTAATCTCAGTGTCCCTGCACAAGAGTAATCTGTGTCCTTGCACAAAAGCAATCTCAGTGTCCCTGCACAAGAGTAATCTCAGTGTCCCTGCACAAGAATAATCTCAGTGTCCCTGCACAAGAATAATCTCAGTGTCCTTGCACAAGAGTTATCTCAGTATCCCTGCACAAGAGTAATCTGTGTCCTTGCACAAAAGCAATCTCAGTGTCCCTGCACAAGAGTAATCTCAGTGTCCCTGCACAAGAATAATCTTAGTGTCCTTGCACAAGAGTTATCTCAGTATCCCTGCACAAGAGTAATCTGTGTCCTTGCACAAAAGCAATCTCAGTGTCCCTGCACAAGAGTAATCTCAGTGTCCCTGCACAAGAGTAATCTCAGTGTCCCTGCACAAGAGCAATCTCAGTGCCCCTGCATAAGAGTAATCTCAGTGTCCTTGCACAAGAGTTATCTCAGTATCCCTGCACAAGAGTAATCTCAGTGCCCCTGCACAAGAGTAATCTCAGTGTCCCTGCACAAGAGTAATCTGTGTCCTTGCACAAAAGCAATCTCAGTGTCCCTGCACAAGAGTAATCTCAGTGTCCCTGCACAAGAATAATCTCAGTGTCCCTGCACAAGAATAATCTCAGTGTCCTTGCACAAGAGTTATCTCAGTATCCCTGCACAAGAGTAATCTGTGTCCTTGCACAAAAGCAATCTCAGTGTCCCTGCACAAGAGTAATCTCAGTGTCCCTGCACAAGAATAATCTCAGTGTCCCTGCACAAGAATAATCTCAGTGTCCTTGCACAAGAGTTATCTCAGTATCCCTGCACAAGAGTAATCTGTGTCCTTGCACAAAAGCAATCTCAGTGTCCCTGCACAAGAGTAATCTCAGTGTCCCTGCACAAGAGTAATCTCAGTGTCCCTGCACAAGAGTAATCTCAGTGTCCCTGCACAAGAATAATCTCAGTGTCCCTGCACAAGAGTAATCTCAGTGTCCCTGCACAAGAGTAATCTCAGTGTCCCTGCACAAGAATAATCTCAGTGTCCCTGCACAAGAATAATCTCAGTGTCCTTGCACAAGAATAATCTCAGTGTCCTTGCACAAGAGTAATCTGTGTCCTTGCACAAAAGCAATCTCAGTGTCCCTGCACAAGAGTAATCTCAGTGTCCCTGCACAAGAATAATCTCAGTGTCCTTCCACAAGAATAATCTCAGTGTCCTTGCACAAGAGTAATCTGTGTCCTTGCACAAAAGCAATCTCAGTGTCCCTGCACAAGAGTAATCTCAGTGTCCCTGCACAAGAATAATCTCAGTGTCCTTGCACAAGAGTTATCTCAGTATCCCTGCACATGAGTAATCTCAGTGTCCTTGCACAAGAGTAATCTCAGTGTCCCTGCACAAGAGTAATCTCAGTGTCCTTGCACAAGAGTAATCTCAGTATCCCTGCACAAGAGTTATCTCAGTATCCCTGCACAAGAGTAATCTCAGTGTCCCTGCACAAGAATAATCTCAGTGTCCCTGCACAAGAATAATCTCAGTGTCCTTGCACAAGAGTTATCTCAGTATCCCTGCACAAGAGTAATCTGTGTCCTTGCACAAAAGCAATCTCAGTGTCCCTGCACAAGAGTAATCTCAGTGTCCCTGCACAAGAGTAATCTCAGTGTCCCTGCACAAGAGTAATCTCAGTGTCCCTGCACAAGAATAATCTCAGTGTCCCTGCACAAGAGTAATCTCAGTGTCCCTGCACAAGAGTAATCTCAGTGTCCCTGCACAAGAGTAATCTCAGTGTCCCTGCACAAGAATAATCTCAGTGTCCTTGCACAAGAGTTATCTCAGTGTCCCTGCACAAGAGTAATCTCAGTGTCCCTGCACAAGAGTTATCTCAGTGTCCCTGCACAAGAGTAATCTCAGCAGAGGCATAACTAGAACCCTTGAGGCCCTGGTGCAAGAAGTGCCATGCCCCCCCCTATAGTTACTCCACTGAATCTCAGTGTCCCTGCATAAGAGTAATCTCTGTGTCCCTGCATCATATTTGAAATCTCTGTAGCAACCAGAGGGTTAAAGCTTTTGTAGTTATTTCTTGTTATCGGCCAAGGGTATTTTCTGTACCAGAAAACAGTACATGGGACTTGGGTAATGTGATTAGTGGGGCGTGGTCATTGCTGGAGCTAAGGGCGCTAGAGTGCCTACTTAAAGGGATAGTAATGTTTCATAATAAAAACAGCTCTAATTAATCATCATAGTATTTGGACTTTGGAGAGTGTTATTTCAATTCTGTCAGAGTTGTAGTTCAAGAGTAATTCAATGTCACAGTGTCCCCCTCCCTCCCCTTTTACTGATGTAACACTGCTCAGCCAGAGCATAAGGGAGGTGCCCAGGTAGATTGCAGAGAGGGACAATCTTCAATTAAGATAAGGGAAAACCCTGAAAAGCTTGTCAAAGGGGGCAGGGCTTTCATTGTTTTCATATAAATAAGAGTGTCCCCTTCTGTTATCTGTCCAGTCTATGGACTGCAGTCCACATCTGAGAAGAGATGGCTTACACTAGGTAAAAGGGGCGGGAGGGGAAACTTTGCTTGTGAATATCTCTCAAACCATAAAGGTTTGAGAGATAAGACTTGTATCATTCTTCATGTTTTTTTAATGCCTACAAAATAAAATAAAGTTAAAACGAAGTATTACTATCCCTTTAATCTGGGAAGTAAATTCAGCCCTACCCTGAACCAAGGAGGTTCCATTTTTCCCCTGTTCCTGTGCATAGCTACAAAATGCACTGGAGAGTTCTCTAGCATTCAATGAGTTAAAATCCCCATTTATATTATAACAAGATCCTTGTTCCACTTGCCTCAGTCTGCACATGTATGTTTCCCCTTTTGTACAGCACCAGATTATTTGTTGGTGATTTATAAATAAAGATATTCATAATAATAATGATAATAATAACATTTTTGTCTCTTATTATTTTCTCCAAAATTGCTGCAGCTCCTGCATGCACCTTTAACCCTTTCAGTGCAGTAGAAGTACACAGCGCATTGCAGAGCAATGCACACCACATTGTCTGTATTTTCCTTTAAAGTCATTGAAAGTCATTCGAAGATTTCTGATAATGACAGTTAACTCTTTGGACTCTAGAGAAATCTGCATTGTAAACCAATGTTGGAGACATTTTAGCATCCAATAAAATAAGCCGTTATTTATCCAAAATCACATTGTTTTTCTTAATCGAGCTCTAAACAATAATAATTATTTATTTTCTTTTTTGTTTTTTACAGCTACCCACTAGAATTTCAAGACAAAGGTAATTATGTGTGTGTGTGCCTGAGTTCAGGGCCTATTAACAGAAACTACTTCAGTTCCATGTTTAGCCTAACAATTGTATCAGAAAGTAACAGAAATGAAGGTGATAGCTCCCCCTGCTGAAAAATAAAATAATACTTTCACTTAAAGTGACATTATAGTGTAGGAAAACTGCTACAGAGAAAAGACTGTCCATGTGAACACTGTGAAGCAACGAGAAAAGCAGTTTATTATTAAAATAAAGATTTTAACCCTTTGTTTGTCAGAGTGGTATACAATATATTGTGAAACAATGCATTGCATACCACTCTGGTACTCAAAGGGTTAACGTTAGAATTTTTTTTTTTGTGCCTTTTTTAGAGGAGTATATGTGCAGTAATGATAATTATAAAAAAAAGGGAAAAACAAATTCCACCTAATAAACAAATGTATTCTGGTTATTGTAGTGTTTTCCACGTAAAGAACTATTGTCAGTCAACAAGAGATCTCTACAAGATAGACAATGGCATGTTATTGTTTACAGCAGAGTAGTAAGATAAAGTCTTTATATAGTAGTGTGGAAGAGATGATTATAGAAAATAAAAATAAATTAAGAAACAATACGACAATAAGAAAAACATAATTTTATAAAAACGTATATAAGCCTGGATACCTTTGCAGATAATAAATGTTATCTCTGGCTTCAGATTCCTATTGTCTATTATATTGTTTTAAATAAAACAAAATATAATGTTTTTAACTGCAATGGAATCTAGGCCTTAGTTAGGAAACAAAAAATTACAATACTCTTAATATTTTAAGCTAAATGAGAGTATAAAAAAAATTATAGTTTCCCTTTAAGTAGTATTAATGTGAAGTCACTTGATGTGTTAAGAAATGGAGGAATTCTGGAGTAATCTAACCACAACCGGGGATGTATAAAAACCTGAAATGACTCAAATGAGGATTTTAAACATTTTAATGCTTTGAAGGTTTGTCTAGTATCCAAAGGGTTAATAGTCTCATTTAAAGCAACTAGACTTTGTTTGTTTTTTCATTTATCAGTCTCTTATGGTGCATTTGGTTTGCTCCAGAATTGTGCCAGTACCTCTTTGTACATCAGCCTTACTAGTGGAATGTATGAATACTCCTGCCTAACACCAATTTAACCCTTTCAGTGCAATGCTTTGGCCATCCCTCTGGCACACTAAGGGTTAAGAAGTTATGTATGCTGAAATTCTCCCATGTAACTCCACTTGCACCAAGGGAAGGACAATGGAACAGTCTATGAACATTTAGGGGGTGTTTCTTTCCTCTACAGCTTCCTCTACAGCTTTTGTAATGCAATGTATTTCAAAAGACATAAATGAAATAGTGTCACTTTAAAGGGACAGTAATACTTACTATGTAAAAAAATATTTTGTAGTGTTTATCCTCCTAAGTCAGTGTTTCTCAACCTTTTTTGCTTGGGGCACCCCTAACACATAATCTTGAACATTCGGGGTACCCCTAACATATTTAATGTAATTTATCAAGGGCATAATGAAGGGTACAATACACAAATATACAGTTATTATTAGGTCTTGTAATCATAGTAACAAAACTAAACATATTGTACATACTAATTTCTATAAATCTTTATTTAGAGGTCCATTTTTGTTAGTCTTTATAGAAAACACGGGGCACCCTAAATTGATGTCCGCGGCATACCAAAGTGCCACGGCACCCTGGTTGAGAATCACTGTCCTAAGTAAACATGGGTACTCCCACTGTCAAGAGGTATTTTATTCAAAAGTTATTGATGCTGAAACTTGAGTTTTTTAGGTGCAGTATCTCAATGGCCTGAAACTGTACAGTGGCGCTGTTGCTACACCATACTATGGACAGCTCTGGACAGTTGACCATAAACCTCCATAGATGGTGTAGCAACACCGCCACTGTACGATTTCAGGTCACTGAGGTATTGCACCTAAAAAAATTCAAGTTTCAGCTACAATAACTTTTGAATAAAACATATCCCAGCAGTGGGAGTATCCTTGCTATACCCAGGAGGATATACACTACAATATACAGGTTTTATGTATAAAGGGTTACTATCCCTCTTACTAGGATAATGCAGAGACAACATCATCTCCCAGCCCTCTGCATTACTAAAGAGAGAACCGCACGGGAGCTCCAGCTTCTGAGGTCTGTGCAGAAGGAGGCACAGACTTCTCCTGCCATGCCTCTAGACCAGCAGGGGGATAGGAGATGGGCACTGGGGGGGGGGAGTCAGTATGAGCAATGTGGAGATTGGGGGCAATGTGTTGACAGTGTGGAGACTGGGGAACAATGTGGAGATGTGGTGACAATGTGGAGATTAGGGGGCAATGTGGAGATTGGGGGCAATGTGGTGTCAATGTAGAGATTGGGGGGCAATGTGGAGGCAATGTGGAGATTTGGGGGCAATGTGGAGATTAGGGGGCAATGTGGTGGCAATGTAGAGATTGGGGGGCAATGTAGAGATTGGGGGCAATGTGGAGATTGGGGAAATGGGGGGGATGTGGAGACTGGGGGAATGGAGGAGGGGCAATGTGGTCAGGGAGGTAAAACATCAACAACGCATTAGTATTATATGTTTAAGGATGTAAATTAGCATCCGTATTAGGCCCCTTTCACACTGATGATGCAGCGTTGGTTATGTTGCCCGTGGTGAAAGGTAAAATGCTGATTACCATGCCCTTCATACGGATGACTATCATCTCAAGTGAAAGCACCAAAGTCCAGCAAGTCCAGAATGCTGTAAAAATGCAGCAGAACAGATTTGCATGGTGGCCTATGGAGCAACTGGCAGATCAAGTGTTGTTGGAGTTTGCACTGCTCATCACAATAGTCAGTGAATGGCCAATTGATGTGGGTGCCAGAAAATAATAGATATCTTCCTCTCATATGGGTCAGCCATCCTCCAAGCTCCTCCTGCATCTGGATTGGCAGAAGAATGCAGGAGAAGGTCAAGGAAAGAGCAGGAGGTGACAGAACTTGTGCAAGGGACTGGCACAGATCTGTCACATGTATGAAAGAGAGAGCCCTAAAATGTACTGTGTAAGAGATACTGTATGCCGTAATTGTATCTGATAATATTGTTCTCATAGAAAAGATGAGGTTATTATAAGGTTATCACAAGAACAACATAAACAGGGGCATAACTTGAACCTATTGCACACTGGGAAATAATCTGAGGCTAGGCCTCTCTCGCAACATGGTCTTGTGCTTGAAGAGTCAACTGAGAAGAGGGAAGGGGCTCACTGACAATATTCTTACCTTACTGGCTGTCAGTGGTCATGTGTGCAGATGTCTGGCTACCAGCCAAGATGTGAAACTGGTCTGATTAGATTGAAATGAGTTGTAGTATAGTGCAGAGCAAATGGGCTCCCGTGGATTCCAGGCCTTGTCACATCTGCACCATGTTGACCCCTCGTAGTTAAGCTCCTGAATCTAACAGAAAATAGAATTGTACTACATGAAATTATTTAATCTTCCACAAGTCCCTGGTAACTATAGCCTTGTAACACTGCCCCCACTGTTTACATTTGTTCCAGGGAACCCTTTGCATTTCTTTAAAGGATCAGTAAACTTTTTTTATGAAAACATTTATGTTATTAGAGCCTTTTCCTGCTGAGTAAAACAAGGGCACTTGAACTGCTGTTAGTTGTTTTTAATCAACATTTGTAACAGTTCAAATAATCAGGAAGTGAATTTACTGTAAGTTTACTTCTTGGAAGTTCTGACAGGAAATGACTCAGCAGTTTCTATAACATTCTACGGAGAACTGTAAGTCACCGACTTTCCTCTCCATTAGAATGTAACAGAATTACTAATTGGAATTTGACCACTAGAGGGCATTGCTAATATAAAAAACATAGGTTTAAACTGTAATACTGTTTGAAATATACAGCTCTCATTAGTGAGAGTACCCTTATTTTACTCAACAGGAAAAGCCCTACAATATATATTTTTTCACAAAAAAAAAGTTTATTTCTCCTTTAAGTAACCCCAGGGTTCCATGCAAACCAGTTGGAGAACCACTAAGTTATAACTTTCCACATAAACCACTGACAAAGAAGGAGATGAGGGCTATGCTTGCAAGTGCTTACAATATATCCCCTTTCATTCCAGTTACATGACTGTGATTCATGGACAGCTGTAGCTGGCGTAAGTTCACTATTTGTGATCAAAGATTTTAGCAACATGAAGTAATATTCAGCGCCTCTCAACTTTGGATTCCAGATACTTTCATGTAAGGAATTCCAGCACCACCTGATAACAGGAGAGGGTACTGACAGTTCAGTCACCTCCATATAAACACTAGGATTTCTTTTAAGTTGTTCATTCTGTGGAGCTGAGTGATAAAGATGTACTTTACTGAAAAGAAGCAGCAACGTCTCTAAGACATATGAATAATGAAAAAATATTCACCATTATTTTCACTTTTTTAGTGCCTATTTAAGTACTTGACAAGCATTAAAAGTACGAAGTACAATAGCAATTTGTGTGCCTGGAGGGTGCCCAATGGAACTCAAACTGGATGAGTTAACCCCTTGTGGATCAGAACTGTTTTAAGACCACACACACACACACATATATATATACATATTCAAAAGGAGTTACAGAGCAAACTTTTTGTAGTTGAGGCCATGGTTATTACTCGAGTGTAAGCACAACACTCTGAGAGGTTTGAAGAGTCAGGGAATTTATTAAGCTCTGGATTTGTCATCAACTGCTTTGATTATGGCCTAACAAGTCATTTAGGCCCTAAGACCTTAAAAAGAATAACACTAGTGGATCAACTAGAAAAGTGCCCAAACATACCACATTTTATGTTATGTTTTTTCAATCTGTTAAATTCAGTAAATAAATAATAACTGTACATTACAATTTGCAGAAGTGTGTTACGTTTGCGTTACCTTCTTCTCACTTTGAAAATCAATAAAACATGTAATTTGGACAGGGGTGCCCAGACATTTGCATAAAACTGTATATTCAAAGACTCAAACTCTCCCATAGAGTTCATTATAAATAAAATGCTTAAACACTAGTGTTGAGCGAGCGTGCTCGGCCGATGCTCGGATCGGCTCGAGCATCGCTCTGCTCGGCACATGGCGGTACTCGTACGAGTACCGCCATGTGCTCGCCCGACATGTTCGGGTGAAGAGGATCTGTGCCGGAAGAGGCACAGATCCGAAGACGCTCCGCTGGACCACCAGGGAATGGAGGTACGGGGGCATTGCGGAGATGAAGGGGGCATTGCGGAGATGAAGGGGGACATTGTGGAAGAGGGGCATAGACTCTATGCCCCTCTTCCACAATGTCCCCCTTCATCTCCGCTATGCCCGTCTTCCACAATGTGCCCCTTCATCTCCGCTATGCCCCTCTTCCACAATGTCCCCCTTCATCTCCTATGCCATAGAGGAGATGAAGGGGGACATTGTGGAAGAGGGGCATAGCGGAGATGAAGGGGGACATTGTGGAAGAGGGGCATAGACTCTATGCCCCTCTTCCACAATGTCCCCCTTCATCTCCGCTATGCCCCTCTTCCACAATGTCCCCCTTCATCTCCGCTATGGCATAGGAGATGAAGGGGGACATTGTGGAAGAGGGGCATAGCGGAGATGAAGGGGGACATTGACCAGGCACCCTCCGCTCATCAGAGCAGGGGGTGCCTGGTTTAATGCTCGAGTGCTCCCATTCATTTGAATGGGGCTCGGGTGCTCGGCCGAGCACTCGAGCATCAGGGGGTGCTCGGTCAGAGCACCCGAGCACCCGAGCATCGGGGTGCTCGCTCATCCCTATTAAACACCAGTTGGAACTATTGCTAACAATTTGATAAAAAATCGGTTGAGCTGTTATAACTTTGGAATTAAAACGGCACAGTGGAAGTACCCTTGTTTCATTTATACAATGTATGTGGGAATCTGAGACTATCAGTAAAACCACACTGTAGGATCAGACAGTGTACTTCGAGAACTGAGACTTACAGTGGAACAAGGTTTGGTGTCAGACAGTGTATGTGTGTGAATCTAGCTACCAGGGGACAGTGGAACAAGGCTGGTGTGTAACACAATGTGTGGAATGGGCAAGACAGGGCAGGGGTGGATCAGTGGCTTGGTGAAAAGCACACACTGAGTATGGGCGGCTTTATATTTGTACTGGGCCCCAAGTTCTTTGATGACAGCCCTGTAACAAGCTTACCTTAATATGTATTAGAGTAGCGATAGACCCCATCAGTATGCCCTAGAATTAGGGGAGTCACATAAATATCAGGCATGATGACTAGAGGACCAAATAAGAACACTCACACCGTACAGAGAACAAACCACTTGTATACTGTGAGCAATGAATGACTGATGGTAAAGAGCTGTATAAACCCATTGCCTACATCCTTTTCAGCAGCAGGGATAATTACACATTGTTCCACTATCCTGCATTCTGGTCAGGGGCCAAGTTTTTCCTCTAGTGCTAGAACCTGGTAGTGTAGTAAGAACTGGTATAAAAAATGTAAAATAGGTTAAATGTTATTTAAAAAAAAATAAAAACCAGGCACCTTGACTTACTTTATTCTGCTGAATAGACAATAAAGTGAGAAGGAAAAGGTCTCACCAGAATCCTCAGATCCACAAGATCAAGAAAAAACTGCTGATCCAGGCTATCAATATCAGGAACGTGATGCCTGAACCCTCCCCCCACCCTTCAATCCACCTAAGGTAGCACCCAACCCTACTCAGTGAATCGATTGCCTAATTTCAGTCCACTTTTATGTTTAATTTAAAGCAGAATAAAATGTCTTGTTATTACTCTTGGATAGCAATGACGTTTTTCAGCCCTCGCATTCTTTATTTATTCTGCCCTAGCAGAATAAATAAAGTCTAAAGAAAAGGTTACTGCCACTTTAACAGTAAGGGAATGTTTGTAATTATCTTGGCAGGAATATAGGCAATATGCTTTACAAGCAGCTTTAGCTTTTATCACCAAATTTTTTTCAGGATATTTTCTTTTGAATAATACATGTATAAAATTTCTCGTTTCCTTTTTATTATGTGTCTGTTTCCATTAGATATGTGACTAATTTTACAGCTTAGTACATTTCACCAGAAAATGCATGTTTTTAGGTTTTCCTCAATTAAACACAAGTGAATGTTGTTAACTCAGGCAGATCCTTCAGAGTGATTGAACTACTGATTGATTAATTAAACTGTGTGCACGATAAGAGATCCAGAAGACCTGCGTCACTGGGGTAGGTTGGGGGGAGGGGCTAAGGACTGGTTTGAAATATTGCCCACAGTATTTTCATCTTTTGGTATCATCAACTTTTTCAGTCTCGCTTATCATAAGGCACATACATTGGATTACTCAGGGTCTGACCTTGAGACTCAAAGTTTTGAGTCAACTCTCAGGGTCTCAGGGTTAAAGGGTTAGTAATGCTAACTTATAAGTTGATGCTATATTGTAGATTAAAAAAAAAGTATCTGGAGCAAGTCCCATCTCTCAAACCTTTATGGTTATGGTTTGAGAGATATAACATTTTAAAGTTACCCCCTCCTTACCCTTGCACTGACGTCTGAAAGAAGGAGATCCCGGTCCTGGGATCAGCCGGCGGCTCTTCAGCAGAGCCGAAATAGCAATAATTAAAAAGGAATACTTCATTGGAAAAGTCTACAAAGTGTGCTGGGTTTGCAAGCACACTTTGTAGATCGTTCCAATTAAGTAGTTCTTTTTAAATATCGCTATTTCGGCTCTGCTGAAGAGCCGCCTCTAGTCAGCCGACACAGATCTCCTCCTGGTAGCTTTACAGCTGACATCAGGGAAAGGGGAGGGGGGACTTTAAAATGTTATATCTCTCAGACGATAAAGGTTTGAGAGATGGGACTTTCTCCAGATATATTTTTTTTTAAATCTACAATATAGCATCAACTTATAAGTGGACATTACTATGCCTTTAAGGGCCAAATTCTTAGGATGAGAGAGTATAGCGTTTCATACTATCTGATTTACTCCAATTTACTGATTAGTGACTTTCTACCAGAAAGGCAGTTAGAGAAGTCCTGTTTGTCTTGTGAGTGTGTATGAAGTGATATCTCAGAACTGTAGAATGTTAAAGGTTCCTTGAAGACTGATTGGTTTACCTCTGGGTTAGAGCAAACATTGACATAGGGTTAAGGGTTAATATTTCAATGATCTCAGTGTGAGCTCATTCGGAAAGTTCCCAGGTATGAATAAGAAGTTTCATGGCCCCTTTGTTTCCAAATAGGCCTGCAGTGCTTTGCTTCCAAGTAGGCCTGCATTGCTTTGATTCCAGAGAGGCTCGCAATGATTTGCTGTCAGAGAAGTTTAGAATAGTTTTCATCCAGAGGCCTGCAACACTTTGTTTCCAGATAGGCTTGCAATGCTTTGCTTCCAAAGAGGCCTGTGATGGTCTGCTACCAAACAGGCCAACAATGCTTTGTTTCTAAAGAAGGCGCAATATTCTGCTGCCAAATGCTCTGCAATGTTTTTCTGATTGAGGTGGCAGAGAATGGGTCTATAACTTATCCCACTGTTTATTCTGATTGGGTATAAATTCTCAGTTAGTGAACCATACGTTTGTACACATGAACAGGCTTGTCTTTCAACTAGCTACAGAAAATAATGTTACTGTTTAAACACCACATTGCAGGAAAACAAATCAGATCACAATTTCTATTTAGTAGGAAACATGTTATTTCAGTTCTGCTTTGATTCTTGTAGCCATTACGACTCTGCACTGTAAATACTGTGTAGCAAAGTTCTAGTCAAATGTGTCAGTACTTGTTAAGCAGCCAGCAGCTGCTAAATTCAAAGGTAATGGCAAACGTCAAAGAGCTGCTGTTGAATATGTAGTGTGAAATGCAAACAAGCTGGTATATACATTATGTACATCCCATTCTGTGCAAAACATATCTGATGTACTTTATAAGACTGGAGCAGATCAGCAGCAAATCAATTACACCATAGGGGACAAATAAAAAAATTCAGTTGAATTAAATTCAGACTTTAACTCAATTGAAATGTACAGTATTACCCCCCTTAAATACTAGAGGGGTCTCCAACACATTATCTATCTATCTATATCTGAAAAAAAGAGGAAAATGTTCCAGAATTGTTAAAAAACCTACAGCAAGTTACTCCTCAAACAATCACGTGTCCAAGAAATAGTTTTACACACACAGGCACACACACAACACACACACACACAAGCAGCACACACACATACATCACACACACAACACACACACACATCACACACGCACACACATACACACACAAATACATCACACACACACAAGCAGCACAAACACATACATCACACACACACAAGCAGCACACACGCACACATACATCACACTCACGTGCACACACACATACATCACACACATAAGCAGCACACACACATCATACACACACATACTTACACACACAAATATTTATTTGTCAATGTCCTATATTTCAATTTCAACCTATATTTATATATATTTTAGCTGTTAGCTAAAGGAATAAAGAACTTTGCGTACATCACTATCCCATTCCCATATCTATGTTCAGTGCTTTTTAAAAATGATTTTGCAATGGTACTTTTACTTTATAGTAATTTCTAGATTTGATACATACATAGCTGATGACATTATAAAAAACAAAACAAAACAAACAAAACAAAGCACCAGGCTGTCACATTTAACCATTGTCAGGATCACCTTTGTTGATCCAAATGGCAAAGGCTAAGATTCAAAACTGCCCATCTGTGCACAAAAACCAAAGTACGCACACATGGTTACTAAGGCCCATAGGCAGGTTGTGAGGAAATGGGCACCCAGGGGAATAGTGCCCGGATTCCCATACAGGATGCCCTGGCTCTTCCACATAGGGTGCCCCCTGATTTCTATAAAGACATTATTAAAAATGTTAGTTGAGTTTCAAACAAATTATTTACAGTCATTTGATGTGCAATATGCTTTTTTGTTATTTTGGTTATGAGACTTAAGAGTATGTTTATAATACTTATTTGTTCCCTTCATAATGCCCTTGACAAATGACTAGATTGTGTATTAGGGATGCCCTGCCTGAGAAAAAAAATTGCCTCAGTGTATGGTTGTTCATGGTGGCTAAATGCATTCTCTCTCTCTCTCTCTCTCTCTCTCTCACACACACTCTCTTTCTCTCTTATGTAGAGATAGAGAGCATTGTTTCTGTCCATCCCAGCTGTGACTGGTGGACAGGTAGCCAGTCACAGCATTGTGTGTTCACAAGGTAACTCTAAGATGTTTAATAATCCTACTCATACATACATCTTTGTCTTGTCTGGCACTCGTACTGTAGAGTCCTCAGTTCTAGGTGCAGTACATAAATATGCAGATACATTTTAAAAGGCATATTTAGTATTACACACTGAACAGCTATATTATGGTCCCCTCATAGAGACCTTCACTATATAGTACTGAATATACATTTTAAAAGTTCTGTGAGTGGGTGTTTGTTCCTCTCTCTCTGTATATATATATATATATATATATATATATATATATATATATATATATATATAATGTACATGTATATTTATTTGGGTGTGCATGTTTTTGGCAATGAAGATATTTGGCAGAGATGAGTCAGGAAAATTCCCTGTTAGGAACAGGAGGATGTAATGCAGGCAACAGGCAACACAGTGATCAATGCACCTTGAGAAATCATGTTAGTGCCTCTGTCGCTGGCATTAAAAGCAGCAAATTATATGATATTTGTTTATTTAGTATATTTTTCATGTAAGGTGTGCTGCATATGATCTTTGCTTGTAAGAAAATTGATACAATAAAATATTAAGATTTAAAAATATAATGATTGAATATTGCATTATGTACTGCACCTTTAATACAGTTCAAATGATTGTAATATTTTATTTTAACATATTTTTATAGCATACATTAATTTATTTTATCCAGTTACTTTCTTTTTCTTTAATTCTGTGCACTTACCTTGTATTGTCCATTTCAGTTTTCCTCTTCTTTCCCCTTTCTGTGATGTGAGCACCTTCTACCTTAGGCTGGATTTCCCATTGTGGAAAGTAGGTGATCATCAGACAATAATAGATGGTCCTTGTGACAGTCATATGATGATTGGGGGTGTAGTCTTAGCTCGGGCATAGGGTATCAATAGTTCCTCCTCCCTAAGAACTGCCTTGTCTCTACTGTACAATGAATATACAACTCAATAGTTTCAAAGCACTGCATCTCATTCTTTATGTACTGTGTATTCTCTGCTCAGATGAACAGGAGGCACAGGTGAATAGAGACACACAGAGATCTTATTATCATTTTCAGATTCAGCTGTGTCACAGACTTGTTTCACAAACTAGAGGTAGAAAGTGCTCATCTTACTGGAACAGAAGAGTCAATAAATTAAAAGGAAGTTGATTTTGTGCATTTGTTCAAGAGACAGCATCTTCAATCATTCCTGGAAGATATGTCCATGGAGGCAGACATGACAGTTGCTAGAGGTTTTTTCATACTGAAGCAGGGAGAGTGCATAAGTCTACTTGATCCTTTATGGGCCAGAGGGGTATACAACTCGTTATGTAGCAATGCATTGAACACTCTTCTGGTCTTTAAAGTTTAAGGATTAACATGTGCCATAGGAAGAGTTTGTGTCTTGTGGTGTTGCTATCAAATGTCATATCTGCCTCCATGGACCCGACATTGTGGACTGACATCCCAGGGAAACCTAGGTAAGCAATACAAGGGGGTTTATGCACTAAGGTGTGATAAGGAGATGGTAAAGAAGAGATAACTACTCCAGTGATATTTCAGACTTTAGGTGGGGTAGATTCACTAAAGGTCGATGCTGTGGTGATATGATTTTGTTGATGTGTTCAAAATTTTTCGACATTTTGATGTAGACACACATTATGACATGCACTCAAATTTAAAGGGATAGTAATACTTTGTTTTATCTTTATTTTATTTTGTAGGCATTAAAAAAAACATGAAGAACGATATAAGTCTTATCTCTCAAACCTTTATGGTTTAAGAGATATTCACAAGAAAAGTATCCCCCCCCCCTGTTCAGCCAAATCAGAAGGGAGGTGCCCAGGTAGACTGCAGAGAGGGACAATCTTCAATTAAGATAAGGGAAAAAGCTGAAAAACTCGTCAAGGGGGGAAGGGCTTTCATTGTTTTCATACAAAGAAGATTGTCCCCTTCTGTTATCTGTCTGGTCTTACAACCTGATCCACATCTGAGAAGAGATGATTTACACTAGGAAAAAGGGGCGGGAGGGGAAACTTTGCTTGGTTTGAGACATAAGACTTATATCATTCTTCATGTTTTTTTAATGCCTACAAAATAAAATAAAGTTAAAACAAAGTATTACTATCCCTTTAAGGATGCAAGAGGAGGGGAGAAGAAGGTCCCCATTAGCAGACAGGATTCTCGAATGGCTGTTGATGTGGGAGTGATGCCTCCCTCACTCATTACCAGCAATACGTCAACCCTGAAGTCTGTGAGCATTCTGTCTTCTGCCCCATTTGGCCAGTAGGGGAGTGGAGGGAATACTTTTAGCACCATGGACAGCATCACCCCTTATCCCTGTCAGTGTAATAGGGATGTGCATTACGCACCTTTTTGGCACCCAAAGGGTTAAAAAAGTACACCAAACAGTACACAAATATCCCCTCAGCTTTGAATCATATTTTATATGTGTGGTACACTCCCAAGAGAACAAGGCTAGGGGTCAGGCAGTATCCATGGGCATTTGCGGCTACCAGCTGCCCCACAGCCTTGTTCCCTTGCCCACTGGTAGCCACAGATCCCCATGTACATGGTCTGACACCCCTCTAGCCTTGTTCCCTTGCCTGCTGATGTTGGGATCTCCCTGTAGCTCTCTATGGAGTCAGACAACAGTGCTGTCTGCGCTTAAGATCAGAGACAGCAACTGCCTTCCCTTATCCCTTTTCAAGAGAAAAAAGTGAAGCACTATGATTGGACTGAATGCACTTAGCATTACTACCGCGAAATATAGGATCAAGATCCTGCTACTGTAGTAGTTTGTTCAAGCTCCATCCGCTGCTTCACCAAGCAGACACTCAGCTTGGCAAAGCATCTGCTGCCAGAGGACACCTTCTTGGTGAAGCATCCACTGCTTCACCAAGCATGGGGGGGTCTCCACTGGAATGTATGCTTCACATGCAAACGGCCCCATTTCTAATTGGTTACCACACTATCAATTATTTCATTTTCACAAAGGGGCAAATCAGCCCGTTACCAGTGTATTGTGCATCGTGAAGAGAGTACAATCTAAAGAATAACCTGCTCACTGTATAACTCATTTTCCTATGATATAGAGTATTGTTCACTTATAACATATACTAGTTTTAAAGCCCGTGTACACTGGCCAACACTGGCGGCACTGCAGTCACGAGCAGTACAGTCTGCCCAAACAGCCGGTCTGAATTTGGAGTGCCCAGCCCCGTATCAGCTGCGGTGCGTTTGGGCAGTCAGTACTGCGCATAACTGCAGCGCGTGCAGCTGTTTCTACTGTGCATGATGGCTTCTGACAAACATCCTTAGCGAATTATAATATAGGCTAGTTTGCTTTGTCTATTACTGACAATTATAGTGCCTTTTGATCACTGTTTTAAGAAATAATCCTATTAACCCTTTGAGTGCCAGAGCAATGCATTCCGTACCCCTCTGGCACTCAAAGGGTTAACATGTATCCCACCATCCTATCATAAACAATGTGTTTAAAGGGATAGTAATACTTCGTTTTAACTTTATTTTATTTTGTAGGCATTAAAAAAACATGAAGAATGATATAAGTCTTATCTCTCAAACCTTTATGGTTTATGAGATATTCACAAGCAAAGTTTCCCCCTCCCGCCCCTTTTACCTACTGTAAACAATCTCTTCTCAGATGTGGAATGCAGCCCATAGACTGGACAGATAACAGAAGGGGACACTCTTATTCCTATGAAAACAATGAAATCCCTGCCCCCGTTGACAAGCTTTTCAGGTTTTTCTGTTATCTTAATTGAAGATTGTCCCTCTCTGCAGTCTACCTGGACAGCTCCCTTCTGCTCAGGCTGAAGAGTGTGACATCAGTAAAAGGGGCGGGAGGGGGACACTTTGCTTGTGAATATCTCATAAACCATAAATGTTTGAGAGATAAGACTTATATCATTCTTCATGTTTTTTTAATACCTACAAAATAAAATAAAGTTAAAACGAAGTATTACTATCCCTTTAAGACTGAACTGATAAGGTTAATGTTTATCCATTCCAGAGAGGTATTGGCACTCAAAGGGATAAGTAAATATTATGTGCTCCACTGTTTAATCCATTTTTATTAACATAACTCCAGTGATACAAGTTATGGATTACACCTCATTATATTATTATCATAGTGAGAATATATGTGTCCTTATACAGACACTGTAGATACATTGGTATAACCTATGTAATGCTATTTTTATTAATGTCTTGGGTTGAATGCCTTAAAGATATAGTAATGTTTCACAATAAAAGCAGATCCAATTAATCTTCATACTATTTGGGCCATGGAGAGTTATTTCAATACTGTCAGAGTTGTAGTTCAAGAGTAATTGAATGATGAAGTATTCCCCTTCCACCCCTTTGACTGATGTAACACTGCTCACCTCAGAATAGCAAGGTTGTCCAGATGGATTGCAGAGAGGGACAATCTTCAGTTAGCCTCTTCAACCCTAGATGCCTGTCACTGGGGACAGGGTTTTCCTTATACTCACAGAAAGACGATTGCCCCTTGCTGTGAGCTGTCTGGTCTGTAGACCAGGTTCCACATCTGAGAGGAGGTGGCTTACATTAGGTAAAAGGAGCTGAAGGGGGGTACTTTATCATTCAATTACTCTTGAACTACAACTCTGAAAGTATTGAAATAACACTCTCTATGGCTCAAATACTATGAAGATGAATTGGAGCTACTGATTTTGTGAAACATTACTATCCCTTTAAGGGGAATGTATTAGTCTCCATATAGATCACTGTAGATACCTGTGTGTACCCCCTTCCTCTTGTTTTCACTCATCCCTTTCATTTCCCTTTACATACAAGGCCATACAACTCATAAGGGGTAGTCTTTGAGTTCTGCTATTCCTTCTTTTTCTCTTGTCTGTAGTTTAAATTATTTCAACAAGAATATAATAAAGTTGAATTTTAACAGAGATATTATACTCAAATGGTTGCCTGAAAACGTGAACCTGTATTTGAATCTTACTTCAAACAACAATTTTATATATACTTGTTATTTCTGTGGGCAATATCACTGAAATATTACTGAAAAAATGTATAACAATGAGTAAGGTTATAGTTACATATATACCAGCTGGTGCAGAAAGTAACAATAAAGTTATCCACATAACCTGAAACCATGGTTCATAGCCCGCTGTCACAAATTATTATTATTTTCTTAATAGCTGCATTTTAAATGAGAGACCTATTAAAAAAAAAAAAAAAAAAAAAAAAAATATATATATATATATATATATATATATATATATATATATATATATATATTAATAGTGCAGCTTTTAACCCTTTCAGTGACAGAAGGATCCCTCTTGCACTGAAAGGGTTACAGGAGAGATATTGTTTGTCGTGTTGAAGTCTGATAGGATCCTCTCCACTCTCCCAGTGGACAAAAAGGGTAGCAGAAAGAATGTTCTCAGGTTTCAGGGTTGTTAAACTGCTGGTGATGTGTAAGGGAGGGCATCCCTTCCACACTGCCAAGCAAGCAGTTCGACAACCATGCATGCTAATTAGGAGCTTCTCCCCCCTCCCCTAGCATCCCTAATTCTTTGTGCGTATGGCAATGTGTATCTACATCGCAATGGAGATTTGCTCCCCACACATCGCCAGACACACACATTGCCACAGCATTTAACATTAGTGCATCTCACCCAATGAGCAATTGTCTGGCGCATGAGCAATGGGGTTGATCTAGTCATACCCACAGCTCAGAATGCTGGTGAGTCCTGGAGCTCTAAACAGTTGCCTGATAAGACCCATGTAATGGCAACATATTACATCTGATCACAAGAAAATAAAGTGCTTTATCCACCTGTCTATTTCCCATAATTAGCTGTAGTTGCTTTAGCAATGTCTCAAAACCATCTAGTGTTTTGGTAAGTTTAGAAGACATTTTAATTAGCACTGAAGTTTAATTATCCTTCTGTGCCCATAGCAGAGATTCTAGCATTTCTTTATGCCATAACTTTTACAAAGGAGTATTTTTAAACTGATCATTAATTTTATGATCGCAGAAATAAGAGGCAGAATTTATGGTGTTGTCATTGGCACAGGCTCAAGGCACCACTGACAATATTTCCGATTGTAATCGAATGACTGTGAACTAATGGGCTATAAACATTCTTTTGAACATACATTTCATTTCAATGTCCGATTAGTGGGTAATGTTCTTAATTATAACGCTCATAAACTTCAGTCACAGTATTGCTTTGCAAAATAAAAGTAACAGATATTAGGGGACTTATTTAGAAAGCTAAAGAGGTACAATTCCTGAACATACCAACTGCACCATAGGGACAAATAAGTATTCCCAAAACTGTTATTCATTTAAATAAGGCTATTAGTCCCTTGACTGCTAGAAAGGTCTCTATCACATTGCTCTGCAATGCATTAGAATTGGAGACCTCTTTATTGTTAAAAAGGTTAAAAGCCCAGAATAAATCAATGGCAATGTGAGGCCAGTCCAGGTTTTCACTCTCTTGCTCTCTCTCTCCTGTGCTGTTTAAAGTCACATTGGGATTGCTTTTGTTCATATTCATAATGCCTCACTCAACTGTGTTTTCCTGCTCATCTTGACCATCTCTGTTGTGACCTGGCTTTTATAGACTTTGCATCACGTATTGGTTCCTGGTACTTTGTATTGGATCTCCTGCTTTGTCCTCCTTTATTGTGACCCAGGACAGTGTGATTTTGCCCTCTGTATCTGCCCAGGTACTTCACATTGGATATCCTGTCTGGTGGTCCAGCTTGTGTATCTTCTCCAGAGCTGGCAGATGTGTCTTTTGCCCCAGCCTCTCCTGCAGTAGGGCACGCTCGGATTCCTTCCTCTCTCTGGCAGCTTATATGTTTCAGGTCTTGTCCAACACGAGGAACCACTGTTTCCCCTTCTGTCTCCTTGCAACCTATCTCCTCAGGTTCTGTTTAACCAGTTCCTTTTGCCAGTCACCACCTGGCTTTCATCTTTCTGATTCAGTCCTCACAGGTCCTGTGTCTGCACTGTAGATCCTATTTGCTCTCCTCCACACAGTCTGTGAATTCTCTTCCCCCATCCTCTCAGATTGCCCATCCTGGTTGTATCCGGCTCAACTGGGTTAGGACAATCTGGCCTTGTGGCTAGCACCTTTATTCCCAGTTCTGACTGCAGAAAGGGCACATCTAAGGGTTGGCACCAACTGCCACTTCAAGTTCCTAGTTTTGCTCCCTAGCATCGTCTTTTGAGTTCATATTTCACTGGTAGTCCTGAGGGGAGATTCACTAAGCAGTTATAAAGAAGTGATAAAGTGGAGATGACTTCTCCAGTTTATCACTTCTCCTGTTCTTATGCTATTCTATAGAGCCTATTCACTAAGATCTCCAAAGTTGAAGAAATCTTAGTGCATAGGCTCCATAGAATAACATACGAATTGGAGAAGTGATAAACTGGTGATAAAGTCTCCACTTTGTCAATTCTTTATCACCACATATTGAATCTCCCACCAAGAATTACACATATACTGCCTATTCCATGGTATTAAACATTTTTAATATCTTTGAAGTGACTAAAGTGTAAAAAGTATGCTTTTTTCCCTATAGCAGTGCATTCTTCTAGAGTTGTGCACCCTAGCCTATGGGTTAAAAGTCAAGTGGCCACTCATTACATGCCCGTGAATGTCTACTTTCTAAAATGGTATGCCTTACTGACCTTTTCTTTATATTTGTAATGGTTGTGAACATTTAATGCAGGCATGTAATTTCATAAAAAAAAGGTGTAGGTGTAGTTCTGTGCTTCTGCCAGTGACACCTGCACTGTATGTAAACCCATACCAACGATGTACAATGTTTCTTGAACTGGTAGAAAAGCACTGAATACAACAGGAAAGACTATGGTTTTTAATCATTTTAGTTTCTTTGAAATGGTGAAAGTGTATAAAAAATCCCTATAGTGTCACTTCATTGAAACAATTGTGTATCCCAGCCTAAGTGTAAAGAGGCAAAAATACTCCAATTTAATGCTGGTAGATGGCTACTTTCCAAGATGGTATGCTTTACATACCTTTACATCTCATCTAGTTAGAACCGTTTTAGTGCAGGGTATACAAAAATAATACAGCCATTTGCCATTTTGCACTTATGGCACCCACTACGGTATATCAGCTCCTATCGACGGGGTTCTATTTTTCTTGGATGAGCAGTAGCTAGTTAATGCAGTAAGAAATTACATTGTATTCAAAGATTTTAGTATGTTTGAAGGGGTGTGAATGTAAAAAATGTAAAATACTTGGCTAGGGGTAGAAAGGCAAGTGATCCCTCATTTGATCTTCTTTACAAAATGATGTGATTTGTCTACTTTCTCTTCATTTCTGTACTTATTACATTAATTTTAGTACAGGCAAGTCATGTTTGAAGCAATGTAAGAAAAGTGATAGCTTGTAGTTGGTGTAGTTGTGTGCTTCTGGCAGATCTGGATTTACATACCATACACCCCTAGTGCTCTTATCACCACCCATGGTCACACCTCTGTTCCTTACATGGTCCCACCCCAAACCCACTCACTCTTTCCTGGCCTTTAACAAGCAAAGCCAAAAAAGGCTTTAACCCTATGGTTGCTAGAGAGATCTTGTGTTGGAGATCACGCTAGCATCCAAGGAGTTAAATAATAGCTTGTAAAGTGGTATAAAACTGGTGCAGGGGCACTGAGAATGCTCTGGTCATACCCACAATTCAGAATGTGGGTGTGGCCAGGACAAATGAGGCACCCCTCAAAATCTGGAGCTATAGGCAGTTGCCTACTTTGCCTATTGAGAAATATGTCCCTGGCTTCTGGCAACTCCTACAGTATGTCAGTTCATACCAATAGGGTGCCATTTGTCTCCTAAGAGTAGTAGCTAAAGAGAACAGTAGGAATTTGAATAGTTTTTAAAGATTTCAATACAACTGAAGTGGTTGAAATGAAAAAAAAAAAAAAAAGCCTATTTTGTTTCCTTTGGTGACACCTTCTGGAAACATTTGTGCACATCAGGCTAGGGGTAGAAAGGCAAGTGACCCCTATTTTCAGAAAATATATGTTTTTTTATGGTTATTGAGCTGTTTTAGGCTAGTTATACCACGTAACCTATGGAATGTGTATTTTAGTTTATAAAGTTGAAAAAAACATTTTGCACTGTTCATTAGGGGTCTGTGCAGGCCACACATGTTGGTAAAATTGTACATATTTGGTATTTTTATACACAGGGGGTTCAAGGCTTCTAAAAATAATTACAATTTCCACTTTCTAAAATAAAAGTTTTTGATACACAGTATATGATAGTGGTAAAATAAGAAATGCTTTACATTTTGTTTTGTATTTATGACATCATAGCTTCCCACACAATCTGAAATTTTGTTTTAGTGAAGTGCCATTATTTAAAAAATATATATAATATATACCAGCAGAAATCATATCTAAATAGATGGATAGATAAAACGCTGAAAATGTACCCAATCAGCGGTGTGCAAGAAATTCCCCGTGTCTCTGGCACTGAAAGAGTTAAAAAGGGCAGCTGGGTATATATACTCTTCTAATACATAATTATCTTGCCTGATTAATTTTCTATCTCCCTTGTAACATAGTATCATAGTAACATAGTTGATGAGGCTGAAAAAAAGACATGCGTCCATCAAGTCTAGCCCATGCCAAAAACACCCTTGTTGATCCAGAGGAAGGCAAAAAAAAAGCCCTCTGAAGCCATTTCCAATCTAGCACCAAGTGGGGAAAAAAACAATTCTTCCTGACTCCAAATGGCAGTCAGATAGTTCCATGGAACAACATCCTATCTGCTATGAAGCCATCTGTCATAATTTTCAATATTGTTCTGTGCTAGATTGCTTTACCTGCAACATCCCGTGGCAAAGAATTCCATAGCTTTACCACCCTTACTGTAAAGAATCCCTGCCTTTGTTTTAGTAGATATCATCTTTCCTCTAGTCTTAATGGATGACCTCTTGTTCTTAGCTCAGCTCTTTGCGTAAATAATTCATTGGATAGTTCTTTGTATTGACCTTGAATGTATTTGTAAATGATAATCAAATTACCCCCTAGACGTCTGTTCTCTAATGTAAACAAACCCAGTTTGGCTAGTCTCTCTTTATAATTCAGATCCTCCAATCCCTTTATCAGTTTTGTTGCACGTCTCTGCACCTTTTCCAGTTTGAAAATGTCTTTTTTAAGAACTGGTGCCCAAAATTGTGCTCCATATTCTTGATGAGGCCTAACCAAGGATTTATACAGATGTAGGATAATATTAGCATCCCTTGCTTCTACACCTCTTTTTATGCAGGCTAGTACTCTATTTGCCCGTGCAGTAGCTGAGTGAAGCTGCACCGTGTTGTGAAGTCTATCGTCTATCAGTACTCCTAAATCTCTCTCTAATGAAGATTCCCCAAGTTGTTTCCCATTTAGAGTATATGTAGCAAGTTTGTTTATACAGCCCAAATGCATAACCTTACATTTATCTACTTAAATGACAGCTGCCACTTTTCTGCCCATTCACTCAGTTTATTTAAATTCTTCTGCAGAGAAAAAACATCCAGCTCTGTATGTATTTCCTTACATAGCTTAGTGTCATCAACAAAGATTGAGACACTACTTTCAATTCCCACTTCTAGATCATTAATAAACAAATTAAAAAGCATTGGGCCCAGGACTGAACCCTGCGGCACCCCACTTATTACTTTAGACCAATTTGAAAAGGTTCCATTTACAACAACTCTGTGTCATCTATCATTTAACCATTTCTCAATCCATGTACAGATAACACCGCCCAAACCGAAGCCTTTTAATTTATGCAGTAACCCATTGTGAGGTACTGTATCAAAGACGTTTGCAAAATCCAAGTATACTACATCAATAGCAATTCCCCTTTCCAAATTACTACTTACTCTTTAATAAAATGCAAGTAAATTAGTCTTACATGTCTATTCTTCATGAAACCATGCTGATTCCTACTAATAATATTGTTTATTTTCACATAGTTCTGAATGTTGTCAGTTAGTAACCCTTCTAGTATCTTACCCACTAAGTTCACAGGTCTATAATTTCCTGGTTTGGATCTTGCTCCCTTTTTAAACAATGAAACAACATCAGCTTTCCTCCAGTCACAGGGCAATATGTCTAATGAAAGTGAATCCATAAATATTAAGTATAATAGTCTTGCTATTACTGAACTAAGTCCCTTAAGTACACTTGGGTTTATGCCATCAAGTCCAGAAGCTTTATTCACCTTTTCCAGTCTCTTTTGGACCTTGTCCTCAGTAAGCCATGTACATGATGGAGGAAACTCTGTGGCTTTGTCTGTTTGCCCATAGCCTGTCATTGCTGCTTCCTTTGTATATACTGAAGCAAAGAATGTATTTAAGGTGTCAGCCATAGCCTTATCCTTACTAATCAATTCATCTGTCTCAGTCCTAAGTGGACAATATTAACCTTAACTTTTTTAGTTCTTAATATACTTGTAGAATGGTTTATGGTTTTTCTTGCTCTCATTTGCAATATTTCTCTCATTTTCAATTTTAGCTAGCTCAATTGCATGTTTGCAGATTTTATTACATTCTTTATATTTTTTAAATGATGCATCTGACTCGTTTGACTTAAACACTTTAAAAGCCTGTTTCTTAATTTTCATTTCCCTACAAACCTCATTATCAGGCCACATTGGTTACACTTTACTCCTCTTGTGCTTTTTCCTCCAATGGTATATATTGAAGTGTATGTTTGTCTAAGAGCATTTTAAACACATTCCATGATTCTTGTGCATTTTTATCTTTGAAAATTGCATTCCACTGAATATCATTTAATATTTCTTTTAGCTTTGTAAAATTAGCCTTTTTGAAATTGAATGTTTTGGTTAAACCTTTGCTAATGGGTACAACTCTCTGACAAAAGTAACAGAGAGAAAAGAAAGCTGTCTCCCGCAGTCATAGAATGTTTCTTCATTCACATGACCACACACCTTCCCCACGCACCAATAAGAGCACTGCTTTCTTTTTATAGCCCCTTGAGTGCCAGAGGGGTACACAACGCATTGCAGAGCCATTGGCACCTTGAAATATCCACTCATGCTTCCCGGTATCTGTGAAAGTAAGACTGCAAATTAGACAAGAGAATTTTTAAAGTGGAAAAAACATTTTACACATGGGTCTATTATGTGTGCTTTTAATAGGAAAGCAACTTGTTTTTAAGCATTAAGTTCCCTTTAAATTATTAAGTGCTGTGATATATATCTGAGTATGATACAGAGGGCATTATGCACAATGGAAAATGGAAGCAGTTCTATAGCAAACTACATCATAGGTGAGAAGTAAAAATTCCCTAGTTTTCCCTCGATTTGAAAGGAGTTTTTAACCCCTTGACTGCTAGAAGGACCAGATTTACATAACATTCTCTCCTAGGCAAGGCACTCTAGGTGCCCTTAGCTCCACCCATGACCACATCCCCACTTCTCACATTACCCCCCCAATCCCATCAACTGTTTACTAGCACAGAAAATACCCTTGACTTATAACAAGCAAGAACAAACATTGCTTCACAATGATTTGGAGTTTTCTCTGCCATCCAAGGTGAAATTAAAAAATGTTCTCATCCTGAATACACTTCCGTTGTTCAAGGAGCCCCTTGAAATAATACCCCAGCTTATCTTTTCTGTCTCTTAGGTGAGTATTTGGATACTCAGTGCTGTAAACCCAGTGAACACTCCTTTGTTAGGCACTTAAAGAGATAATGTCAAAAAATAAATCTATATATGATTTTTCAATGTAATCATTTATAATACATAGTATCGTTTTGAAAATCCTTTACCTTTATATTCTTCTTGAAAATTGAGTTAAAAGTTTCCATCATGTCATGCAGAATTCCCTGAGATCCGAAAGCCGGTCACTTGACAACACTGTATGTGTCAGTATAATGAAAACACTGCCCCCCTTGACGAAGCAGGGCAGGGTTTTCCTTATATTGACACAATATTGTCCCTCATTGCAGTCTGTCTGGACGGCTTTTGGATCTCAGGGAACTCTGCATGATGTGATGGAAAGGGCAGGAGGGAAAAACTTTTAACTCTATTCTCCAGAAGAATCCTATATAATAAAACGCTAGAATGTTTGTCCGATGCAGTTATGTGCAGTAGAGACTCCCTGAACGCACAGAATGCTGGGAGCATTCTGTGCATTCAGCAGGTCACTACAGTGCATGACTACATCGCGTGCACCGCCGCAGTAAGCAGAGCAGGACCAGTCTCTTAACTCTTTGAATTCCAGAGGGGTACGCAATGCATTGCAAAGCAATGCATTGCATATCCCTCTGGTGCTGAGAGGGTTAACATCAACCAGACTTTGGCCCGTGTACACGGGCTTTTACACTAGTATGAAGATAAAGGCTTTTCAAAAGATACTATGCATTACAAAAAAAGTTAAATTGAACAATTGTATATTATACTATCCCTTTAACACTGTGTGCAACATCAGCAGTTGCACTCAAAGCTGCCTGGTTTTCGCTTATGCTATGACTTATTGGTGAGAAACTCAACTTAAATGACCTTTACAGTTGCATCCATGATAGACTACATTCTGGAAACAGTATGTGTTATTCTTATGATTCCCACCCACAACTATACGTGACCCTTGGAATGGAGGTTTACTATTTTTTGATATTAGGGTACTTTTATGTTAACTTCTTTATTCTGTACCAAATTAACACCAGTTGAGTTGAATTTAGCAGGCTTTAACAGGTGTGCATTTCTTTAGAATGCCCAGATGCAGAATCATAAGCGTGTGTCAGAGTCAGTTAACTTTGTTTTGCAAGGAGCTTGGGTTCCTGTGTTTCATCACAGACTCCACATACAAGCCTGTCTCATAACAAGAAGTCAAAGCTAGTGTGAAAATAGCTATTTTTTTACAGTCTACACAGTTCAGCAATATATACTACAATACTTTCATCTAGTAGTTGATTTCCACTTATATGTAAATGGCCTTCTGTTTCAGATGGAGTGGATGCAAAATGGTTTATTAACAGTATAAGGATGTCAACAAATGAACTATTACTTGGTTTAGCTGAGGACACCAGTGAGCCGGCAATATTAATAATCTTAGAAACAATGACACCCAACAAGACTGCATGCTTCCAAACAGCTTTAATTACATTTTATTTATTTAGAAAGTGTTTTACCAGGAAGAATACATTGAGATTACTCTCATTTTCCAGTATGTCATAGATAGAATTTACAATACACAGTTACACTTTAATAACAAATAGAAACAATACAAGTAATAAAAAAATAAATACAGTTACATGTTTTCTTAAATACAAAGAATCAGTTATTTTTAGGGATGTTTAACAAGAAATGTGATTTTCGGGGTATGTTATTTCAGGCTTTCAGAGTTATATGGTAGAAGGCATTTAGACCTGCTTCATTACTGTAGTTTAGAATAGTCTATGAGTTGTTGGCGGAGGAGCAGAGGTTATAGGAAGTACGGAGAGAGGGAGTCTTGTTAGCCTCCAGAAAGAACAATAATCTGTCAGCATAGGAGTCCCATGAGGATGGTCTGGACATGTCAAATTCCTCCAGGTGGCCCAGAGTAGCCATGTTGGATAGTGATGCAGTCTTCAATTATGCAGGGGAAATGTCAGCTGAACTCTCAGTCAGACAGAATGACTCACTGCAGTATCCAACTCAATGGTTCACACCCTTGACTCCAGTTGTACATATTCATGACTCAATTTTAGCAAAAGAAAAACAGCCGCACTCAGTTTTCCAAGAGGAACATAAGAACTTTACTAAGTCAACAATAGAGACAAGATAGAAAGGCTAAAACACCAAACTGTACAAAGAAAAGCAGTGATTTTTTTTATAGCTGCTCAACAGTGTCATTTACATGCAGTTAGACTATACAGCATGACATTGAATACCTAACATAAAGAGAGTTAGAACTGCCTATATGTTATCCTAGCCTCTTGTTTGTAATGTAATTTTTGGCGTCAATAGTTTTTATCCTATTAATGTGACACTTTATACCAATTAGTTTCTGAGCTAGGTCAATATTACTACTGTGCTAAGAAATAATCTAGCTAACATATTCTACGATGCAATAAATTAGCAGACATTGCTATACTGTTCCATCAGAATTTAAAGGATAATCAAGAAATATATATTTTTTTAGAAAATGGATATTACAACATATATGCAGTTGTTAATTATCTATAAAACAAACTAAACTGTGTTAAGATGATGGATTCACTATAACGTCTCGGTTTGAAAACAAAGACCACAGGCTTTGTAAGGAGAGTAAAATCAAACATGAAGGAGCTATAGTCAGATGTGATTATGCTATTATCATCTATATTAGGGATGGCAAAAATATGTTTCCCCAAAAGAGAAAAGTGTGAAAAATGGCACTTTTCAGCTTCAGTGGAAATTCCAATGAAAAGTGCTGTTTTCTCCCTTTTTTCTGCTGTGATCTCCACTGCACTTGTAGAACCACACATACTGCTCCCCAGCCTTGTCCTGTGGTATCCATAGAACCATAAATACTGACTCTCCAGCCACTGCACTGGTAGACACTGAACCACTTATAGTGATCCTCAGCCTTGTCCCACTGCACTGCTAGTCATATAACCACACATATTGACCCTCAATCTTGTTCCACTTCACTGGCAGCTGTATAAACACATATATTGACCCTTATCCTTGTCCCACAGTGCTGGTAGCCATAGAATCATACTTACTAACCCCCAGCCTTGTCCAACAGTTGCCTGAAGGATGATGGGCAGTATGAGGCCTTCCAGCTGCTGCTAGACTAAAACTCCCAGCTGTCAGCTATCAGCTGGCAGGGAATAATGGGAGTTGTAGTCTGGAAGCAGCTGGAAGACCTCCCATTGCCCATCATCCCAGCCTTGTGCCGTAGTAGCCATAGAACCATGCATACTGACCCCCCAGCCATGTCCCACTACATAAGTAGCCAGATAAACACACATGCTGGCCTCCCAAGAGTCCCAAAATTGTCCCATTGCACTGGTAACCATAGAACCACACACACATTGAATCTGTATAGCAGTAGATATTATTGAGCATAGGCACAAAATGGCAAAGTTCCTGTGTGAAATTTAATGCGGTTAGCGAAAAGGCAGACATTTTATGGATTTTTAATGTGTGGCAAATTTAACAGAGGTAGTGAGAAATTGTGGTTTTCTCACAAAGTTTCCTGCGAGAAAAATAAATCATACTTTTCGCCCTTCTATAAATATATATATATATATATATATATATATACATTCAAGTGTTGAACTACCATTGGTTCATCAAGTGCAAAGCTGGATCCAGTCAACTTTAGGGACCCATTGAATGTTGAAAATAGAAAATATTATGCTTTTTCAGTAGTTTACAGTAAATTGAGAACCCAAAATTATTTCTTAAGATCTGCTACTGTGTACATGCCCTTATAGAGAATACTACCATTCAACAACCCAGCTTTCATCTGCTTCTAGAGTCCTATAGTAACAGGTGAGTTTTGAATAGAAGTAAATATAATTTACAGTATTTATTCAATGTAAGTTGTAAAGAGTGAAAGAGATGAACAATTGTCTCTGAAAATAGTATAATGTGGGAGAAATAAGCGATTTGGTTGAAAAAAACGTAATTTATAATTTTTTATCAAATTTTAGTTAATGGGTGCAAATTAGTAGGAGCACATAAGATATCAAGTTTGGCATGTGGCAATACTTAATGAGAGAAAATGAGATGTACAGATTATAAGCAAAGGGCATTGTTACAGCAATAAGTGAGGGTTGGGGGGACAGCTTTGTCTGTAAGAATCAGGATTATACAGGGGCAATGCCTCCTAGGACAAAACTGAGTAAAGAACGGTAGCATATTAAAGGGAGAAAATAAATTTTATATGTTTTATTTTTGTTCTAATATTAACTATACACTTAAAAGTATATTAAAAAACACACTCTTCTGTTACTATGGCAATGAGCAGAATTGTTGCTGTCAATTTCTCTTACTCTGGTGATGTCAGCTGCTCAGATCCTATCCAGCCACCTCAGATCATGCTCTTACTTCAAATTCCCATCTGTGGGTTGGCCTTTGCTCATCAGTGTAGTTTTAAAGGAAAAAATTGCAGAAGGAAGATGAAATCAGCTGAATTTAGAGCACAAAATGAAATTCAGATAACAGTGAAAATATCAAAAGCTAACTGTACATTTTTGCTAGTTTTGTGAGGCCACTTAGGAGTGTCAAAGAAACGCTCCCCAATGCCGTATTCAATAGAAAAATATTTATTATCCTTCTTTGAGATACTGCCTCTTTAATTGAATATGTCAGATAATGTGGAACAGTGGTAGAAGATGGGTAGGTTGGAGGGATGAGACTTGCAGCATCGTTCATCATTAATTATAGAATGGAGAGTCAGGGGATGGAAAGGTCAGACAGTAGAAGGAAACAGTAGTTGAGACCAGAAATTGAGAGTGCATGACTGGTGGATCCACTTAATTTAGGGTCCTGGTGAAAAACAATGTTTGGGTGTCCAATTCACTGTAAACTACTGAATTTTCATCATTTAGTGGGGCCCTAAAGTTGTGTGTATCCCAATGCATTGCACCTTCTGTACCTATGATAATTTAGGTATTGTGGTTTGTGGTTCCCTGTCCACCCCATAATTGCGGGGGATGGGGGGGGTAGAGGGAGATCGGCCACATGCAGCAAATCAGAGGCAGAGATTTTCACAGTGAAGCCCACTCCTGTGAAAATTACTGCAGCAAGACTCATCACTGCAGAGGTCCAGTGGGTCCCAGACATGCACGTAGTACCCAATTAAATGAGGAAGTCCGTTCACCATTTGAAAGATTATATACATATAAAAGCCTAAGGGTTCCTGATTCTCTGACCACCCCTCCTGAGGTGGTGGGGCAGAGATCTGAAGCAGGCAGCGAATCATGGGCAGAGATTTTCACAGGAGTGGGTCGGGGGGGAGAATTCCCCCCTGACACTCCTGTGAAAATCTCTGCATCAAGACTTACCACTGGAGCAATCCAGCAGGTCCCTGAACTGCATGGTATGGACAATGCCATGCACCATCACTAGTATAACAATAAGTCTGAAGAGGAAGTTATTGAAAACACAAACCCAATAACTTCCGTCTCATTGTTAAAGTGGTGTTTTTTGTGCGTATATAAGATATCTTTCTTTACTTGCCTACAGTGTATCAATAAATTGCCAAAAAAAAGATCAACAGAATTTTAAATAAGGTGAAGATGATGATTCAGTTTAGACATTTTCTAGTGCAAGACAGACAAACACCAGTGCTTTAGCTATAGCAACCTGTCCACACTTAAATTACAGTTTGCATCCTTGGTTAAACAGATGTATCAGGAACAAGATGCCAAAGTTTTAATAGGATATGTAAACATAACTCTCCATATTTGTGTAGTGGAGCAGTGCCATAATCTACTTCCAGAGCTGTAAGACTTATGAAAGTGCATTCACTTGAAACAGCAATTAAAACAATGGCATTTTTGAAATGTTAAATAGCAGGTGCAAACTGACATTTTTAATAAGCCATTAATTATAGTAATCATATAAAGGTTTGCAGTAGAAAGATATAGTATATAGCAGATGCCTGTCACCCCCTTCCTCTTTAGTTGTTGTTGGAATTCAACTACCCTCATGTTCAGCCAGGGCATAATTTCCAGTTAGGTAGAGAAGGCAACCTCCAGGATAGATTTCCAGTTATGCAGAGTAAAAAGCCAGTACATTTTCAAGGATTGCTTCTGCAGAGCTGGACATGATCACATTCTGAACTATAAGTTTGGAGAGAACAATTTCAAAGATTGTGCACAAGACATAAGTTGGTTTATTGTGACTGGTTCATTTACAAGGCTATCTTTTTACTGTTCTCTATTTAGACCCCTTGCATTCTAGGTGGTGGACGACCTGAGGCTCACCAGCTGATCAGAACTACTAAAAATCTCATCTTACCCAGCTAGCCAGCCCCTGGCTGGAGATGATGTGAAATGTAGCCCTGAACAGCCAAAGGGCTTAAAGTTGCCCACCACTGTGCTAAATAGTTCTCCAACACACTGATAAATAATTTGTTGGGGACGTCTCTGTGCTTCTAGAGGAAATTTTATTTGTTTCATATGGGCAGTTTGTTTTCTCCACAAACTGCTCGTGCAGTTGTATGTATCCATGACTAAATAATCAGAATGCTTAATAAAGGACGTGTGTGTTATTAAAATAGACACTACAGAATACATTATAAACAGGAGTAGCCATTATGGGTAGATAGGCAAATCCAGAAAGGCCGCAACGTTTTAGCGAGTGGCTTGAGGAATTTTCTGTGCATAACTCTTTCAGCTCCAAAAAAGTGTGCAATGCATTACATTGAAATGTATTAAACAACTGTCCAGCAGTGAGTGTGTGTGCATGAGTTGGATTAAGACTCCACAGGGCCCTAGGCAGGATCCCCAAATTGTTCCCCTCCACCTCTCCTGGTTTGCCCATTGTCCTTTTACTTAGAGGCACTAGTACCAACTTAATAAAAGACAAAATGATTGCTTTAGCCTTGGATGCCAGAGATGTTGCTAAATCATTGCAAAGCAATGCACTGGGCAACTCCCTGGTACCCAAGTGGTTAAATATATTAAAACTGTATATCATGTTTCAATAATAAAATTAGTGGGCTGTGACATTACGCTTAACTCCCTTGGACTTTGGGTCCCAGAATCTGGGATTCAACATCCAAGGGGTTAAGTGTAATGTTTTGCCAGCAGCCCAAAGCTTTTATTGTAGAAACATGCCTCGTAAAACACACACACACATACACACACGCACATACACACACACACACATACACACACACGCACATACACAAAATTCTTGTAATTCTCTCTCACACACAGACACACAATCACACACTAAGAATATAAATATTTCCTTGCACTCACGATGAGCGCTGAGAGTGTGAAGGGGGGGCTGAAAGAGAGAACAGAGGTCTGGGAGAGGATGGGGGCCAAGACTGGCAAACAGGATTGAGAAGATTAACCCTTTGAGCGCCAGAGGGGTAAGCAACACATTGCTTTCCCTCTGGCACTCAAAGAATTAAAGGCTGGAGAAAAAGATGTGCATCTGAGAATATGAATGGGGCTAAGATACAGGATGGCGGCATTGGGATAAATGAGAGAGGATGGGGGCAGATAGAAAGGATTGGGGCAGAGAAAAAGGATGGTTGAGGGAGGGGAGCAGAAAAAATAGATAGAGGGCAGAGAGAGGGAAGATGAGAAGACTGAGGGGGGCTGAGAGGCCTCAACACTTTGTTCTTGAAGTGGAGACTGTCATACTAACAGAGGGAGGGAACGTAAACCAGTGGGAGGGAGATGTTAGCGCAGGCATGCAACTATTTAATTTTAAAAAGTGTTGGCCCAAGTCCCACGGTCAGTCACACAGTGCAATTTAGTTTGTAAGCACATACAAAAAAGTATAGGATAATTTAGAGGGATTAGTCTTGCAGCATCATTCACAATCAAGTATAGAGTGGACACTTAGGTGATAGAAAGGTCAGTCAGTAGAAGGAAACTGAAGTTGAGAATAGAAATTTAGAGTGCATGACAGTGGTGGATCCACTGAATGAGGGCCCTGGTGCAAATCAATTTGTGGGTCACCATTCCACTATAAACTACTGAAAAAATAGCATTTTCTATTTGCAGCATTCAATGGGCTCCTTAAGTTGTCTGTATCCCAGTGCTTTGAAACTTCTGTACCTATGATAATTTAAGTACATTGAACAAGCAACTCCATGCGCCATTTGCTAGATTATACATATATATAAGTCTAAGGGTTCTTCATTCTCTGTCCACCTCACCCAGGGGAGGAGGAGATCTGATGCAGGCAGCGAATCAGAGACAGATACTTTCACAGGATTGGACAGAGGGGGAGAAGACCCCTGCCACTCCTGTGAAAATCGCTGCAGAATGACTTATCACTGGAGTGATCTAGCGGGTCCCAGAACTGCATGGCATGCCCACTGGTATGGGCATCACAATGGGGGCTGTGAGATTCGATCGGGGGCTGAAAGAGAGTTTGGTGGTCTGGGAGAGGATGGGGGCTGAGACTGGCATACAACATTGAGAAGATTAAAGGCTGGCAGAAAGGATGTGAGTCTGAGAATATGGATGGATCTAAGAAACAGGGTGAGGGGACTGGGATAAATGATGGGGTGTCTGAGAGAGGATGGGGTAAGAGAAAAAGGATGGTGGAGGGAGGGGAGCATAGAGAGTGGATAGAGGGCAGAGAGAGGGAAGATTAGAAGACTTAGGAGGTGGGGGGCTGAGAGACCTCAACACTTTGTTCTTGAAGTTGAGGCTGTCAGTCTCACAGAGGGAGGTAACTCAAACCAGTGGGAAGGAAATGTTAGTGCAGGCATACAACTGAACTGCTTATGCAGAAGGTCTATTTAATTTAAAGTGTTAGCCCAAGTTCCATGGTCACACACTGCAATTTAGCTTGAAAGCACATACAAAAATGTATAGGGCCCGCAAAGCTCAGAGGCAGGAGATGATGAGTCTGAATATGTATTATACTTTTTATATTGTAATACCTTTCAATTAGCGTCCATAATACCAGAAACACAACTATCTTAAAAAGGCGGCAATAACTCACAAAAAAACCCTCACCAAGAAAAAGAAATATTGCTTATATACATAAAAAAGTTAGAAGCACCAATCAATTTGAATGTATAAATGCTGGAGAAAAACTTAGAATAAAATAGCAACAAGTTTATTTAAATATACAGTAACTAGTTGAACAGCCCGTTACACGGGCCACAGTGCCTCTGGCAGCCGGTTGCGGGGCAGTCACGCGCAGTAGAGACTGCCCGCGCCGCTGCTGATACAGAGCTCTGTATCAGCTGCGACGCGGGCAGTCTCTACCGCACATGACTGCCGCACATGCAGCAGTGTCTACTGCGCATGTCGGGCGTTACACACGATTTAGCGAATTATTATATAGGATGAACCTTAAATAATAAAAATCTATATATACTAAAGAATATTACACAGTCTTCAATACAATATCTAGTGAGGTAAACCTCCAGATCTACACTCATAGGTGACTGGATGATGACCATAAAAAATAAAACGGAGGAAAATCCCCACTGTAAAACATGTTCAACGGGAGGTCCGACCCACCATATATCGGAGCACATCAAAATCACTGCATTTTTATTTATGTTGTATGTGTAAAATCCGTACATGTCTTGGATTGTCTGTTTTTTATGTTGTCCAACATATGGTGGGTGGGACCCCCTTGAGGACACACTTTACAGTGGGGATTATCCTCCATCAGTATGTGTATATATATATATATATATATATATATTTATTTATCCTATAACATAATTTGCTAGAATGCGAAGCTCCCTGTGTGCGTAACACACACATACACAGCTGGAACAACAAACTCATGCGCAGTAGAGACTGGCCGAACACGCCAGACTCCAGTCTAGCTCCGAACCGCCCACCGCCTGTCTCCGCTTCCGGCTCCGGGGCAGCAGCCGAGGCCGCTGGGTGACCTGTGCACATAGGCCTTCAATACTAGTATTATAATATAATTTGCTAGGATGCATAGCTCCCTGTGTCTGTAACAAGCACATGCACAGTAGAGACTGCCCGAACAACACAGTCACGCACAGAAGTCATGCACAGCGGAGGCTGCCCGAAAGTGCTGGCCCCCAGTCTGAGGGACGACTGATTCGGAGCAGGGTGCCCAGAACGTATACATACATATGTTATTTATTTATTCCTGTGGCTGCAGTTTTTTTATGTTCATTATTGTATATCTTTAATAAAATTGATTCTATTCCTATTTCTTCTCCAACATTTATACATTAAAATAGATTTGTGCTTCTCACATTATGTATAGTATAATAATTATACTTAATAATGAATATTTAAAATATACAGGCAAAGTTCTAGTACTACCTATACACTATTGTGCAGTCTTTGGCTAGCTCAGCTCTGTGGCTGCTTGCCATTACTTCTAGCACCGCTGACTGGACAAAAGGACCGGCAAGTGGGCGCTCATCAAATTTATCCTGGCACAAAAGCATGTGTCAGGATAAGAGGAAGATTCCTGACACGTGCACCTAAGCTGCAGTTGCATTGCCGACATGTCAGACAACAGTTATTCCCACTCCCCCTGGTTCAGCTTTGCATGCCAGGGTGGGCTAGAGGGCCTCCCAACTTAAACAGGCCATATGAAGCTGCCTAGGGTGCCTTTTCCATGATCCGGCTCTGACGTGTACAATGTGTGTGTGTGTATAATGTGTGTGTATATTGTTTGCGTATAGTGTGTCTGTGTGCATATTGTTTTGGTGTGTGTATATTTTGTGTATATATATTGTGTGTCTGTGTGTGTATATTGTGTGTGAGTGTGCATATTGTATATTTTGTGTATTGTGTTAAATGTATATATTGTGTTTCTATTGTGTGTTTTGTGTATTTTTATATGCATGTGTGTAATGAGTGCATTGTGCGATTGTATTGTGTATATGTGATATTTGTATATATTGTGTGCATGTATGTATTGTGCGTGCGTGTGTAATAGTGTGTGAGTGTGTGCATATTGTGTGTATTTTGTGTGTGTGCTGTCTGTATTGTGTCTACTGTGTACATTTGTATTGTGTGCTTTTGTATTGTGTGTGTGTGTGTATATTGGGTTAATTTGTAAGCTGTGCATTTTGTGTTTGTGTGTAAATATTGTGTGTGTTTATTGTGTGTGTGTTGTCTGTATTGTGATACTGTGTACGTTTGTATTGTGTGCATGTCTATTGTATTTGTATATATTGGGTGTATGTGTAAGCTGTGTGTTTTGTGTTTGTGTGTGAACATTGTGTGTGTTTATTGTGTGTCCATATGCATGTACGTATGTGTATTGTGTGTGTGTTGTGTACTGTGCATATATTGTGTGTCTTGCGTGTGAGTGTATTGGTTTTATTATGTATAATTAATGTGTTTTGTGTAATATGTATGTATTGTGTGTAATCTGTGTGTGTTGTGTATTTGCATGTGTATTGTGTGTGTTGTATTATGTGTGTATTGTGTATACTGTGTACTTATTATGTGTTTTATGTAATATGTGTATTATGTGCGTACATATGTGTATTGTGTGTAGTGTGTGTGTGTGTATCATGTGTATATTATGTGTTTTGTGCATTATGTGTAACAAGAGTGTATTGTGTCTTTAATGCGTATATTGTGTGTGTGAATTGTGTATGTGTATTGTGTATATTGTATCCGTGTGTATTGTGTGTGTAGTGTGTCAGTGTGTTTATTGTACATGTATATGTTGTGTGTGCATTGTGTTTGTGTATATTGTATCTGTGTGTATTGTGTGTGTAGTGTATCAATGTGTGTATTGTACATGTATATGTTGTGTGTGCATTGTGTTTGTGTGTGTATTGTGTTTGCGTATTGTATAGGTTTGTGTGTATTGTGTGTGTAATGTGTGTATTGTGTGTAATGTGTTTATTGTGTGTGTATGTATTGTATGTGTGTTGTGTGTGTATTGTGTTGTGTGTGTCTGTTCTCTGTGTTTTGTGTGCATGTTTGGTGTGTGAATTGTGTACATATTACATGTATTGTGCATAATGTGTATGCATTGTGTGTCTGCATGTGTTATGGGTGTATTTGGTGTATTATATTGTGCTTGTATTGTGTATATTGTGTATTTGTAATATGTATTGTTTGTGTATATTGTGTGTTGTGTGTGTGTGTATTTTGTGTGTCTTGTGTATTCGGTGTGTCTAATCTGTATTGTGTGCCTGTTGTGTATTGCATGTATGTATATTGTGTGTGTGTTACGTGTTCTTAGAAGGCCCAGAAATAACTTGTGGATATAGAAAATCACGCCCCTTTGAATGGACCTATGGAAGCATCAGTATAGAGTAGATTTTAATAACTCCTCCTTACAGCACCCTCTACTTCTTATATATATCTGTATCTATGGGGAAATTCACTAAGCAGTAATAAAGAGTTGATAAGGAAGAGATAAAGCGGTGATGACAGTTTATCACTGCTCCAGTTTCTATGTTATTCTATGGAACCTATGCACTAAGATTTCTTTGGAGACATAGGAATTGAAGAATTGATAAACTGGAGAAGTCATCTCCGCTTAATGAGTCTCCCCCCTAGTCTGTCTCTCTCCCCCTCTCTCTCGCTATAAATATATATATCAGTGGTGCACAATATTACCTGTCTGGGCATGCCAGATACGTTAGGGGTACTATCTTGAATAGCATGCACACGAATTTGCTTATAGGGTTTAATCAATCAATTTGGGGAATTTGTACTTTTACATGTAAAAAGCATAGGGTATAAAGGAAAGACACCACACCATATCTGGACTGAACAGGCTAAGCTTTATTATAAATAACCATTAAAATATCCCATTAACAACATGTTTGTTAAATAATATAACGTATACCAATCCCAATACCCCCCGCATGGCCAAAATGGAACTGCTCATGCTTAAGGTTTACCAAAAATTACCAACAAACTCCCACACAGAGTTAACCAATTACCCTGACTATGCCAGCAAGCTCCAGCAGGTAAAGTAAACCACCCGCAACCTAAGTCTGGGGCAAAACTTCCTTAAAGGGATACTAATGTCCCATAAAAAATTCTTCTTGTTTTGTAGAGTTAAAAAAAATAAATTATGTTGAACAAATCCTATCTCTCAAACCTTTACGGTTTGAGAGATATTCGCATGTAAAGTTTACCTTTTCCTGATGTCAGCTGTAAACCTGACAGCAGGAGATCGAGTCGGCTGACTCGATGAGGCTCTTCAGCAGAGCCGAAATCGCATTATTTAAAAAGAACTACTTCTTTGGAACGGTCTACAAAGTGTGCTTACAAAACAGGCATACGATGTAGACCTTTCCAATGAAGTAATTCTTTTTAAATAATGTGATTTCGGCTCCGCTGCAGAGCCGCCGGCTGGTCCCCAGACCGGGATCTCCTGCTGTCAGTAGAGCACTGATGTCAGGAGAAGGGGAGGGGGAACTTTACATGCGAATAGCTCTAAAACTGTAATGGTTTGAGAGATAGGATTTGTGCAACATAATATATATTTTTTTAACTACAAAACAAGAATTTTTTATGGGACATTAGTGTTCCTTTAAAGTTACTCCCTAAGGACACATCCTTAGTTCTTTTACATTATCATTTATCATTTAAAGGGGAACTACCACCCTGCAATAACTTTACATTAATTAATTCTTCATCTGGCGACTAGCTGCTTAGTAGCGCTAGTTGCCAGAAATATTACCTGGTTTCAAAGATTTTCCAGTTTTTCGGAGGCTCACAGTAGCAGGAAGCACAGACATCTTGTCATAGTAACATCCGTGCGCCTGCACTGTCAGTCCCTTTTGGAGCCGGCCGGCACAGGCGCACGGACGTCACTATGACGAGATGTCCGTGCTTCCTGCTACTGTGACTCTCCGAATAACTGGAAAATCTTTGAAACCAGGTAATATTTCTGGCGACTAATGCTACTAAGCAGCTAGTCGCCAGATGAAGAATTAATTAATGTAATGCGGGGTGGTAGTTCCCCTTTAAACAAACCCCAAAACAAGTCCATAACACTGCCATCACTGCAATCCAGAACCACCCAAAAAAGACAGAGAGAGGGCGGGGATGTCCCTCCTCGCACTTTCCACTCAACTGCCCCGATTTCCTGTTCAGCTCCTCTTATATTATTAGTTCTCCACCCACATACCTTCTTTCCCAAACCCTCCCCTTTTACATGCCCCCCTTTTCTATTCTTCGGGGGTTCTATGCAGTTGGTTTGCTCCACATTTGACTTTATACATATGTACATACATCATCTCTCCAAAACTGAGAAGTGATGGTATTAATGAAATAATCATTTTTGAAACAATAAATATAAGCAAAGTGAAGCAATACTTGGGCAAATCAACCACAGCACAGGGGAACAAAAATAATTCCCAACATTCATATTGATTTAAATGGGACTTTTTAACCTATTGAATGCTTATGCACAGCAATGCTTTGGAGAATTCTATACTATTCCAGGAGTTAAAAAGTCCTATCTAAAGCATTTGGAATGTATGTTTCCCATGATGCAACTGGTTTGTCCTAGAATTTCTCTAGATATCTTACTCTTCCTCACTAGCTCTTCCTCTTGGTTTCATGCTACTTTGAGTTTGGAAAGTCTCAGAATGTGAATGACAAGGCAGCCGGGTGTGTGCTAGGTCCCCAGAAGACTTGCGGCTGGGGCCTACCAAATGTATTATTAAACACAGCCCAAGTGAACAATTACCAATAGTGAGATCAGGTGATTATTACGTTACTACATAACAATATTTTTACCTTTAACCCTTCAAGCACCAGAGAGGTCTCCGACACATTGTAACGCAATGCGTTGGATACCTCTCTGGCACTCGAATGGTTAAAGGGATAGTAACGCATTAAGAAGCAGTACATTTTTAATGAAAACTTATATGTAATAGGGCTTTGAGTACTCAGCTGTCAATTGGTTTATTCAAATGTTATAACAGTAAAGATGTTAGAAAGTGAATTACAGTGTGATTACTTCCTGAAAGTTCTATCTGATAGCATGACTCAGCAGTTTCTCTCACATTGTATAGACAACAGCTTGTCAATGACTCGCCTTTCCTAGAGAATGAAACAGAATGAATAATTGGAATATGACCACTAGAGGGCACTATTGCTGTAAAAAGAAGTTAAATACTTGTTTTTATTTTACAGGAAATGCACTACAATATATATTTTTCATAAAAAAGGTTTACTTCTCATTTAATACTGAAAACAATTTATATTATAGAGTTTATCCTGCTGAATAAAACAAGTGTACACCTACAACTGAGAGATGTTTTATTCAAAAATGATTGCAGCTCAAACTTGCTTTTTTTGGAAGCAGTACCAGAAGCAGCGGAGCTGTTGCTACTGCATCCTATGGAGGTTTATGGTCAGCTCATCAGAGCTTTCTATAGACTGCTGTAGCAACCGCATCACTATAAAACGTAACATCAAGGAAGTACTGTACCCAAAAAAATGCATGTTTAAGCTTCACTAATATCTAATAAAACATCTTGGCCATTGCAGTACTATTCCATTAAACCGACTGGATTCTAGTGATATTTCCAGTGAATTTCTTCAGAATAGTTTATTGTTATTATCATTCATTTATAAAGCACCTTCATGTTCTGCAGCATTGTACAAGTAGGAAACTCAATACAAACACATGGAACTTAATGTATTAAAAAGGGGGAGAGTGCCCTGCTCAGGATAGTGTACTTTCTACAGCAATGCATTGGGGAGGTCTCTAACATTCAATGAGTTTTAAATGAGACTCAGGGCCCACACAATTATCATCTAGTAAAGCCCATAAAATGTATATGAATTGTGAATGTGGATATTAAATTTAGAGAAAATCTAAAAACCCTTCCACCTGAATTTGGTGGGTGCTAGGTACAATGATAAACAAAAATTTGACACACCAGTCAAGCCATAAGACTTGCTTTTCCCACAGAAATCTCACATTTGCAGTGTTGTTACTACTGCAAGGGATTCTGGGTAGGCATATGCAAATAAGTTTAACAAAGAATCACCTTTTTGCCTCAGATTCCACTTTATACATGGATTCCTTAGAGTGTGTTTATGCTGAGCAACAGCTTTAAGACACAACTCAGGAAGAGATGCAAAGCCAGTGAACGGCCATCCATGAGTGGTTCACTGGCTTTGCATCTCTTCCTGAGCTGTGTATTAAAGCTGTTGCTCAGCATACACACACTCTAAGGAATCCATGTATAAAGTGGAATCTGAGGCAAAAAGGTGAATCCTTGTTAAACTTATTTGCATATGCCTACCCAGAATCCCTTGCAGCAGTAACAACACTGCAAATGTGAGATTTCTGTGGGAAAAGTAAGTCTTATGGCTTGACTGGTGTGTCAAATTTTTGTTTAACATTGTATCTACCAATATATATATATATATATATATATATATATATATACACTCACACATATATACACACACATGTCAATATTTGGGGACCTATTGGACTTTCATGGAGAAGTAATTACCTTCAATTATACTTATATTTATGTTTAATTCATGCCCTGTATTCTTCCACTGTATATTGGAAGTGCATAGACACATGTGCCAGAAAATGTCTTGAAGGCACAGTACTTAATATATAGTAAGTTGCACTGTGATTTGCTTTTAATACAGTATTAGACTACATTTTCAACAGAAGTTTCTGAAAATACATTGTTGCTTTACAGCCCCAAATGACACATGCATTTTCCATCTACTGTTTTATGTTAGAATTTGCTTTTACTTTAGCTTTTTTTTATATTAATAACACACTCCACTGGCAGAGGCCACAGCAGTTTTCAATTTCAGGGAAATAAAAAAGAAAAACAGTTATTCCCGGCCAAGCCACTTCTGTGTTCTTATCTCATTTAGGCACTATTTCTTAACAAGTCTTTAACTGAAACAGTATATACTGAATGTTATACACTATATGTTTTATATCAATACATATTGGATTTGCAATAGAAACTATAACTGTAGAGAATATTGATCACCACTTTGGGCAATTGACTGGTAATGTTTTAATATAATACTATTAAATAACTATCCATCACCTTTACTTTTATATCGGTATGTATGGTGTGTTGGAAAACCAATGACAGCTGTATTTTTCAATTCTGATATATATAGAAAGTGTATTGTGTGAAGAGCCCTTTTTTCCCCTTATTGACTGGGCTATAGAAATAGTAGCCAGATGTGTCATATGCTTATTTTATTTTTGCAGGGGAGCCAGAAGAACTAGATGACAGTGAAGTTTTGTCTCATCCTCCCGATACGTTGTCTCTTGCCTCTGATCGTGATAAAGATGACGAGCTACCCTCTGATGGTACGTTTCTGTTTATCTTTCAATGTATTGCTCTATCCCACAAATACATGCTGTGGGATTCCTAGAGTAGAGTGATGGAGATGTGGGGGGGAGAGGACACAAAGCTAAAGCATCAGCTGACATCATAAGTAAATCTTGTAGTTTGAACAGAATCTTTCAGGAACTGAAGAGCTCTCTCTAGTGGTTCTTATATATTACAGACAGATTTTTCTTTTCAGTTAAATTAAAAATAAAGATAAGATTGTTTATTCCTGGTTGGATTTTATTTCACTTTTTTGAGATTTACTCACTTGTATCATGTCCTATACATTATGAAAATAGTTTTGAAAGATGATTTTTAAAAGTATGAGAGATGACTATTTTTTTAAGTTTACTTTTTTTACTTATGGTAAATCATGTTTAATATAGCACTGGAAAATATATATTTTTAGTTGTGAGAGATGATTTTTATTTTTGTGTATATATATATATATATATATATATATATTTATATATATATATATATATATATATAAATAAATATAAATATATATATATATATATATATATATATATATTTATTTATTTATTTTTAAGTTTACTTCTTTAACATAATATGAGTTCATTTTATTACATTTTATTCCAATGTGAAGGTAATGACTTAAACGTGAAGACATTGGAGCTTTAGCTGAAATGATGCACCATTAATATTTATAAGGAATTGTCAATTCACACCAGAATTTCAATTTATATGACATACTGCAGGTTATTACATTGCTATAAATATTACATTATATAGGCACGTATTTAAAATATAGTTATACATTTATTTATAATTTGTGTGCACAATTTTCTTTATATTAAAAAAAATATTTAACCACTGAGTAGAATACTTTTAGACACTGAACTGTCGATTTTTAATAATACATTCACATAATATATTATTAGATTTAGATTTGAAACATGAGAGAGGAAGAATTAAATGTATTGCTGGAATTTTTCGAATTAAGTATTTACTTTTTTAAATGTTTAATGTACACCAAAATTATACACTTGCAATATCCACAGCATATATATACTTTTGTGAAATAAAAGTATAAACAGTTTTTCTTTTTCGTATATCGTTGAAAATTTATATATGTTGAAGGCTTAATCATTTCTGTTGAACAACAGGACGCATAGCTCGGCAAGGGAACGTTCTGGTCCTCTACGGTGCTAAACAAATCTCTTAAATGAAAAGAGCTAATTTTATGTAATGCTTAGCTACAGTTCTTACTGCATATGTCATGACCTTTAACCTGCTAAAGAGGTCTCTAATGCATTCCTTCATAATACACTACAGACCTGTCTAGCATTCAAGGGGTTAAAAATGCATTTTATACTAAAGTTCTCAAAACATATGATTCTATGTATTTGTAGCGAATTATTTTACAGACATTGAAAATGGAAAATTTCAGGTAATACTCATTAGTAAAATGGGTCTAAAAGATTGTACTATAATATTGAAGAATCTAACTTTGATACAAGAAAAGACCTTGGTGTGCTGGTCATGTTTTATTTTTTCAAAACAGTAATAATTGATGATGTTGTATGTGAGAAACCATTTAGGAAAATTTAGCAAATTCTATTTTGCAATACCTTCCATGGGCATTGTATGTGCGTGCCTGTGATTTAATTATGTGCACTGAGTAGAAACATTGGAAGTTGGTTATAAAGTTATGAGTGAGTAATGCTTTCTGACATAATATGATGATCAAGCAGTGCCACTCTGTCTCTAAATACAATTGTCAAACTAAAATATGCTTCCTGCAACACAGCACTCAAGGTTTTATGTTATCCAGATCATTCCCGTTGGATTCATAAATTGCCTTTATGGGGTATAAAATTATGTCTATTGCAGAGCAGGGATAAGTGAGACGCATGCACGTATAATAAATATTCTAGGCAATGATTCGGAAAAAACATATTTTGTCATTTTCAAAACTTTACCATGGTATTAAGAAGCAGTTTGTATATTCCAACTTGTTATTCTGTAATATGATGTGTTTTGCTACAAATTAAAATATTTTATTATATTTCATATACATTTTTTAGCCCACTGTAGCATTAATGAGCAGCTAATAAAACAATGACTCCCTTTCTTTTAGTGGATTATTCTAAGATATGAATGAAAACAATATGTTTACAGAACCTATTTATAACAATTCGGTTGAAAATAAAAGTTGACATCAGTAAACCAAAAATGCTGTATAACATACTGAGCATAAAATGACTAATTTGATATCTAGCGCTAATGTCATTTTCGTAGCACCATATCTCAGTAAACCATATCACAGGTGTATTAAATGCAAATGAGCAATATCTCCCTGGCCTCTACACGTAATTGTTCTCAGAGGAGACACCTATCTTCTGAAATAAGTATACCATAAACAGATTATGCTAAGGTTACATTGAAAAGATGGTAGCTCTGTACAATTCAGACGACTATTGAGCAGTTAGATTTCAACAGACTACTTTATGCAAGATTTCACAATAAATGGTAAAAAACCACTGTTAATTGTGGATTAGAATTTATTAAACTAAAAGGGTGTCTAGTTCGCTGCTTACCAAGAATCAGTTTTATTCAGACACTGTTCTTTTATATTCTTCACTCACTGTGTTGTCTTCTATAACTACAGCAGACAGAGTTTTCACAATGAATGAAACTAAATTAACAAAGGTCACACTAAGGTCTGCCATTAAATCTTATTGTTATTTTGTCCTCTTGACTTTTTCCTTGTGGTCCACACCAACAAAGTATATAACTGATAGATTATAAACGCTAAACATGATATGTATTTTTCATAATGCTAATGTAATTTTCAGGATACTGAAAAGGTCACATCCCTATATCTCTATATGCATTCAGAGCCTATCCTTCCGTTTAATATTTCTCTTTCACTGTTCCTATGGTTCAAAAGTTCATCCTGTTCCCCAATGGCCACCTAATTTTCCAGTTATTCCCTCCAGCCATATGTGTTTTGGTTTCTTTATGGTTTATTAGGTACTGTAGGAAAGTAGAATAAGTTATATCTTCTAATGAAATTCAAGCACACTTCAGCTCAGTGATGCCTCGACTTGATTGCTGGCAGCAATTAAATCACAGCCCAAGAGTGAACGGAATGGATTTGCATGATACAGATTGAACCTTAAAGAAAAATGGCTACAGTCACCAACTTACAAATAAAAATAAATGTATAAAAACGCCAGATCTTTTTCTTACAGTATTTGTTTCCCTCAATGCTAGTGTTTCTGATTGATAGCAAGATCGTAAGTTCACGCATGCTATCAGGCAGAGTTCATATGCAGGTTATTGTGAGCTGATAAAGGTTTAGAGTAGGAGTTTTGATTTTCACATTGGACCTTGATGCAGGAGATTAATGGAATTTCAATGAAGGACTAGAGTGGTCTCCGATTTGTCAGAAAAACTGATGGAGATTCTATAGTCATGTCTTTTCATTAATACCAGTTGCTTGAAAGGTGTTCTACTCCTCCATACAAAAGAGGTGAGATAATTGATTTTTGAGTATGGTTCATTCTTTCTCTTCACTTATTGATGTACAGGCTAGTTGACATCTAAATGACAGTTCTCAATAGCAACAGTGATATTACAGTATCTGTGTTTTCTATTGACATCTTGGATCTAATATTAATAACTTGTTCAATAATAGAAAAAAGTTTAAAATCTGACACAGAAATAAACAGATCATTTGTACATTAATATCTTTGTTAAGAGAGAGATCTGATGCGTATTGCATTAAAGTGTGGATCTCGTGGCCTCTATGTGATAACATGGTTCATTAGGATAAAGGCAAAATATATTTACTGCTATATGAAATATAATACATCCTTGCTGTCTTTTTTGTAGATGTTTGGTAACTATATGAGAAGGATATGTAAAATGGTATTATGTCTGTCAGCGAAAGATGTTAAAAAGATTTTGGCTCATATTTAGAAAAAATTGAGTTATTCTGGAGTAAACCAATTGCACTATAGGGGCCATAAAAAATCCTAAATTGCACTTGAATAGAGGCTTTTAACACCTTGGGTACTAGGGAGCAATGCATTGGAAACCTCTCTAGGATTCAAAGGGTTAAAAGCCAAATTTTTATTTAATTTCAAATATTCATTCCAAAAATTTCCATTGATTTAAATGTGTCTTTTAAGCCATTGAATACTAAGGATACCTCTAACATCAAAGGGGTATTTCCATTCAGCTCAACGTGAATTTTCATTTGTTTCTTGTAGTAAAGCTGGTCTGTCCCAAAACTGTGCCACTTTTTCTTATAATGTGAGCTTCAGTGTTTGTTTATTTGTATATACCCTTGAAGCCTGGGATTTTAAAGCACAGAGAAAAGTCTCCGGTCTTTTAAGAACCTCTCTAGCTCCTACGGGGTTAATCCTTTTGGCCTCTATTTCATTGCTTTGCAATGAGTCTCCGATTATCGTTTACTGAGCTTCACAGTTCGGATGGAATAATCTTAACAATCTCACATTTTAGAACATAAATGGAGGGATGCAAGAAATGTACGCATGCGCTGAAGGCATTTTCCTGCAAATGTTCTAATCCAGGAACCCATATACCTAATGCTTCTTGAATAGCGCATAAAAAATTAGCTTTTTACAACAACATTAGATGTATAAAATTGTTCTCAATAGCACTTCCTGCATTATAAGCATTCGCTGTTCCACTCAGTCAGATTCATACCTCCCAAGTGTCCCACTTTAGGAAGGACAGTCCCTCTTTTAGATCCAAATCCCTCTGTTCCTCTTTCCCACCATAGTGTCCCTGTGTTTAGGAGATCAGACTGTGTGGTGTGTATATAAATTTATCACTTTGCTCCACAGCAATAAAACTCACATTAATGTTTGTTTAAATGTCAGTATATGTGTTTATAAGTTAGTCTGTGTAAAAAAAATACTTTGGTCTTGTTATAAGTCATTTATTAGGTTACACAAGGAGGTCATGAATTAGCCTAAAAATTCTCGGTAATGCCCTGCCCATTAGCCACTCCCCCAGCAACACCTCCTAAAACAAAAGTGTCCCTCTTTGGCAGTTTGAAATGTTGGGAGGTGTGCAGGTTCATTAACCTTTTGAGTGCCAGAGTGGTATGCAATGCATTGCAAAGCAATGTGTTGCGTACCACTCTGGCACTCAAAGGGTTAATCCTGACCACGCCCACAAAAAATATACGTGCATCTGCTTGCTAAATTTGATTTTTCATCCGCAATTCAACAAAATCACAAGCAAAATTATTCGCTAGTGGTTTTCACACGGGAAATAGCGATTGAGCATGCTTCCTGCATCCCTCCAATAGGATTCAATGTATAAAAGTGGATTGGTGCAATTCTGAAGCAAACCAACTTCTCCATAGAGGACAAATAAAAAATAAAATTGATTAAAATTGAATGTATAACCCCTTGTATGCTAGATAAATCTTCAAAGCATTACTTTGCAATGTGTTGGAGACCTCTAGCAATCAATGACTTAAAAAGCCCCATTTAAATCAATTGCAATCTGGGGAATTATTATATGTCCCCTATGGTGCAGTTGGTTTAAAGGCACAGTACATTTTTGTTATAAAAAACATATATATCTTGTTGTGCTGTCACTGCTAACAGTGACAGATACATATTTTCAGAGTTATTACAGTCTAAATGCCTGTTTTTTTTTTTTTTAACAGTGCCCTCTAGTGGTCAGATTCCCATTAGTCATTCTTCTACATTGTATTTGAGAGGAAAGTCACTAACAAACAGTTTTACATACAATTAGAAAGAAATGTATGAGTCATGCTGTCAGTTAGACCTTTCAGTAAAAAACGCAGTAAATTCACTTCCTGATTATTTGAACTGCTACAAATTTTAAATAAAACAATTATCAGTGGTGGGAGTGCTTTTGTTTTACTCAGCAGAAAAAAGGTTTTCATGCAAAGAGCTGAGCTAAGAACAAAAGGTCATCCATTTAGACTAGAAGAAAGGCGCTTTCGACTAAAACAAGGGCAGGGATTCTTTACAGTAAGGGCGGTAAGGCTATGGAATTCTTTTCCTCGGGATGTTGTGCTTGCAGATAATGCAACTGCATTCGAAAAAGCAATGGATGCCTATCTAGCACAGAACAATATTGACAAATTCAAAGCAAATAGGATATTGATCCGGGGAACTATTTGACTACCAACTGGAGTCAGGAAGGAATAGTTACACACACACTTGGGACTAGATTGGAAATGACTCCAGAGGGCTTTTTTTGCCTTCCTCTGGATCAACAGGGGTGTTTTTGGCATGGGCTGGACTTGATGGACACATGTCTTTTTTCAGCCTTATCTACTATGTTACTATGTAAAAAAGTTACTGCTCCTTTAAGGCAGAATTTCACTGCTCCACTTATACACAAAATAAATGAGGTGTAAATCTGGAGCAAACCAAATGCACCATGAGGAAGAAAGAAAAATATCCATATATCCCATAGAATTAATGGGGCATTTAACCCTTTGAGTGCCAGATGGGTATGGAACGCATTGCTTTGCAAATAGCTGCATACCCCTCTGACACTCAAAGGATTAACCCTTTGAATTCTAGCAAGGCCCCCAACACATTGTTTTGCATAAGTTCATAATAATCCCATAACCATTAGGATAAAACTTATTAGGAAGTACGTACGAATGAGCCTGTGCAGCCACAAGGTGTTAACCTCTAATACCAGTGGCTAGATACAAGATCATGGACTAGAGCAATAGTCTGGGACGCTGATGTCCATAGCCCCCAGAGAAATTGACTGGAGCAGCGGGTGGGACTGTCCTAGTGACGCCATTCATGTCATAATGTTTGCATGGCTTAATGGGATTGTGTGGGATTGGATTCAGGAAAGGCAGGGATTGTCTTGAAAAAAAGGCAGAATGAGGCAGGGAATGGGTGGAGCTGCCAAGAAGAATCACCCACTGTCCCGGAGACCTGGTAATTAACTCAGAAAACTGTGGTCTCCTGGCAGGGCTGGATTTACAGTCCTGGTGCCCCTAATCAAGGCACTCTGGGGCACCTTAGCTCTGCCCATGGCCACACCCCTACTTCTCACATGACCCAGCCACCAGTCCCATCCACTGTTTCCTGGCACAGAAAATAAGTTTGGCCTACAACAAGAAAAGGCAAAAAAGCTTTAACCCCTTGGTTGCTAGAGAGATCTCCAATGCATTACAAAGCGATGCTTCCAAGGGGTTAAACAATAGCCTGCGAAGGGGTGTATAAGCTACTACACAGATACTGAGATTGCTCTGGCCCCACCCACAATTCAGAATATGGGTGTAGTCAGTACAGCTGAGACGCCCCTCAATATTTGGAAATCTAGGCAGGTGCCTAGTCTGCCTATTGGGAAATCCGGCCCTATCTCCTGGGCAGGTCCAGAGAGTTTCCCAGGTATGGCTGTAGTGCACATTGGTATCCACACACACTGCTACAGCATTAGACTTTAATGCCAGCCAGCCCTGTACACTAGTCCCATAGCATGCTCAGGGAAACGGAAAGTGGAGGAAAACAAGTTGTCTAGGCTATGGCGTAGGTCTGAAATGATCACAGACTACAGCCCTCTCCTATACAATTACAGCACTTCATTTAGAGCAGAATTATTATGGTACATTCACATTATGGAAGCTGATGTACCAAGAGGATATGCAGGATTTTTTTTTGAAAATGGTACTATAAGGACAAATAAAAATTCCATTGAATGAGTGCCAGAGGGGTGCGCATGTATTGCTTCTCAATGAGTTGTGTACCCCTGGCAATCAAATGGTTAACCTTGGAATATTAGAGAGGTCTTCAACACATTACTTTGCAATGTGTTTACAGCCTCTTGCATTCACAAGTTTAAGCCTTTCAGCACCAGAGAGGCATAGTGTTGGATACCTCTCTGGCACTGAAAAGGTTAAAATCGTAGCTTGACTCAATGGGAATTTGTGCTTGTCCCTGTGGTGCCTCGGAATGATTCCAGTTCTTCCTAACACATCAGCCTCAGTGAGCTGCAGTGTGAGGGAGACCTCTGTGTCACCCTGTGGATTCCATCCATTTGCTTTTATGGTTTGTCAGTGCTTGGAATACAGATCAGTCTTACTATGCACAGTGAAACTTTTACAACCTGCTAGACCAGTGCTTCTCAAATATTTTGTGGTGATTGAACCCTTTGGTTTCAAATTAAATCTATTTAACTACTTGAATGCTAGAGAGGTCTCCAGCACAGTGCTAGTGTCTCAAGTGTTAGCATAGTATCAATATCAAATATATGAGAATGCCCTGGTAGTTTATGAAATGGTGGAACAGGGAATGGAGTTGGTGGAACAGGAGTGAACTGGGTCACCTCAGAACTGAAAAATCAGTCTGTCTCCCTGGAGACCCAGTAATGACGTCTGAAAACTGGAGTGTCCAGAGCAGATCTGGAGAGTGCTCAGGTGTATATATATATATATATTTTTATATATATATATATATATATATATATATATATATATATATATATATATATATATATATTTTTTTTTTTTTTTTTTTTTTTTTTTTTTTTTTTTAAGTATTTTATCAGAAAACATTGAGATTGTCTCTTGTTTTCAAGTATGTCCTGGACTCATTTTATCAACCTCAGAAGGGTGAAAGGCTGAGCTGTCCATGCTGGGACTAGGACCTTGCAGCTTGAATACATTCTACAGTTGGTGCCTTAACCAACTGAGCCATCTCACCGGCATATGTCACTATATATATATGAGAGAGAAGCATGGTGTTCCCCATGCACAATGAGGTGGTGGGGAAGGAGGAGGTGTACACTGTCTGCTGTTACACACATGTCTATTTGAGTGCCAGGGGAGTTTGCATTAAAACTGTTAACCCCTTTGAATGCTAGAGAGATTATGAAAATAGTTTTAGTAGTGCAGTCTTTACTTTGTACATAAAGTGGATGTAAGCCAAGGCACGTAATGGGCGATTAAAATTAATTTGTTCCAGTGGTCACATTGAAAACCGATGTATAAATAAATTAGACAGGCAGATAACTTGTATACCTCACTGCATGGCTAGTAGTGGCTCCCACAATAGCACAAGAAGTTATTTTCATCTGGCCATTATGGCTCAGAGCTTCTGAGAGATTAGTCCTGCCTCCTCCCTACTATATACCTGGTCTTCAGCAGCAACAACAGATCCAGGCATTGGCCACCATCAGTCCTGGTCCATCTACATGATAGAGGAATAAGTGGGGAAAGGGGGTGTGAGATGCACCGAAAAAGAGGGGAGGGGAAGTGGAGGCAAAATGGCAAAAGGGAGAAGGGGAGGGTGAGGTGAAGCAGTAAAAGGTAGGAGAAGATGGAGGGATGAAGTGGAGAAAGGGAGGGAGGGGCAGGCAAAGTGAAGAAAGGGAGGATGAGAGGCGTAGGAGATGAGGCAGAGTGGTGAAAAGGAGGGGAACGCAATGAGGCAGATCAGCAAAAAGGAGGGAAAGGAAAAGTGCTAAAAGGGAGAATAAGAGGAGAACAAGAGACAAAAGGGAGTGTGGGAAGGAAAGAAGAAGGTCCAGTTGTAATTTCTGTTCTGTCCCTTCAGTGTATTTACAAGGAGTGGGTAGGAGAGCGTTACCCCACCCCCTTCCCAAAAAATCACTACCCCTAGTTTCTGCAGTGTAGGCTTTCTCCTGTCTACTGCTTCCCCAGAGTGTGTATATGTGTGTGTGTGTGTGTATATATATATATATATATATATAGAGAGAGAGAGTAGTGTTGAGCGAGCACCCCGATGCTCGGGTGCTCTGACCGAACACCCCCTGAGGCTCGAGTGCTCGGCCGAGCACCCGAGCCCCATTGAACTGCATGGGGCGACACGAGCATTACACCAGGCACCCCCTGCTCTGATGAGGGGAGGGTGCCTGGTCAATGCCCCCCTTCATCTCCGCTATGCCCCCTTCATCTCCAAATGCCCCCTTCATCTCCGCAATGTCCCCCTTCATCTCCGCTATGCCCCCTTCAGCTCCGCTATGCCCGTCTTCCACAATGTCCCCCTTCATCTCCGCTATGCCCCTCTTCCACAATGTGCCCCTTCATCTCCGCTATGCCCCTCTTCCACAATGTCCCCCTTCATCTCCTCTATGGCATAGAGGAGATGAAGGGGGACATTGTGGAAGAGGGGCATAGCGGAGATGAAGGGGCACATTGTGGAAGAGGGGCATAGCGGAGATGAAGGGGGACATTGTGGAAGACGGGCATAGCGGAGATGAAGGGGGACATTGTGGAAGAGGGGCATAGAGTCTATGCCCCTCTTCCACAATGTCCCCCTTCATCTCCGCAATGCCCCCTTCATCTCCGCAATGCCCCCGTACCTCCAGTCCCTGGTGGTCCAGCGGAGCGTCTTCGGATCTGTGCCTCTTCCGGCACAGATCCCCGCCACCCGAACATGGCGGGCGAGCACATGGCGGTACTCGACGAGTACCGCCATGTGCCGAGCAGAGCGATGCTCGAGCCGATCCGAGCATCGGCCGAGCACGCTCGCTCAACACTAATAGAGAGAGAGAGAGAGAGACTTTTTTTTTATCAATGTTTGTTTGATTTGCTGTCGTAATCTGGGGGGGGGGGGGTTGTTAGTGCAAATTACCAGATAAATCTTATCAAATAAAACTGTACAGTCTGGAATCATTTAGACTTCCACATGTCCTCTGATAGTCATAGAATTACACGCTTTGGGTCACCCCAGTCTAGTTCCACTCATCTCAATTACTTACATTTGTTCTGTAGAACCTTTTGTACTTCTTCAGAGAAGTACATATACGTGTGTGTATCTGTAATGAAGAATGCTTTAATGTCTGTGTGTGTGTCTGTGTATGTGTGTATGTGTTTGTGTGTGTGTATAGGTGTATGTGCATGTGTGTGTATATAGTTGTATGTGCATGTGTGTATGTGTTAAAGGGATAGTAATGTTTCACAAAAACAGCAGCTCCAATTGCTCTTCATAGTATTTGAGCCATAGAGAGTGCTATTTCAATACTGTGAGAGTTGTAGTTCAAGAGTAATTGAATGATAACGTTTTCCCCTCCGCCCCTTTTACCTAGTGTTAGCCCCTTCTCCTCAGACGTGGGATCTGGTCCATAGACCAGACAGCTCACAGCAAGGAACAATCTTCTTACTGTGAGAACAATTAAAACTCTGCCCCCCTTGACAGGTTTTCCAGCTTTTTCCCTTATCTTAAAGGAAGATTGTCCCTCTCTGCAATCTACCTGGACACACCCTGCTGCTCTGAGCTGAGCAGCGTTATTTCAGTAAAAGGGGTGGGAGGGGGATATTTTATCATTCAATTACTCTGACAGTATTGAAATAACACTCTCCAAGGCCTAAATACTATGATGCTTAATTAGAGCTGCTTTTATTATGAAACATTACTATCCCTTTAAACATAACTTTGGTTGTAGGGAAATATATTTATGCATAACAGAATCGACTGCTTTAATAGAGTCCGAGGGTCCAAAGAGATCTGAGTAATTCTGGGGCATACCAATAAAAATATCCACTGTTACAAATTAGGTTTTTAATGCTAGAGAGGCCCCCAGTGCATTGTATAGCCCCATTTAAAATAACCAGAATTTTTATTTTGCTCTATGGTGGATTTGTTCCAGACCATCTCCCATTTTCTTTAGGATATAAGGCCCATGGATCAGTACAACCACCTTGTGTCATGTTAACGTCATTGGGTTGTATTATAGTGCCATATCAATAAAGATTAACGGCAGTCATTCTGTCAATAGTAATAAGGTTACAGGCTAAGATGCACAATATAGTAACAAGATCCTTGATCTTTTGGGAAGTTCAATCTTGTAATGAAACAAATTTTCTTTCAGCTTTCCATTAGTTATTTCTCACTCACTTCAGTGGTTTTAATTACTGATATATTTGCTTGCGATGAGAGGTGAATTCACAGGGGGATTTAACTGTAGGAGGAACATTAGTTAATACTTGGGCATACTGACCACAGCCCCAGGCTTATGAGCACTACAGCATTCTAGGGGTTAAACTGCAGTAAAAGCACATGGATTGATATTTAAAAGGTTAGCATAGTAACTGTTTTTAGTAGTGTTGAGCGAGCATGCTCGGCCGATGCTCGGATCGGCTCGAGCATCGCTCTGCTCGGCACATGGCGGTACTCGTACGAGTACCGCATGTGCTCGCCCGCCATGTTCGGGTCTCCTCCCCGCACGTTTTGCGGCTGCTGCGCAGCCAATAAACGTGCAGGGAGGCTCTGACATCGGTGTAATGCCAGCAGCCATGTTGGCTGCTGGCATTACACTGATTTGCTGGCCAGAACCCGTGGTCGGGTGCTGTATAGCACCTGACCATCGAGTTCGGCTCAGTCTGAGCCAGGGAGAGCTGAGGATAGGAAGGGAAAGGCAGTGTAGGGAGGAAAAAAAAAAAATTGTGAAAAAAAAGAACCAAAAGTCCTTTTTAGGACTACTGTGTGTGGGGGCAGCAGGTTATTTTGTGTGGGGGGAAAAAAAAAAAAAAAAAAAAAAAAAAAAATATTCTGTTTAGTGTGCAAAGTTGCAGATTAGAGCACATTCTGTTTAGTGTGCACAGTTGCAGATTAGAGCACATTCTGTTTAGTGTGCAAAGTTGCAGATTAGAGCACATTCTGTTTAGTGTGCAAAGTTGCAGATTAGAGCACATTCTGTTTAGTGTGCAAAGTTGCAGATTAGAGCACATTCTGTTAAGTCTTCAAACTAAAATATCAAAGTCACATATTCCATTCAGTGTGCGTCGCCGCAGTTTAGCAGCACATTCTGTGTACTGTGCAGAGTTGCAGAATAGGAAGAAATACTGTTAAGTCTTCAAACTCAAATATCAAAGTCACATATTCCATTCAGTGTGCTTCGCCGCAGTTTAGCAGCACATTCTGTGTACTGTGCAGAGTTGCAGAATAGGAAGAAATACTGTTAAGTTTTCAAACTCAAATATTAAAGTCACATATTCCATTCAGTGTGCTTCGCCGCAGTTTAGCAGCACATTCTGTGTACTCTGCACAGTTGCAGAATAGGAAGAAATACTGTTAAGTTTTCAAACTCAAATATTAAAGTCACATATTCCATTCAGTGTGCTTCGCCGCAGTTTAGCAGCACATTCTGTGTACTCTGCAGAGTTGCAGAATAGTAAGAAATACTGTTAAGTTTTCAAACTCAAATATCAAAGTCACATATTCCATTCAGTGTGTATCACCGCCGTTTAGCAGCCTATTCTGTGTACTCTGCAGAGTTGCAGAATAGTAAGAAATACTGTTAAGTTTTCAAACTCAAATATTAAAGTCACATATTCCATTCAGTGTGTTTCACCGCCGTTTAGCAGCCTATTCTGTGTACTCTGCACAGTTGCAGAATAATAAGAAATACTGTTAAGTTTTCAAACTCAAATATTAAAGTCACATATTCCATTCAGTGTGTATCACCGCCGTTTAGCAGCCTATTCTGTGTACTCTGCACAGTTGCAGAATAATAAGAAATACTGTTAAGTTTTCAAACTCAAATATTAAAGTCACATATTCCATTCAGTGTGTATCACCGCCGTTTAGCAGCCTATTCTGTGTACTCTGCAGAGTTGCAGAATAGTAAGAAATAGTGTTAAGTTTTCAAACTCAAATATTAAAGTCACATATTCCATTCAGTGTGTATCACCGCCGTTTAGCAGCCTATTCTGTGTACTCTGCAGAGTTGCAGAATAGTAAGAAATAGTGTTAAGTTTTCAAACTCAAATATCAAAGTCACATACTCCATTCAGTGTGTATCACCGCCGTTTAGCAGCCTATTCTGTGTACTCTGCAGAGTTGCAGAATAGTAAGAAATACTGTTAAGTTTTCAAACTCAAATATTAAAGTCACATATTCCATTCAGTGTGTTTCACCGCCGTTTAGCAGCCTATTCTGTGTACTCTGCACAGTTGCAGAATAATAAGAAATACTGTTAAGTTTTCAAACTCAAATATTAAAGTCACATATTCCATTCAGTGTGTATCACCGCCGTTTAGCAGCCTATTCTGTGTACTCTGCACAGTTGCAGAATAATAAGAAATACTGTTAAGTTTTCAAACTCAAATATTAAAGTCACATATTCCATTCAGTGTGTATCACCGCCGTTTAGCAGCCTATTCTGTGTACTCTGCAGAGTTGCAGAATAGTAAGAAATAGTGTTAAGTTTTCAAACTCAAATATCAAAGTCACATATTCCATTCAGTGTGTATCACCGCCGTTTAGCAGCCTATTCTGTGTACTCTGCACAGTTGCAGAATAGTAAGAAATACTGTTAAGTTTTCAAACTCAAATATTAAAGTCACATATTCCATTCAGTGTGTATCACCGCCGTTTAGCAGCCTATTCTGTGTACTCTGCACAGTTGCAGAATAATAAGAAATACTGTTAAGTTTTCAAACTCAAATATTAAAGTCACATATTCCATTCAGTGTGTATCACCGCCGTTTAGCAGCCTATTCTGTGTACTCTGCACAGTTGCAGAATAATAAGAAATACTGTTAAGTTTTCAAACTCAAATATTAAAGTCACATATTCCATTCAGTGTGTATCACCGCCGTTTAGCAGCCTATTCTGTGTACTCTGCAGAGTTGCAGAATAGTAAGAAATAGTGTTAAGTTTTCAAACTCAAATATTAAAGTCACATATTCCATTCAGTGTGTATCACCGCCGTTTAGCAGCCTATTCTGTGTACTCTGCACAGTTGCAGAATAATAAGAAATACTGTTAAGTTTTCAAACTCAAATATTAAAGTCACATATTCCATTCAGTGTGTATCACCGCCGTTTAGCAGCCTATTCTGTGTACTCTGCAGAGTTGCAGAATAGTAAGAAATAGTGTTAAGTTTTCAAACTCAAATATTAAAGTCACATATTCCATTCAGTGTGTATCACCGCCGTTTAGCAGCCTATTCTGTGTACTCTGCACAGTTGCAGAATAATAAGAAATACTGTTAAGTTTTCAAACTCAAATATTAAAGTCACATATTCTGTGTAAGATGAAGAAGGCGGGTAAAAAGGGACGGGGAAGTGGACGTGATCCTGAAAGTTCAGGGCGCGGGTCAGGACGCGGAGAAACTGTGCCTGGTGCCAGAGCACAAGAAAGAAAGACATCCACCATACCTAGCTTCATGTGTAATTTTACAGGGCGTCGCAGGACATCACTCTCGAGGTCCGACCACTGCGAACAGGTGGTCGGTTGGATGACAGCTGATACTGCTTCTAGTCGGTTAAGCACCACCCTGTCTTCCACCAAGTCCACTCTCAGTAGCCAAGAGTCTGGTCAACATAATCCTCACTCTGATCATCCTTCCTCCCACCATACACGGTCTGGTCAAAGAAGTGATCCCACACTGGGATATAGTGAGGAGCTCGTCTCATCACCAATCCTTCATTTGACCCTCTCTCCAAGCACGCTTGCAGAGGAACATGACATCTTGTGCCCTGATTCACAACCTCTAGAGGCTACCCAATCACAAGAAGATGACAGATGTGAACGGCATTTAAGGTCAAAGGAAGTAGTGGATGATGATGATGATGATGAGACACAGTTGCCATTAAATCAACCACTATTTCCGTCTCAAGACCTTGTTGAGGAGAATGTTATACAGTTGTCAATGACTGAGTATGTGGTGGGATCAAGACTTGAGGAGGATGATCAGAGTGAGGAAGTGGAGGAGGACTTGGTGGACGATGAGGTGACTGACCCCACCTGGGAAGGTGTAGAGCCGAGCGATGTCAGCAGTCCTGAGGGTGAGCCATCTGCAGCACCGCAACAGGCTGGAAGAGGCAGTGGTGTGGCTACAGAAAGAAGGCGGACCGCACCAAACCGGCCCGCAAATGTTCCACGGAGCACCCCCTTGCGTAAATCTACCTTGCCAAGGGGTAGGTGTTCCGCGGTATGGCGTTTTTTTAAGGAAAGTGCGGACGACAAAAGAATTGTAGTTTGCAACCTGTGCCACACCAGAATGAGCCGAGGCATGAACACTAGAAACCTCACCACCACCAGCATGATCCGACACATGGCATCCAAGCACCGTAGTAAGTGGGAGGAACGCCTGGATCGCCCATCTGTGTCTGCAGGCCACACCACTGCCTCCTCTTCCCCTGTTTTCGGTGCCGGCCAATCGCCTGTCGAAGGCGCAGGCCCGCATACCTCCCGCCCTGCACCTGTACCATCTGAAGCGCCATCAGCGACCACATCCACTTCCCTGTCCCAGCACAGCGTCCAAATGTCGTTACCCCAGGCATTTGAGCGCAAGAGAAAGTACCCAGCCACCCACCCACAGGCCATAGCACTAACCTCACACCTTTCAAAATTACTGGCCATCGAAATGCTGCCATTTAGGCTTGTGGACACTGAGTCCTTCCGCAGCCTGATGGCAGCAGCTGTCCCTCGGTACGCGGTCCCCAGCCGCCACTACTTTTCCCGGTGTGCCATCCCCGCATTACACCACCATGTGTCCCGTAACATCACCAGTGCCCTGACCAACGCAGTTACTGGGAAGGTCCACTTAACGACTGACACATGGACAAGTGCTTGTGGCCAGGGACGCTACATTTCCCTGACGGCACACTGGGTGAATGTCGTGGAGGCTGGGAGCGACTCGGACCCTGGGATGGCACGGGTGCTACCCACGCCGAGGATTGCGGGCCCTACCTCCATCAGGGTTTCCACCAGCACCTACGTTATTGGCTCCTCCTCCTCCGTTTCCACCTCCGAATTCTCTACACGCAGCGCCACTCCCCCATCAGCCAGTAGCTGGAAGCAGTGTAGCACTGCAGTGGGGAAGCGTCAACAGGCCGTGCTGAAGCTGATCTGCCTTGGGGACAAACAGCACACGGCCTCAGAGCTGTTGCAGGGGATTAGTCACCAGACCGAGCAGTGGCTCTCGCCACTCAACCTGCAACCAGGCATGGTTGTGTGTGATAATGGGCGTAACTTGGTGGCGGCTTTGGAGCTCGGCAAGCTCACACACGTACCATGCCTAGCGCATGTATTTAATTTAGTGGTGCAGCGATTTCTAAAAACCTACCCCAATGTGCATGATCTCTTGACCAAGGTGCGCCGCGTGTGTGCACATTTCCGTAAGTCATCTACAGCTTCGGCCGGCCTGTTGAAGCTGCAGCAGCGCTTACAATTGCCAGCTCACCGGCTGCTGTGTGACGTGAGCACGCGCTGGAACTCCACCTTCCACATGTTGGCCCGGCTTTGTGAGCAGCAGAGGGCAGTAGTGGAGTACCAGCTGTTACACGGTCGTCGCCTCTCCGTTCAACTTCCTGTAATCAGAAGTGAGGAGTGGGAATGGATGTCAGACCTCTGCGAGGTTTTACGCAATTTTGAGGAATCGACACAGATGGTGAGCGGCGATAACGCTATTATCAGTGTAACCATCCCACTTCTGTGTCTACTGAAACGCTCGCTGCTCACAATTAAAACCGACGCTTTGCATGTGGAAGAGGTGGAAATGGGGGAGGAAGAGCTTACACAAGGTGATAGCCAGAGCACCCTCACTTCGTCTTCTCAGCGACAATTGGAGGAGGCGGAGGAGGAGGAGGAGGAGGAGGAGGAGGAGGAGGAAGACACGGTTGCCTCCGCTACAGAGGGTAGCCATGGAACTTTAGTTCCATCTCTTCAGCGTGGGTGGGCAGAAGAGGAGGAAGAGGATGAGGAGATTGAGAGTCATCCTCCTGGTGAGGACAGCGAAATCTTGACTGTTGGTACTCTGGCACACATGGCTGACTTTATGTTAGGCTGCCTTTCCCGTGACCCACGCGTTATACGCATTTTAAACAACACGGATTACTGGGTGTTCACCCTTCTGGACCCCCGCTACAAAGAGAATTTCTCATCTCTCATTCCTCCGGTGGAGAGGACAAGCAAAATGGTGCAATACCAGAAGGTTCTTGTTGAAAAATTGCTCCAAAATTTTCCATCTGACAACGCTGGCGGCAGAGTACGTGCTACCTTGGCCAACCGAGAAGGGGAGAAAAGGGGAGCACACAGCAGTTCCGAGAAAGGCAGGGCAACACTCTCCAAGGCGTGGGACACCTTCATGACACCCCGCCAGCACCCTCACCCTGATGCGCAGCCTAGTGTCACAAGGAGGGAAAAGTTTTGGAAGATGGTGAAGGAGTACGTAGCAGACCGTGTCAGCGTCCTCAATGATCCCTCTGTGCCTTACAACTACTGGGTGTCCAAGCTGGACACGTGGTATGAACTGGCACTCTACGCCTTGGAGGTGCTGGCCTGCCCTGCCGCCAGCGTTCTGTCTGAGCGGGTATTTAGTGCTGCTGGTGGCATCATAACAGATAAGCGTATCCGCCTTTCCACCGACAGTGCTGATAGGTTGACACTTATAAAAATGAACAAGGCCTGGATTTCCCCTGACTTCTCCACTCCACTGGAGGAAAGCCCCGGGGGAACATAAACTCACTTTATATATGTTATTTACAATGATGGGAATACTCTGTATTCCCATTCACCCCTTCCACCCAAAAAACGGGTATATGGTTGACTCTTAATCTTCTCATCCTCCTCCTCCTCTTCCATATGCCCTGTACTATAATTTTTATATAGGGCCAGCTCACCAGCGGGCCCTGTGATATAATTTTTATATAGGGCCAGCTCACCAGCGGGCCCTGTGATATAATTTTTATATAGGGTCAGCTCACCAGCGGGCCCTGTTTGCCAATTTTTATATAGGTCAGCTCACCAGCGGGCCTTCTCATATAATGTTTTATTGGGTCAGCTCTCTAGCGGGCCCTCTCATATAATGTTTTATAGCGTCAGCTCACTAGCGGGCCTTCGCATATAATGTTTAGGATGGTCAGCTCTGCAGCAGACCCTCACCCATAATGTTTTAGATGGTCAGCTCAGCGCACGTTTCCCTCTTAATCATGGCCTCAGTTCAATAAAATCAAGGAAATTTTTGGGAGAATTTGCCTCTGTGCACGTTTCCCTCTTAATCATGGCCTCAGTTCTGAAAATCAAGGAAATTTTTGGGAGAATTTGCCTCTGTGCACGTTTCCCTCTTAATCATAGCCTCAGTTCTGAAAATCAAGGAAATTTTTGGGAGAATTTGCCTCTGCGCACGTTTCCCTCTTAATCATGGCCTCACTTCCGAAAATCAAGGAAATTTTTGGGATAATTTGCAGATGATATACAAGTAAATATACAGCAAATATTGTTTGGTAACAATTTTTCGCCTAAAGTCATTTTTATTTTCCTTTTTGTGTGTTTTACGGTCAGTCTGTAAAAATGGCGTACTACGGGCGAAAGATCGTTCCCAGCAGCGATGTTGGAGTCCAAGATGCATCCAGACATCCTCCCTATGCTGTCCCTGAACCATTTCTGTAGTGTTTCCATCTTTTTCTGCCCTTTTCCTATGGACCAGGCACCCTCCCCTCATCAGAGCAGGGGGTGCCTGGTGTAATGCTCGAGTCCTCCCATTGACTTCAATGGGGCTCGGGTGCTCGGCCGAGCACTCGAGCCTCAGGGGGTGCTCGGTCAGAGCACCCGAACACCCGAGCATTGGGGTGCTCGCTCATCACTAGTTTTTAGCCATAGTGAATTTTGGGTGATAACCAGAGAAATTGTAGAATGATCTCAGATTAGCATTTGTACACTGACCTGAGAAATATGCTTGTCAGAATGCAATAAATGCCATTTAGTTGTGAGGGCCAAACAAACAAGCTGACCGGGGGAGTTCTTTGGCTGCCAAAAGACTAGGTGATTTCCTCCCAAACCCGAAGCTTAGGCCACATTAATGGATTATTAGTGCATTGTGCAGTGCAATTTCCCCATTAATTTAAAGAAGCTCTAAGGTCAGGAATGGGAATCCTTGACTGATTGAGAAATATGAAAATTGTAGTCCTCGCCAGCTGGAGGACCACAGGTTGCCCAGCAGTGTGTTAGGCCAACCAAATGAATTATTGGTGCACTGTGCAGCCCAATCAACCCATTACATTAAGGAAGATCTGCACATTGCATGCCCCAAGAAGGTAACAAGTGCTAGGGCTTTAAAGGAAAACTAGCACCAACAAATTATATAGGTTGATATAGCTTTATATACCATGTACGGACAGCTAGCATATGTAACAATTATTCATAAGCTATAACCTTAAAATATTAATCCTAAACATGACTTTTAATGCACAGATAAATTATCAGGAAACATTTATTTAATGTTTATAATTATATGCTGGTTGTGTAAAGGGATAACAGCTAATTGATTGTGATTAGTGCCCACTGCTCTTGCCTTTATAAAGGTTGTTATCACAGCTCATTCACAGGTAATCCTGGAAAATCAAAGGGAGTACTGGAAAAGGCAGGAATATAAGCTCCCTCAGAGCATAGGGAAGACAAGGTCTGAGGCCTCAGAAAATAAATGGATATTTTTTACAGATGTTAACATGAAGTACTTTCAGACAACCCCAGTTCAGTTTTAGGTGTTTGTGTTTATTTAAGCATGAAATATGGGGCTTTAGCTCCTTAACACATTGTCTAGCAATGTCCCTGCTTCTGACCCAACTCTCCCCACAAATATTAACTTTAACCCCTTTAACAACCAGCAGTCTGTGGAAATTACCTTTCCTTTAGGATTGCTTTGACAGTTGTCGGTACACCAGCACACGTGACTGATAAAGGGTACCAGCGTGCTGAACAGGGGTCTGAGAGAGAGCGTTCGGCCTTGGAGTGGTCAATTTCAGACCCCACTAGTGCTTACAGAGCTCCTGTCAGAGCACTGCAAGCACAAAACATGTGATGTGCCAGGACCGTAACCTCTCCTTCAGGGACAAAGAAATAGTGACACGCCTCCACTTGTTAAAGGAGTATTGAACTTTTTTATGAAAAAAATGTTACAGAGCTTTTTATGATGAGAAAAATTCAGGAGATTTTTGTTTTCAATTAATATTGTTTAGAACTAATTTTTTTAAATAAAACTGTTAGCAGCAGCAGCAGCACATAATGGTATCCAGTATGTTCTTTTTAGTATTGCACTTGGTGAGCTTGAGACAAACTGCAGCTCTCCTTAGTAAGTGATAGGAATACAATTTGATTAAAGTTGCAATAAATTTTAAATGAAAATCCTCCCACCAGTGGGAGTACCCTTGTTTCATTCAGAAGAGAAAGCCGGTACCATATAATTTTTCACAAAAATATCCTGCTCCTTTAAATTGAAATATTATTTTATTCTTGCATGAATTCTTATTGTCATACAAATAGATTTTAGAATAATGAATTGCATCATTATAACAATCACGGCTTAGAGTAAGGGTGGGCAACCTCCTGGGAGGAGATGTACTAAGGGGCAATGCTGTGGCAATGTGTGTCTGGCGATGTACGATGAACACATCACCTTGGCCCATATACAAAGAATTAAGTATGCAAGGAGTGGGGCGGTCAAATTAAATCATTAACATGCAGGGTTGTTGTACTTCTGGCAATGTGTAAGGGATGTCCTCTCACACATTACCAGCAGTTCGATAACCCTGAAGTTAGAGTGCATCCTCTCTGCTCCCCCACTTGCCCAATGAGGAAGTGAAAATAATCCACTTTGACTTTAGCACCACAATCAGCATTGCTCCATTAACCCTTTTAGTGCCATTAGGATGTGGATTGCACACCCCTATGGCACTGAAAAGAGTCCTGTGTTTACCTGAATCAGCTGATCAATGGATAGCCTGCTCTGCTGTTTGTCGGAACAGAGGGGCAGAGAAGCTGTGATTTATACCTTCTGTGCCATTCTCTCATTCTGAAAACGTTTCAGTGCCACAGGGGTGTGCAATCAACATCCTTATGGCCTTGAAAGGCTTTAGGGAGGGCTGCTGGCATCTCTGCTCTTTAGCAGAGACATCAAACTGTCCTCTGGCTCCGTAGTGAGCTATAGGAAGATCCCAGTATCGGCAAACTCAAGTTGGTGAGGTTTGAGCTGAGAATTTCAACAGCAAAGATTTCCAGTGGAGCTTAGTGCATGTGGCAAACAGACACATTAACATATAAACATACCCAAATGAATATGCAAATGAGCCACTGTTGAATTGGTTAGTGTCAAATCATAAACCTGTTGAAGACATGGAGGATACATGGCGATGTCGGAGGATTCTGGTGTATTGGTAGTAGATTTACAGGGATATGATGACAAAGACATATGGTCAATATGCCATCATATCTCCATTCTGGCCTCTTATATCCCTTTAGTGCATCTCCCACACACACACACACATACATGGACTCCAGACATTGTAAGACAACATATAATCCTCAACTTGCCAGTAGCTATCAGCAAGAGGTTTCACACTCATGGACTAGCGAGATCATTGTCTTTGAGTGTGTCAGGAAGCTGATGGGTCCAGGGTCCTAGTGGCACTTTAGAACTCCAGGAGACCGATCCACCAATGTTTTAAAATATTTTTGAGATTGTTTGTTATTGTTTGCTGAAATGTATATTGATCAGGAGATGATCAGCCTGCATATCCACATCTGCCAGCCAGGGGAGGATAGGAATTGTAGTCCAAGAACAGCTAAATGGCTGGAAGTTGCCCACCCCTGATACAAATGACCTGTATTTACCAAGCAGCACCTTCTTTCAGTACAGACATGTGCAACATTATGGCTACCATTATATACATGTAAGTACATACTGTTTTATGAACCGCTATTTCAGTGAAGGGCAATAGCCACCCTCAATGTAGTCTCTTGTGGCCCCCAGTCTGTTGTCTGGAACAATCATAAGAGGAAATAATTTCCCTCTACCACATCACAAACAGATTATCTGTTCCCCAAAAAGAACCATCCATTTCTTTTGGCTCAAAGCATACCTCCTTTACACTTACACCATGGGTAGTCTATCATACATGGGCCTTCAGGTATTCGGTATGTTAGCTTATTTGGGACTAGTGTAAAAGCCCGTGTACACAGTCCAAGGTCCAGGTAATTTTAACCCTCTAGCACTCAAAGGGTTAAGAGGCCGCTACCTCACTGCTCCATGCGATGCAGTCTTGCATTGCCTCACTCACGCGTAGAGACTGCCCAAACGCAGGCAGTCTCTACTGTGCATGACTGCATCATGACAAACATCCTAACAAATTATCATATAGGATGATGGGAGTTAGCCTTCAAAAGCTGGAGGTCCACTGGACTTACAGTGTTCCTGTTCAGTTTTCTTTGCTGTTGGTATGAGGAAACATTCAAGGGGTTAACTATACCAATATTGTACAGATGTTTTTCCCCCCAGAATTTCTACACTTTATTTATACATATACCCTCTAATATTTCTTGAATGCTTTGAAACATGTGCTTGTCAATTGAAAACAATGGGGGGGGGGGTGTAAATGTATTCATCTGCCTGTGCAGCTCATTTTCTACACTTATACATTAGCATAAAAATTGTGAGCCCTTCAGGGTATGAGCGAGAAAGTGTGATCGCTAATAGTGCTCATGTTCTGACTTTATTCAGACCTTAATGTGCGCAAGCCACTGTGCCACTCATATAGGATGAGCAGAAAAAAGGAAGAATGTTATTTAGATTTCTTCATCACCTTGTTAAGGAATAAGGAATAGAAGAAAGTAATGCTCAAAATACACTCCCATAACCTCCTCCACTGCTTAGTGGCTTAAAGACTATAATTCTCTGACTAAGTAGTTCAGTAAATAAGTGTTAGGATGATGCAGCAACAGATTGTAAGGCATCTAGCAATTGCATTTAACCTATAACATATTGTGCTGCCATTAGCTCACTCTGACCCCTGAACAGATTCTGTTTTCACATAATTAGTAAACTAATATATTTAAGGCTGGAGCAAAGCTGATAACCAATAGGATCTACTTTCAATGTTTTCTTGGCCACAAACCTAGAGGAAAACATAGAGTATAATTAATTAACCCTTTGAGTGCCAGAGGGGTAGCTAACGCATTGAGAAGCAATGCGTTGAGTACCCCTCTGGCACTCAAAGGACCAAAGGCAGGAACCTGCTTGAAAGAAAATGGGTTATTTTTAAATAAATCTGGTACAATATTTTTGCACTTGACTTGCAATAAGAGATTTTAACAACCTCTTTAATTAACCCCAGCAAAGATAACTTAGTGCAGGGATGTTGTTTTCAAGGATTTCATGATGAGATAATGTTCTTAATTACACATAATTAGATGATACAACTAAAAGAGAGATTTAAGAATCAATAAGCAGTGCATGGTATATGCTTCTCTTTCTTTACAGTCATTCATAAATATGTTTTGGCATATAAATATGCTTAGGTAACCATCCTAGTATACAGGAGTATGCTAGCCATATGAGTACACTATGCAATAAGAGATCTTTCCTTAAAGGTAGAGAATGTTCTCTGTGGAAAGTCCTGAGGTACTGCAGTCAAGACTTGACATACCTATACTGTATAAGGGGCCACCACCTTAGACTTGAGGAAAGGAGATTTCATCTACAACAGCAGAAGGGATTCTTTACAGTAAGGACAATAAAGGTATGGAATTCACTGCCTGAGGAGGTGGTGCTATTGAATACATGAGATGCCTTTAAAAAGGGCCTGGAAACTTATTTAAAAGAGCATAACATAGAGGGCTATGTATGTTAGTATTGGGAATAATATTTAGTTAGGGCTTTTTGATCCAAGGAAAAATCTGATTGCCATTTGGAATCAACAAGGAATTTTTCCCCCCTTCCAGGGTAGAATTTGAAATTACTATATTATGAGGGGGTTTTTTTTGCCTTCTTTTAGATCAACAATTGTAAACAGGAACAGGAAAAGGGTTGAACTAGATGGACGCAAGTCTTTTTTCAACCTACATTACTATGTTACTATTAGTGATGAGCGAGCATGCTCGGCCGAAGCTCGGTTCGGCTCGAGCATCGCTCTGCTCGGCACATGGCGGTACTCGTACGAGTACCGCATGTGCTCGCCCGCCATGTTCGGGTCTCCTCCCCGCACGTTTCGCGGCTGCTGCGCATCCAATAAACGTGCGGGGAGGCTCTGACATCAGTGTAATGCCAGCAGCCATGTTGGCTGCTGGCATTACACTGATTGGCTGGCCAGAACCCGTGATCGGGTGCTGTATAGCACCTGACCAGCGAGTTCGGCTCAGTCTTAGCCAGGGAGAGATGAGGATAGGAAGGGAAAGTCAGTGTAGGGAGAAGAAAAGTGTGTTTGAACAACATAAAGACCCAAAAGTCCTTTTTACGACTATTGTGTGTGGGGGCAGCAGTTATATTTTGTTTGGGGGGGCAGAGATTTAAAAAAAAAAAGTCACATATTCCGTTCACTGTGCCTAGCCGCAGATTAGCAGCACATTCTGTTTAGTGTGCAAAGTTGCAGATTAGCAGCACATTCTGGTTAGTGTGCAAAGTTGCAGATTAGCAGCACATTCTTTTTAGTGTGCAAAGTTGCAGATTAGCAGCACATTCTGTTTAGTGTGCAAAGTTGCAGATTAGCAGCACATTCTTTTTAGTGTGCAAAGTTGCAGATTAGCAGCACATTCTGTTTAGTGTGCAAAGTGTAAAAAATAAAAGTCACATATTCCGTTCACTGTGCCTAGCCGCAGATAAGCAGCACATTCTGTTTAGTGTGCAAAGTTGCAGATTAGCAGCACATTCTGTTTAGTGTGCAAAGTGTAAAAAATAAAAGTCACATATTCCGTTCACTGTGCCTAGCCGCAGATTAGCAGCACATTCTGTTTAGTGTGCAAAGTTGCAGATTAGCAGCACATTCTGTTTAGTGTGGAAAGTGTAAAAAATAAACGTCACATATTCCTTTCACTGTGCATAGCCGCAGATTAGCAGCACATTCTGTTTAGTGTGCAAAGTTGCAGATTAGCAGCACATATTCCGTGTAATATGAAGAAGGCGGGTAAAAAGGGACGGGGAAGTGGACGTGATCCTGATAGTTCAGGGCGCGGGTCAGGACGCGTAGAAACTGTGCCTGGTGCCAGAGCACAAGAAAGAAAGACATCCACCATACCTAGCTTCATGTCTCAGTTTACAGGGCGTCGCAGGACATCACTCTCGAGGTCAGACCACTGCGAACAGGTGGTCGGTTGGATGTCAGCTGATACTGCTTCCAGTCGGTTAAGCACCACCCTGTCTTCCACCAAGTCCACTCTCAGTAGCCAAGAGTCTGGTCAACATAATCCTCACCCTGATCATCCTTCCTCCCACCATAGAGGGTCTGGCCAAAGAAGTGATCCCACACTGGGATATAGTGAGGAGCTCGTCTCATCACCAATCCTTCATTTGAACCTCTCTCCAAGCACGCTTGCAGAGGAACATGACATCTTGTGCCCTGATTCACAACCTCTAGAGGGTACCCAATCACAAGAAGATGACAGAGGGGAACGGCATTTAAGGTCAAAGGAAGTGGATGATGATGATGATGAGACACAGTTGCCATCAAATCAACCACTATTACTGTCTCAAGACCTTGATGAGGAGGATGATACACAGTTGTCAATGACTGAGTATGTGGTGGGATCAAGAAATGAGGAGGATGATCAGAGTGAGGAAGTGGAGGAGGCCTTGGTGGACGATGAGGTGACTGACCCCATCTGGGAAGGTGGAGAGCCGAGCGATGACAGCAGTCCTGAGGGTGAGCCATCTGCAGCACCGCAACAGGCTGGAAGAGGCAGTGGTGTGGCTAAAGAAAGAAGGCGGACCGCACCAAACCGGCCCGCAAATGTTCCACGGAGCACCCCCTTGCGTAAACCTCCCTTGCCAAGGGCTAGGTGTTCCGCGGTATGGCGTTTTTTTAAGGAAAGTGCGGACGACAAAAAAATTGTAGTTTGCAACCTGTGCCACACCAGAATGAGCCGAGGCATGAACACTAGAAACCTCACCACCACCAGCATGATCCGACACATGGCATCCAAGCACCGTAATAAGTGGGAGGAACGCCAGGATCGCCAATCTGTGTCTGCAGGCCACACCACTGCCTCCTCTTCCCCTGTTTTCGGTGCCGGCCAATCGCCTGTCGAAGGCGCAGGCCCGCATACCTCCCGCCCTGCACCTGTACCATCTGAAGCACCATCAGCGACCACATCCACTTCCCTGTCCCAGCGCAGCATCCAAATGTCGTTACCCCAGGCATTTGAGCGCAAGCGAAAATACCCAGCCACCCACCCACAGGCCATAGCACTAACCTCACACCTTTCCAAATTACTGGCCATCGAAATGCTGCCATTTAGGCTTGTGGAGACTGAGTCCTTCCGCAGCCTGATGGCAGCAGCTGTCCCTCGGTACGCAGTCCCCAGCCGCCACTACTTTTCCCGGTGTGCCGTCCCCGCCTTACACCACCATGTGTCCCGTAACATCACCCGTGCCCTGACCAACGCAGTTACTGGGAAGGTCCACTTAACGACTGACACATGGACAAGTGCTTGTGGCCAGGGACGCTACATTTCCCTGACGGCACACTGGGTGAATGTCGTGGAGGCTGGGAGCGACTCGGACCCTGGGATGGCACAGGTGCTACCAACGCCGAGGATTGCGGGCCCTACCTCCATCAGGGTTTCCGCCAGCACCTACGTTATTGGCTCCTCCTCCTCCGTTTCCACCTCCGAATTCTCTGCGCGCAGCGCCACTCACCCATCAGCCGGTAGCTGGAAGCAGTGTAGCACTGCAGTGGGGAAGCGTCAAAAGGCCGTGCTGAAGCTGATCTGCCTTGGGGACAAACAGCACACGGCCTCAGAGCTGTTGCAGGGGATTAGTCACCAGACCGAGCAGTGGCTCTCGCCACTCAACCTGCAACCAGGCATGGTTGTGTGTGATAATGGGCGTAACTTGGTGGCGGCTTTGGAGCTCGGCAAGCTCACACACGTACCATGCCTAGCGCATGTATTTAATTTAGTGGTTCAGCGATTTCTAAAAACCTACCCCAATTTGCATGATCTCTTGACCAAGGTGCGCCGCGTGTGTGCACATTTCCGTAAGTCATCAACAGCTTCAGCCGGCCTGTTGAAGCTGCAGCAGCGCTTACAATTGCCAGCTCACCGGCTGCTGTGTGACGTGAGCACGCGCTGGAACTCCACCTTCCACATGTTGGCCCGGCTTTGTGAGCAGCAGAGGGCAGTAGTGGAGTACCAGCTGTTACACGGTCGTCGCCTCTCCGTTCAACTTCCTCTAATCAGAAGTGAGGAGTGGGAATGGATGTCAGACCTCTGTGAGGTTTTACGCAATTTTGAGGAATCGACACAGATGGTGAGCGGCGATAACGCTATTATCAGTGTAACCATCCCACTTCTGTGTCTACTGAAACGCTCGCTGCTCACAATTAAAACCGACGCTTTGCATGTGGAAGAGGTGGAAATGCGGGAGGAAGAGCTTACACAAGGTGATAGCCAGAGCACCCTCACTTCGTCTTCTCAGCGACAATTGGAGGAGGCGGAGGAGGAGGAGGAGGAGGAGGAAGACACGGTTGCCTCCGCTACAGAGGGTAGCCATGGAACTTTAGTTCCATCTCTTCAGCGTGGGTGGGCAGAAGAGGAGGAAGAGGATGAGGAGATTGAGAGTCATCCTCCTGGTGAGGACAGCGAAATCTTGCCTGTTGGTACTCTGGCACACATGGCTGACTTTATGTTAGGCTGCCTTTCCCGTGACCCACGCGTTATACGCATTTTAGACAACACGGATTACTGGGTGTTCACCCTTCTGGACCCCCGCTACAAAGAGAATTTCTCATCTCTCATTCCTCCGGTGGAGAGGACAAGCAAAATGGTGCAATACCAGAAGGTTCTTGTCGAAAAAGTGCTCCAAAATTTTCCATCTGACAACACTGGCGGCAGAGTACGTGCTACCTTGGCCAACCGAGAAGGGGAGAAAAGGGGAGCACACAGCAGTTCCGACAAAGGCAGGGCAACACTCTCCAAGGCGTGGGACACCTTCATGACACCCCGCCAGCACCCTCACCCTGATACGCAGCCTAGTGTCACAAGGAGGGAAAAGTTTTGGAAGATGGTGAAGGAGTACATAGCAGACCGTGTCAGCGTCCTCAATGATCCCTCTGTGCCTTACAACTACTGGGTGTCCAAGCTGGACACGTGGTATGAACTGGCACTCTACGCCTTGGAGGTGCTGGCCTGCCCTGCCGCCAGCGTTCTGTCTGAGCGGGTATTTAGTGCTGCTGGTGGCATCATAACAGATAAGCGTATCCGCCTTTCCACCGAAAATGCTGATAGGTTGACACTTATAAAAATGAATAAGGCCTGGATTTCCCCTGACTTCTCCACTCCACTGGAGGAAAGCCCCGGGTGAACATAAAGTGACTTTAGATATGTTATTTACAATGATGGGAATACTCTGTATTCCCATCACCCCTTCCACCCAAAAAACGGGTATATGGTTGACTCTCTTCCATATACCCTGTGATATAATTTTTATATAGGGCCAGCTCACCAGCGGGCCCTGTGATATAATTTTTATATAGGGCCAGCTCACCAGCGGGCCCTGTTTGACAACTTTTTGTATAGGTCAGCTCACCAGCAGGCCTTCTTATATAATGTTTTATTGGGTCAGCTCTCTAGCGGGCCCTCTCATATAATGTTTTATAGCGTCAGCTCACTAGCGGGCCTTCGCATATAATGTTTAGGATGGTCAGCACCGCAGCAGACCCTCACCCATAATGTTTTAGATGGTCGGCTCAGCGCACGTTTCCCTCTTAATCATGGCCCCAGTTCAGAAAAATCGAGGAAATTTTTTGCAGAATTTGTCTCTGCGCACGTTTCCCTCTTAATCATGGCCCCAGTTCAGAAAAATCGAGGACATTTTTTGCAGAATTTGCCTCTGCGCACGTTTCCCTCTTAATCATGGCCCCAGTTCAGAAAAATCGATGAAATTTTTTGCAGAATTTGCCTCTGCGCACGTTTCCCTCTTAATCATGGCCCCAGTTCCGAAAAATCGAGGAAATTTTTTGCAGAATTTGCCTCTGCGCACGTTTCCCTCTTAATCATGGCCCCAGTTCCGAAAAATCGATGAAATTTTTTGCAGAATTTGCAGATGATATACAAGTAAATATACAGCAAATACTGTTTGGTAACAATTTTTCGCCTAAAGTCGTTTTTATCTTCCTTTTTGTGTGTTTTACGGTCAGTCTGTAAAAATGGCGTACTACGGGCGAAACATCGTTCCCAGCAGCGACGTTGGAGTCCAAGATGCATCCAGACATCCTCCCTATGCTGTCCCTGAACCATTTCTGTGGTGTTTCCATCATTTTCTGCCCTTTTCCTATGGACCAGGCACCCTCCCCTCATCAGAGCAGGGGGTGCCTGGTGTAATGCTCGAGTCCTCCCATTGACTTCAATGGGGCTCGGGTGCTCGGCCGAGCACTCGAACCTCCGGGGGTGCTCGGCCAGAGCACCCGAACACCCAAGCATTGGGGTGCTCGATCATCACTAGTTACTATGTATATCATTAATGCATCTTTGATAATTTATTTTTATATTTTATGTGAAAAAGCAATATGAGGACAGAAGTAAAAGCACAGATCTGATTTGTGTTCTCTAGTTAACATGTTGTTGTCCTAGGAGGCACTGCCCTTTAACTTTTGAGATTGTAGGCAAACATTCAGCCAATATCACCTCATTTTAACAGACTTTAATGCATGCTTCCACTGAATTTGCATTTGGCAGTGTTTGTGGGTAAGTTCATGAGAACCACAAATTCTCTAGATGTTTGAAATTTACATAATTAAGCAGCCTTAATCAATGTCCACTTAAGTAACTTACTCTGAATTGTGTTGTTCCAAAAATCTGTCTTATATGTGCTTCTTGAGTACTAAACTTGGTCATACCTAATCGATATATTGTCCATATTACCTTAACCTTCCCAATTAGTAGTCAATAGTTGTATATCATTTTTGAACAAAATGATTCTTTTCAAACGAAAAGTGATAAGTAAGGTTGCTTGCAACCTCTTCCTTTTAATGCCTTTGCCCGTTTATGAAAGAGAAACCTTCTGGCTCCCCAGCTGTTGTTGGAATACAGTTCCTATCATCCTTAGTTGTTTAGTTAAGGATGATAGGAACTCTAGTCCGACAGCATCTGAATAACCAAACTTTACCCATCCATGTGCTAGATCTGCAATGCAGTTGTACAATATACAAGAGAACTGTATTAAAGTGAAACTAATGACTTAATTGATTTTGAAAGAACTGTCAAACTCATTTTATTAGTTAGTCATTTTTAACTTAAAACGTTAGTTTATAAAATATTTAGCTTTATTGGTCTGTTCATGCAAATTAGACAATACTGACAAGCATGCCAGAAACCCTTTATTTTGATTGTACATGCATATTCAGCAAGGACATAATATATAAAGTCAAATTGCGTATACTTTATTATTATTATGATTATTATATTATTAGTAGCATTTTAATCTTCCCCTAGTTTTTTTACACTTTTGTATTCCTGGCAGTAAGTTCCCTGGATCTATGGTTCCAGAAAGTTTTCAGTTCAAGGGATAGTAATACTTCGTTTTAACTTTATTTTATTTTGTAGGCATTCAAAAAACATGAAGAACGATATAAGTCATCTCTCAAACCTTTATGGTTTATGAGATATTCACAAGCAAAGTTTCCCCCTTCCACCCCTTTTACCCAGTGTAAGCCATCTCTTCTCAGATGTGGAATCCAGTCCATAGACCAGACAGATAACAGAAGGGGACAATCTTCTTCCTATGAGAACAATGAAAGCCCTGCCCCCCTTCACAAGTTTTTCAGGTTTTTCCCTTATCTTAATTGAAGATTGTCCCTCTCTGCAGTCTACCTGGGCACCTCCCTTCTGCTGTGACTGAACAGTGTGACATCAGTAAAAGGGGCGGGAGGGGGACATTTTGTCATTGAATTACTCTGGAACTACAACTCTGACAGAATTGAAATAACACTCTCCAAAGTCCAAATACTATGATGATTAATTTGAGCTGCTTTTATTATGAAACATTACTATCCCTTTCAGTTGACCATTAAAATAGGGTAGTAAAACAATAGTATGAAACAATGTAACACTATCCCTGCAGAGCTGAGTGTTCTGTATGCTATCTTTTTTACATTGTATGCCTTTTACAGTGCATCAATATATACCATCTTTCATAGTCTCTCCCTGCACACATATCAATGCTTCCTTATTTCCCTCACCAGGGTTTGCTCACATTAGGAGTAAGACAGTATCACTGATTTAACTCTCTGAGTGCCAGAGGAGTATCTAACACTTAAATGGTTAAATAAAATTTTACTACATACATGTTCACTTCGGAGTTGAGTCAGAGAATCTCCCAGTCTGAGCGGCCTTGATGTTGGTAGACAAGCTACACATGCTTTTGGCCAACAAAGATGTAACTAAAACCTCACTGTTTCATTATCTGCAGTAGGCATACCTGGGAACTTGCTTATCTTGAGCCACCGGAGTGGGTGCTGCAGGCTGACAAGACGATGTCAATGACGTGATTCGCATCATAAAATAGTGTGGCTTAATTAGGTGGGGGCTTAGTCAGAATTGTGTCATAAAGTGGGCAGGAAGTGGGCAGAACAGAGTGGGAAGCAGGAGAAGTGGATGGGAAGTGGGAGGTACAGAGTGGGAAGGAAAATAAATTCACCACCGCAGGAAATCAGCCTTTTTCCCAGGAGACCCTTTAATTCAGTCTGAAAACCTAAGTCTCCAGGGCAGATCGGGAGAGTTCCCAGGTATGGCAGTAAGTCTTGAAAGAAAGATAAATGTCAGTTTATTCTTCCTGGTAGCTGGTAGCTTTGATAAAGCAGTGTCTAACCGTGAAACGCATAAACATTAATAGCCTGTATTGATATTTTTTAATAAAACAAACAACTGATCAAGAATATCCTCCGCCTGAATTCTCTTCAGTCGGACTTCACTGAGTCAGAGATGGGATAATGATCTCCGTCTGCCCTATTATTAGACTGACTGTTGGCAGCAGCCTAACCATATGAATATGTGAGTACATCTGAGTTCACTGAGTTCACAATATTGGCGCTTTCTATATTTTCAGTCTTTTGAGATATTCTTCCTGGTAAAACATTTTCTAAATAAAAAATAATTAAATAAATAAAATCACAGATTATCTATAGGTAATTGCCAGGTTTTGATCTGCAGACTTTTCTTTTGTTTATCCATGTACTAGTTTAAAAGCCCGTGTACACAGGCCAAGGTCCGGGTAATGTTAAGAGGCCGCTACCTCACTGCTCCACGAGATGCAGTCTTGCGTTGCCTCACTCATGTGATGCAATCATGCGCAGTAGACTGCCCGAACTCAGGCAGTCTCTACAGCGCATGACTGCATTGTGACAAACATCCTAGTGAATTATTATATAGGATATTTAGCCAAAATGTAGTCCATGCTGCTCCCCTAACAGTACACACAATTATATAAATATAGTTACTATCCCTTTAACATTCCACACTTCTCACCCACTTGCTTGAGACTCCTTGCCATCCAGTAACTAACTTTCATAAACTAAAATTAAATAATGCTAAATATCTTATAAACTATTGTTTTCAATAATCAACAGATAACATAAAGTGAAAGCTTTCAATGTTGTTGTAAATAAAGTGTCAATTCCACTTTAACTATTTGAACAATTCATAGGAATACAACTATGGCACTCAGAGAGTTAAAGGAATGAAACATATTGGATTCTATACATTTTGATTGTATTGTCTACCTAAAGCTATGCAGGAAAAAAAAAATTATGCAGCGTTTTAACCCTTTGAGTGCCAGAAGAGTATGTACCGCATTGCAAAGCAATGCATTGCATATTTCTCTGACACGCAAAGTGTTAATCCATGACCCCTATAGACATTCTGAGAGGGGAGTAACAATAGAATGAGCAGAGGATGCAGCTGGGAAGGGGCACAACATCCAAGGGGGTCCATTAACTCTAAGGACCAAAAAGATCTAGGGTGTATCCCACAACTGTGCATATGTGTGGTACATCTGGCCTGTTATAAACATGAGTCAGATGGGAGGTCACCTCTAGACAATCACTCCCTGTGCCTACAGCACCATGTAATTACATTTCAGATTTAAAAAATAGTTGTACTGTTTTTGAGTCACTGCAATAAAAAAAAAAAAGTTGTGTATATTTTAGGCATGCAGAGACTGATGTACTAGGGACTGAGGGATATGCACTAAGGTGTGATAAAGAGTTGATTATTTCTCCATTTTTATAAACATTTCAGCTCCCATGTTACTCTAGGAAGCCTATGCAAGATTTCTTCAACTTGTGAGATCTCTGTGCATAGGCTCCATAGAATAACATAGGACTTGTAAAGTTTATCACACTAGAGAAATTATATCCACTTTATCAGCTTTTATCACACCTAAACACCCCCCCCCAAGTAATTCTGGGGCAAATCAATTGTAACACGAAGTTGCAACATGTTAGAGACTCTGCCTGTATTCAGGGGGTTAAAAGCCCCATTTAAATCAGTGAGAATTTTTATATCACCCCTGTGGTGCATTTGTTTTCCATAACAATTAGTCTTTTTAGTGCATCAGCCTCACAGGCCTCATTATGTAGGCTAATAAGCCATATATGTCCTATATCCTTTAAAATGACAGTCAACCTCCTTTTTGATTTTACATATTTTGTAAGTGCATAATATGTAAAGTCAAGTAGCCTATGCCTTTTATTTGTATTTATTTCAGCTTCACCTTTTTTTATTTTACATTTTTATGTCTCTGACAGCGAGATATCTGAATTGATTTTCAGAAAACTTTCTATCTGGGACAGTATGAACAGAAAGACAGTGTAAAAATGTAAAGATGCAAAAAATGTAGTGAAACAATGTAGAAAAGCCTGCCTCTACAGTTTAGAGATCACTCAGAGCTGCAGAAAGACTGGAGCATTGTATGCGTATCTGTAACTTTCAGTATCCTTTTAAATGGTCACAAGCGAAAGATGATGCGACCAAATGACAGAGTTAACATGTCACCTGCGTACAAATGTCGACATGAGAATCTTGCACTGCATGACAGAGTGAGATTCTCGTGTCGCTTACTAAAAGGTCGCATCAAATACTCCCAGTCAGTAATGTGTAACCCTTTGTACCAACCTGTATCTTAAGTATTCTGAGCCAGTTTAACCCTATGAATGCCAGACAAATAACTGTGGAGACTTGAAGCTTCTTTGTGCTTTATCCCATCATGCTGCCCCGGTGCTTTACTCAGCCTGTTTCACGGTAGTTAAAGCTCCGGGACAGCATGATGGGATAGAGCACAACAAATCCAAGAAGCTTCAAGTCTCCACAGTTATTTGTCTGACATTCATAGGGATAAACTGGCTTGGAATAATTAACATACAGGTTGTGCAAAGGGTTACTTGTTACTGCTGGGGAGTATTTGATGCAACCTTTTAGTAAGCGACACGAGAATCTCACTCTGTCATGCAGTGCAAGATTCTCATGTCGACATGTTAACTATGTCATTTGGTCGCACTCTGTTTTGCATGCGACCATTTAAAAGTAAACTGGAACTTTCAGTTGTTGTCTCCCCGGTGAGGAATGGGGCTGTAGGGGGCGAGAAAAATTATGTGAATCACGTCGAAAAGAGGAAGGGCTTGACACGAGATGGGGGTAGGGCTTAAAAGTGTGACACAGCTATTACAAGAAAGAGGAACACAGGGTAAAGAGCAGAAGTGGGCAGAATATTCAATATAAACTCCCCACATCCGCAGGAATCAGCCTCTGCCCTGGAGACCCGGTAAAGCAGCGTCAAAACCAGAGTCTCCAGGGCAAATCATGAGAGTTCCAAGCTATGACTGTATAAACATCTCTGCTTTCACAATCCGAGACTGAAAGCTGTTGGGAAACACAGATACCTGGAGCTAGATGACAGGGATATAAAAGATGAAATAAATAAATAAATAAAAATTATAGTCTATTTATATATTAAGTATTTGGAGAATATGTAATGTCAAAAAGGAGGTTGACTGTCTCTAAAGAATTATAACCTAATAATATAAAATTGTGTATCATCAACCATATCTGGTTTTAGAAATAAATAAATTAAATTAAATGGATTTTAAACTTAACAGTACTCTATGATAACACAAATAAAAGCATATGATTATTAAACCTTCCCCTGGAGAAATAAAATAAAAAACATGATTTAAAATTACACTAGTATATTTTAGACAAGTTCATTAATATTTTTTCTTGTTTGTTTCTAATTAATTTACTTATTATATGCTCCTGTGTATGTTATCTACTAAAAGTTCTTACGTGGAATGACAGAAAGAAAGGGGCACTCAAGATTATATTGATTGTTCAATATTGCTTCTTCATAATTGAATCAGGACAGAAAGATGTCTATGGGTGTGATGATGAGGAGTACTCTGTAACCTCACAGTAATGCACTGCTGGTTCTAGGCACACAGGACCATTTTAATGCATTGTTAAACTCTGGGAAAAGAAAGGTATCTAATGCATTGCAAATACTTATTTAGAATCCAAAAAGTTAAATATTAAATACACCAATTTCCTCTCCTGCTAAAAGTCAAATATCAAAATTATAATTAAACCTTTTTTTCATGAAAAAACATACCGTAAAATCTCGGGTATACGAACATTTTTACCCCATTTCACCTTATGTGAAGTGGGGGGTGCGTATTATACACGAGTAAAAAAATTAAACTAAAATATTAAGTCCAGCAACCCCTCTGGAGGCAGCGGGCGGCATCCCTGCGCTCACCGGCCGCTTCCTCTGTGCAGCAATAGTGTATAAAAAAAACATTGAATGCCCACCATGATAACCAGGATTCAATGCACATGCGTGCGAGTATTGAATGTATGGTAGGTCCTGATAGGGCTGCTCAGAGGAGTTCGGAGAGAGGAAGAAGCGGGCGGCTAGTGCAAGAATGCCACCCGCTGTCCCTGTTTGACGGCTGCCTGTAAGTACAGAGGGGGAATCCTGGTTATCAAGGTGGGCATTTAATGGTTTTTTATACACTATTGCTGCACAGAGGAAGCAGGCGGTGAGCGCAGGGATGCTGCCCGCTGCCTCCAGATGGGGGTGCGTATTTTACATAGGAACTACAATTTTACCCAAAATCTTGGGTATAATTTGCACCTGTGTATTATACATAGGTGCGTATTATACCTGAGATTTTACGGTATATTGTAGGGCATTCCCTGTTGCGTAACATAAGGGTGCTCCCACTACTGACAGATCCATATTGCCAGAGTTATTACAGTTTAGGGGGCGTGGTTTAGCCACCGACGAAGATGGCTGCTTAAGATCAGAGCTCCCGAACTTGCAGGCACAAAATATACATTACTTATCTTTAATACGGCAGCTTCTTGACCTAGCACGGTTTATTTCTCCACTACATGCCTAACAGTAAACGTCGGGGCATGAAACGCCCTACAGCTAAGAAAATCTCAGACTTTCTCCCTGTCCGACGAGGCGGCACCGGAGGCCTGACTACGCCACTGGGTACGCGTTGTGTACTAGCTGACAACGCTGCTTCTTCAGCGGTGTCTGATTTCTCTACTCCGGTTCACACTCCTCCTCAACTATCCTCGGATACACTTTCACCGATTCCACTATCATCTCCTGAGGAAAAGGAAAATTTACCACCGATGTCCCTTTCACCTTTAACCAAAGCTGATTTGGCACCATTCCTCACCAAAGAGGATATGAAGCTCTTCTTGGGAGAAATTAAACAAGACATCAAGCGGACCGTGAAAGAGGAGATCTCTGACCTTAAAAGAGAACTATCTCAACTTCATACCAAGATCCGCGTGCTAGAGGATGATAGAGAGGCCTCATGGTCGCAACTTAATCAAGTTGATCTTACTCTTCAGCAGCACGAAGAAACTATTGCCTCTCTTACTTACCGCTTGGAAGACTTGGATAATAGAGGAAGGCGATGTAATATCAGAATTAAAGATTTCCCTGAATCGGTCCCTGCAAAAGACTTAAAGTCGTCTCTACAAACCTTGTTCAAGGAGATTCTGGGTATTTCTGATGGCCCTTCACTTAAGATTGAAGGAGCCCACCGGGCTCTACGGCCTCGCGGTCCACCCGGTTCTCGTCCTAGAGACATTATATGCTGTTTACACCACTATGCAGACAAAGAACGCATTATGTCCCAGAGCAGGGAATTATCTGAAATTAAGTTTGCTGGATGTGTGATACACCTCTATAACGATCTCTCTCCACATACTCTACAGAAGAGATGGTCCCTTCGCACGCTAACGGATCATCTCCGAAATCTAGGAGTGAAATACAGATGGGGGTTCCCGTTTAACCTGTCCGCCACCTATAATGGTGCCTCTGCTCTCCTCCGTGACCCTGTGGAGATACCGGAATTCTGTCGTATGCTGGGCATTGAACCACCATCTTCCTCCTCAATATCAACGCTCTCTACAGCACCTGTGTCCACCGGTGACCCTCCTAGGGAGAAGAGAGACCGATGGAGCTCATCTACGGGCCCCGACAGTAAGAGGAGCAAGTCATCATCTGATATTCGTGTTCCCTCTGCTTCACGGGATTGGGACTAAAGACAGTTACAGGTTTCTTTTCCCTTTTTCGTTTCGAGGGACTGATAGTATTGAGTTGTGAGCCTCCATAGTTTATATCACATACCCTACCCTTTGTTGAGAATTCTTGCTGGAGACTCTGTTACCTCACACTCCCTCGACTTAAACCCAGTTGAGTGTTTTCTTTTTCGTTTATTATTACCTCTCTATTGCTGAGATTTGATTTACACCGCTAAATTGCTATTATTATTCATTTTAATATAAAGTTCTCATGTGCTTATTTTGGGTTCCATGGGCCCCTTGTTTCTTCTGTTGATGATTTGCTTGTTTGTGCTTCCCCGAGCCGCTTCGGGGCCTTCATCTTGTTGGTGGCTCCCCGGATCGGCTTGGGGGACCTTTTATTATTATCTACATGATCCCGTGTATGCTTAATGCTAACATGTTAGATGTGTGATGGTTGTCTCTGTGTGGGCCTTGCCGGGTTCCCCCCGGTGGATTTAGTTTTAGCTACTGGGTGGTTCCGGGCGATGTCCTCACGGGGACTATCTATCTATTTATGAAAATTAGCAAGGAAAACAGAGAGCAAAAGTTAAAGTGAAATGTTCGTGTCCCCTGACTCAGTTTTCGCTTGATATTGACATTTTGGGATATGATGATTATCTCTGTGGGGGCCTGGTTGGGTTCTACCCGGCGAGTTTGGCTCTTGCTGCCGGGTGGTTCCGAACGACGCCCTCACTGGGAATGTCTGTGCGCTTCAGGAATTTTACATCCCCTGACTTCGAATTCCCATTATCTTTAACTCTAGTACTCCTACACCCTAGGTTGTCTGTAATTACCCTGTTTTTCTTCTCTATGTTCCGTATAGTTCTTATTGTGCCTGGGGTCAGGACTTTCTATGTATATATACACTTAATTCTCGGGATTGAATACTTGTCTCGGAATTGATTGTATTCTGTTCCGCCCCGTATCGCCTCACGGATTTTCCTTCCGTGATATTGGCTTTTCCCAGGAGATTTATTTCCTGGTGTATTCACCTTTTATTACTGTTTTTCTTTCTTCTTTTTCTTTTTTTGTTTGTTTTATTTTTCTTTCTTCTCTTTTTCTCTCTCTCTCTATTGCCTTCATCTCACCTCTTTTCCTTCTTATTACTTTTTTTTTTTTTTTTTTCTTTTCTTTTGCCCTCTCTTCTCTCCCTCCTTCCCCTCTCTTTTATCTCTCCTCTTCTTCTATTTCTAGTCTCGGGTTCCTATCCCATAGTTGAGTTCTCTTGGAGATGATGACTCCCACAGTTCCTAACCTCAAGATTACCTCATTGAATGTAAGGGGCCTGAATGTCCCTGAGAAGAGGTCTTCCCTTTTGAGGGAGGCTCGCAGGCTCCGTTCTAATATCCTTTTTCTCCAGGAGACTCACCTAGCTACCCCTCATCACCCTTCTCTCTCTTCTCCCCATTTTCCACACTGTTGGTACGCTTCTACTCCTTTAAAGAAAAAAGGTGTAGCCATCTTGATGGATAAATACACTCAGTGGCAGCATATTGCGGCTCAAGCTGATCCTGATGGCAGGTATCTTCTCTTAAAGGGGAAGCTTCACAATCGCACTTACACATTATTGAATGTCTATTTCCCGAACTCTGGTGCCTTATCTTTTCTTAATGCCCTTTTTCGTATACTAGATTCCTTTTGTGAGGGATACTTGATTATGGGCGGTGATCTAAATCTCACTTTGGATCCTGATAGAGATTCCTCCACTGGTAAATCTCAGTACTCTTCCTCGATGCTACGCAAACTGCATTCTGCTCTTCTTAAATGCAGATTAGTGGATCCGTGGAGAATTCTTCATCCTTCCACCAGGGACTATACCTTTTACTCCTTTTCTCACCGCTCTTACTCCAGGTTAGATTACCTTTTGATCGATCAAGCTCTTTTACATCTGGTGTCCGATGCCTCTATTGAACCTATGACACTCTTTGATCATGCTCCTGTCACTCTCACTTTTTCATTCCCATCGATTCCCAGTACCCCTACGTGGAAACTTAATGACTCTCTTTTGCACGAATCTTTTTATAACTCTAAGCTTTTGACAGTCTTACGTGAATATTTTGAACTGAACACCACCCCAGATCTGTCTGCCACCACTGTTTGGGAGGCTCATAAAAGTGTACTCAGAGGTGAATGTATCCGACTAGGATCCATTCGCAAAAAAGCACTTCAGAGATTCGTGGATGACTTAATCTCTGAAATCAGCAAATTAGAAGGTTTACACAAAGCTAACCCGTCACCGGTACTTTGGACTCAATTGACGCAACTCCGTAATAAACTCTCTACTCACCTGCATGACAATTTTCTTAAATCTTATCACTGGTATAAATATAAATCCTATATGAACGATAATAAATGCGGTAAGACCTTAGCACGCTTGATTAAGATTAAGAGATCTCAAGCCTACATCTCTGGGGTGAAGGGTAGGGATGGTCTCCTTCGCAACACCCTCCCTGATATCTCTGCGGCCTTTCGGTCTTTCTTTAAAGATCTTTACAATATACCACTCTCTTCCCTACAAGAAAATCCTGTCGCCTGGCGTGACAAAATTAGAGACTTTCTCACTAATTCTGGTTTTCCCACATTACCTGCCACGGACGTTGCACTGTTGGATTCTCCATTTACAGAGGATGAAGTTCTTAATGCCGTTCAGACCTTGAAGTTAGGTAAGAGTCCGGGTCCCGATGGCTTTTCACCTCTCTATTTTCGCTCCTTTTCCTCTATTCTTGTACCTCATCTGACTGCTTCTTTTAATTGTATCGCCTCCGGACACCCTTGGCCATTGCAAGCGTTGGAAGCTCATATTGCAGTAATTCCCAAGCCTGGGAAAGATCCTCTGATGTGTGGGAATTACCACCCCATTTCTTTGTTAAACATAGACGTAAAGATAATGGCAAAAATTCTGGCCAATAGGCTACGTGGCTACTTACCGAAACTCATTCACCCAAACCAGGCGGGTTTCATCCCTGGCAGAGAAGTGCGAGATAATACCTCTAAAGCTATTGCTCTTATTTACACCGCTCTCCATAAAAAGATTCCTTCTCTGCTGCTTTCCATAGACGCAGAGAAGGCCTTTGATCGCATAGCTTGGCCTTACCTGTTTGAGGTACTTACCAGCCTGGGTTTGGGTCCTTTTTGCTTGACTGCTATCCGTAGTTTTTATACTTCACCCTCAGCTAGAGTTCGTGTCAATGGCTTCCTTTCAGACTCTTTCACTATTGCGAATGGCACGAGGCAGGGTTGTCCCCTTTCTCCTATTTTATTTGTTTTGGCACTTGAACCTTTGCTTCGATCTATCCGACTTTCCCCTCATATTCATGGTCTTCCTATGTCTTCTACTGAAACTAAACTCGCTTGTTTCGCTGATGATATTCTCTTTTTCATTTCAAATCCGACCTATTCTTTACAACATTTAACTCCTATGCTTACCCTATACAGCTCCATTTCGCACTTTAAAGTAAACTTCTCTAAGTCGGAAATTCTTAATTTAAATCTTCCTTCAACGGTGGTGGCTCTTCTTCGCCGTTCGTTTGCCTTTCGATGGCCCGCGCAGGGTATTAAATATCTGGGAATTACTCTCACCTCAAATCCGAAAGATTTGGTTAAAGCTAATCTGCAACCATTAATCCACTCTCTTAAATCTGAAACTGAGCGTTGGAATACTTTGTATATCTCTTGGTTTGGCAGGATAAACTTATCTAAAATGGTGCTACTCCCAAAAATCACATATCTTTTCAATGCTTTACCAATACGCATTCCCTCGTGTATTATATTATCATTGCAACGCATAATTAATTCCTTTATTTGGAAATTCCGTAAATCTCGCCTTAAAATGTCACTTCTCCGACAACCTCTTTCGAGGGGTGGATTGGGTGCTCCAGATCTGTTTCTTTATGCCAAAGCCTCCTCTCTCCTTCATCTTACGGACTTTACCCGACTACCTGTGAAGGAGTGGGTGGATTGTGTCCAAATTTTTGCTCCTCACATCGATCTGGGTCATCTTTGCTGGTTCGACCCTGCTGCGTTTCCTTCGACATGTAAGGATCATTGTATATTGGGCCATCTTCTCTCTTTTTGGACTTCTCTTAACTGCAAATATCATCTTATTCCTTACCCGTCTCCTGACATGCCTATTCTTCTGAACCCGGCTTTTCCGCCCGGACAACTCTTTTCCTCTTTCTTGACCTGGGAATCGAGGCATTTGGGACGTATTGGGGATCTGATGGCTGAGGGCTCCATGCGTTCTTTTGAGACCCTCGTTGCCACGGAAAGTTTACCAGCTGATCAGCTTTGGCATTACTATCAGGTTCAAAACTTTATCCGTCGTTTATTACGTGATTCTCCATCTCTTTCTTTATCCCCCTCTCCCACTTCCTCTGCATTTTCAGCTTTGCTTACTCACCAGGCTCGTTTCTCACATTCATTCTCCAAATGGTATGGCTTTCTTCTTTCCTTTTCACCGTCTGTGAAACCTTTTTTCCTCTGCGAATGGGAGAGAGAACTGACCCTATTTTTCCCATATGCCCAGTGGATGCATGTCTTTCGACAGCTTTTGTCCTCATCCCCGGATGTGCCCACTAAAGAATGCAATTATAAGCTGCTAACTAGGTGGTACCGCACTCCGCAAGCTTTACACAAAATGTACCCATTGACTGTTCCAGATACATGCTGGCGTTGTTCTGCTGCTGGTGGCTCCATGTTACACATCTGGTGGACCTGCTCGAAAATACAACCTTTCTGGAAGGATATATGTTCTCATTCATCTAAGATCTTGGGTTTCTCTGTCCCTCTGGATCCTGCCTTCCTCCTCTTTGCCCTTCATACCCAACCTTCTTTTCCTCTGAAATCACACCTCCGTTCTTTATTCTTTATTCTTACTAACGCTGCTAAATCATTAATACCGCTCTTGTGGAAGTCTGCGAGCCCTCCCTCTTTATCTATGTGGATCTCTAAGGTCCACACTTATTACACGGCTCAGAAATTGCATGCTAACGTTTCACAAACCTGGCATAAGTTTACCGCCACTTGGAAGTTGTGGGAAGCTTATCGTCAGACGACGCCATGATTTCGGGTAAGCTGTCCTTTAGTAATTGGACCCGGGACTGGTCTTTTCCCCCTGGTCTTTCCCCCTGGTCTTTTCCCCCTTTCCCTCTTTTTCTTCTTTCCCTATTTTTTCCTCTCGTTCCCTTATACTCACTTTCTCTCATCCTTCTCTTCTCCTCCATTGTTCTTTCTTTATAACCTATTCTTCTATTCAGTTCATTTTCGACTGTTTCCCCCTTCATTATTATTACTCCTGTCTCCTATTCTCCTTCAGTTCCTACGTATTACTTATTTTTTCCTTTCCCTTTCCTTTTACTTAATCACGTATATGTGATCCAGGCTTCAGAGAATCCTGGATATGTTGTCAGACTTGTAGAGAATTATTGCTTCTGTTATTTTACTACAAGTATATTTGTGGATTTCTAATGTCTTTTTTTTTTTACTTTCTGTGTTAAGCTTTTCTCATATCATCTTATGGCTGGATTTGCTACTCATGATTGTCCTTTCATTACATTATATATCTGTAACCTTCCATAATCTTGCTATTGGATGTCTTTTGCCATATCTTGTTGTATTATTTTTCTGTTTCTTCAATAAAGCTTTTAAAAAAAAAAAAAAAAAAAAAAAAAAAACAGAGTTATTACAGTTTAAATCTGTGTTTAGTTACATTAGCAGTGCCCTCTAGTGGTCAAATTCCAATTAGTTCTCATGTTACATTCTAATGCAGAGGAAAGTCAGTGACTTACAGTTCTCCATACAGTGTGATAGAAACTGCCTGTCACTTCCTGTCAGTTAGAACTATCAGGAAGTAAATGCACAGTAAATTCACTTCTGATTATTTTAACTTTTTTAAGCTCTGAATAAAACAACTGACAGCAGTGGAAGTGACCTTGTTTTACTAAGCAGGAAAAGCTCTATAACATAAACATTTTCATAAAAAATGTTTACTGCTCCTTTAAGCAATTTTGAGCTTATATTAAATTAATATAGCAGTTTATCCCTTACCACCACCACAAAGATCCCCAATGTTACCTTTAGAGAAGAGGGGTTGGGATAGGAGTTTTTAAGGTAGTGAGAGGATGCCAGAGAATGTGTTCCTCCTTGGAGGTTCCAGGATGGAGCTACACAAGGTTCACCAGGGGAAGCAGCATTGTCCTTGGCATAGGGGCCATAGAAACAGTACGGGGGAGGGGGGGTTCTCAAGGAGCCTCCTTGTACTGTATGTTGCCGAGGCCCAACAGTTCTTTCAGGTGTGGGAGAATTCAGACAAGTCCACAACTGGGGTCACCAGAAATTGGGTCAGTTATACCTCAAGCAAGAGTCTTTTGGGAGGAGACCTCAATATTGTTAGAGTCAAGTAGCAATTTTAATTGATTGTTTTGTTAAACATTGTTCCTGGTCCATTAATTGTTCTTTGTTTGAAAACGTGTGTTGTCCACTGAGTTCTCATTCTCTCCATTGCTCTCCTTATATCACAGCCATTTAAAGGACCAGTAAACTTTTTTTATGAAAATATATTTTATAGACCATTTCCTGCTGAATAAAACAAGGGCACTCCCATTGCTGTCAGATGTTTTATTCCAAAATGATAGTAGTTTAAACAATCAGGAAGTGAATTTACTGTGTTTACTTCCTGATAGTTCTAACTGACAGGAAGTGACAGGCAGTTTCTATCACATTCTATGGAGAACTGTATGTGTCTGACTTTTCTGATTTTCCTCTCCATTAGAATCTAACAGGAAATCTAATTAGAATTTGACCACTAGAGGGCACTGCTAATGTAAAAAAACATTGGTTTAAACTGTAATAACTCTGGAAATATAAATCTCTCGACAGCGGGAGTACACTTATTTTACTCAATAGGAAAATCCCTACAATATATTTTTTTTTTCATGAAAAAAGTTTACTGCTCCTTTAAAGTGAGATCATGTGACCAGTGTCACAATTTGAAGAAAGGGAAGTATTGGGCTGTTTCATTCTATTACAACTTCCCCCTGCTATAGAAAATATTGTACTATCATGAGACATGGCAGTGGCGCTCAGATTATATCACATTTAACATTTAACACTTTGATTGCCAGTGGGTGTCCCTTGACATGCCTCTTACACTCAAAGAGTTAATAAGAAAAGGAGAATAATGGGCTGTGGAAATGTTATGTCTCCTCCGCTGCTTTACATTTTCATCTGGGAAACTGCAGTGCGCAGTGAGAAAATATTAGTTATTTACAATAATCAACTGTCCTTTTTTGGTTTATGCCTTCATCTCAATTTTTCTACATATTAAAATGTTGTTTTTCCAACAGTTGTCTTTTCATACAGTTTAACCCTTTGAGTGACAGAGAGATACTGCAAAGCAATGCATCAGATACCTCTCTGACATGTAAAGGGCTAACAATAATAAGGGCACCACATTCTGTTGCTAATAATGTTCATATATTTTCATTTCCAAACAACCTGCAAATTGTCACACATTTCAGCTTTATTACATCATCTAGAGGTTATGTCCAATGGTTCGGGAAAGCTAGATGAAGACAGCCTCCTTCATATACATGCACATTTCAATAACATGTATTATAAACAAATTAAATACATTTTGGGGCTTAATATGTTTATTTATGACAATATTTAGGATGATTATATAAATAAAGTCATTGTTACTGCTCCTTTAAAGGGATAGTAATGTCAGAAAAAAGTATTAACTATATGGTATATACAATTAAAAGAGAGTACTTGCACTTATTCGTATCTCTCAAACCTTTATGGTTTGAGAGATATAGGAAATTAATGTTCTCTGGCCCCTCCCCTTTCTGCTTGACGAGCTGTAAAGCTGTCAGAAGCAGATTCTGGTCTCTTGACCAGATGTGGCTCTCCAGCAGCGCCGATATAACGATATCTAAAGATAAATACTTGCCTGGCTTGCAAGCACACTTTGTACACCGTTCCAATGAAGTATTTATTTCTACATAGCGTGATTTAAGCTCTGCTGAAGAGCCTTTGTCTGGTCAAATGACTGGAATCTGCAGCTGTCAGCTAGATGGCAGACTTGAGTAAAACAGCCAGGAAAAGGTAACTTTAGCAAGTTATATCTCTCAAACCATAAAGGTTTGAGAGATAAGACTTACATTGATGTTAATCATTTTTTAATGTCTACAATATTAAATCAACTTAACATTAACCATTACTATCCCTTTAAGTAACCAGCCTTGGAGTCAGTAGTGGATCTGACCCTTGAAATGACTGTTAAAGGGGAAGTAACACCTCCAAATTCCCCCTATACACAAATGCACACACACACCATACTAGGGCTAGAAAATCCTAATGGTTCACTCTTAACGCTCTGAGTGCAAGAGGGGTAGGCAACACATTGCTTTGTAATGCATTGCATAGCCCTCTGATACTTAAAGGGTTAATTGATTTTGTCTCCTTGATTCAAGAGATAACATCGTCAATCAGTCCCACATGTCATGTCCATGGAAACATGACAGTTGTTAGCTGGACAATAGGAAATGAACTCTTCCCTTTGCACATGGTAATCTTAACTCTTTAAAGGGTCAGTAATGCCCGTAATTTATTTAATATTGTAGAGGTTACAGAAAATAAAGTATTTGGAGAAAATGCCATCTCTCAAATCCTTACGTTTGCGAGATATTCAACAAATCGCGTTATTTAAAAAGAACTTGCAAACCAGACACACTTTGTAGACCTTTCCAATTAAGTCATTCTTTTTAAATATTGCTATTTTGGCTCTGCTGCAGAGCCTCCGGCTGGTCCCAGGACCAGGATCTCCTGACGTCAGCGCTGTGCTGACAGCAGGAGAAGGGGAGGGAGGGGGGAACTTTAGCGGCGAATATCTCTCAAACCGTAAGGGTTTGGGAGCTGGCACTTTCACCAGATACTTTATTTTTGTAACCTCTACAATATTCAGTAAAGTTAAATACTGGCATTACTGACCCTTTAAGAACCATATGGATGTACAGTGAAATTATTTGCAATGTGTTGCATACCCCTTTGGGCCTTAAAAGCTTAAGATGGTTCATGTGTTCTGTCTTATCCTCCCCCATGGATATGACATCCAAAACTGATTAACCCCTTCATGACCACTGACGTGCCAGGACCGTCACAGCGGTTCGGCACTTAAGGACCAGTGACGGGCCTGGCACATCATGGATTTCAGGGCTTCCGGTGCGGCTGCACGCCGCTCTGGAAGCCCTGAACTGGAAGTAAAAAAAAAAAAAGCTCCATGGTCACCAAGTGCCGGCCGCAAGTGCGCCAGTCCTTAAGGGGTTAAAGATGTTATCTCTTCAAAGAGGCACAAGGCAAAATTCACAAAGGCCATTAGGATTTTCTGATCATGGTAAGGTAAGTGGGAGGTGTTACCTTTTATATAGGCTGACCATACCTCACCTTTAAAAAGGGACACACATGAAAAATGCATGCTACAGGGTTGCTTAGATTTTGTTGCATTCCTGAAATATGCCTATTTCCTATGTGTCCCTTTTTAAAGGTGAGGTATGGTCAGCCTACTTTTATAAATCATGGAGTGGCTAAACAAGTCAATTCTAGAGTTGCCACCCAGTGGTATTTTACCGACAGGCCGGTAAAAAATTGGATTTTATCCAATGTTAAGTCTATGGAGGGAATGCCATGGCTGGTATTTTTTTGAAGAAAAGGTGGCAACCCTAGTCAATTCCTGGTTAATCACCAAGTCTGCTCCCATATGAGCAGACTTAATTACTAGAGATTTATTGGACTACAATAGAAGGTGACACAGAAACATAAGAAAATATCATTAGAATCTGTATCACACCCCTCTGGCACCTAAAGGGTTAAAATAATAACATACTAAAACAGAGGGAAGGCCAGTTCTAAGGTGTTTATATTGGTACCCAACACCAGTCCACATGAGACACTAACAGCATCAGTCTGCAGGATCTCCTCACATTAGCACAGCTGAATGTCTCATGTGAGGAGGTTACTAAGACCTGACTGCAGATTGGACTGGATTTGGGAAACACTGTCCTATTTTATTCATATCATATGTACTTTCAAATATGTAACTGGCATTTTTTATCATATTTTGTTTAATGACCAGTACAATTAGAGACAGGATTCCCTTAATATGGGTAGAATTTGTTACATCAAAACAGATTTTTTTAATTTTAATTTTTAAATTCTAGTCATCACATTCAATAGGTTAAGCACACCTCTCAACACTTCAAATTTCCAAAAGGGACACTTGTGTTTTAGGGTTTGTTGCTGGGGGAGTGGCTGCTGGGCAGGGCATTACAGAGAATTTTTACACTATTGCATAATCTATTGACACCTCCTTGTGTAACCTAATAAATGACTTACAACAAGGCCAAAGTATTTTATTTACACAGATTAATTTATAAACACATATACTGACGTTTAACAAACAATAATGTGAGTTTTATTGCTGTAGAGCACATACTGACATTTAAACAAACAATAATGTGAGTTTTATTGCTGTAGAGCAATATGATACACTTTTGATACAATACGATACACTTGTATACACCCCACACAATCTGATCTCCTTAAAAGAGGGTCATCAGGGTGGGAAAGAGGGACAGATGTATTTGGGTCTAAAAAGGGACTGTCCCTCCTAAAGAGAAACACTTGGGAGGTATGGGTTGATCATCTTTGGGAAGTTGTCAGAAGACACATAGGCAGCTGATAAAATGATCTACAGAACTCCACTGGAAATGGCCATAAAAATGATTACATTGCAGCCGTTTAGGATTTTCAGTGTCACTTTAGTTGAATACACATCCCCAAATGCCCCCTCCTGTGCCTCCAATCCACTTCCCCTCCTCCTTAACCAATCCATTGCTGGATAAGCTCATAATGTATTGCTATGGAATGTGTTACCATTTTATTGGAAACTGAGATGCTAATTAACAAATACAAACATACATATCCCTCTCAACAACACTTTAGTATCCCAAGCTTACCAGTGATTAATTCCTCCTCCTTTGCTGGATTGGCTAGTAGTGAAATGCAAAGCAATGCAGTTCAATCACAACAGTGATATTTCACTTTTAGTTAACCTCTTGAGTGCCAGAGAAATATTTAACGCATTGCAACACAATAAGTTAGATACCTCTCTAGCACTCACAGGTTAAGGCCAGAATCACCTTAACCCTTTGAATGACAAAGGGATATGTAATTCATTGCAAAAGCATTGAAGCGGAACTTTCAGATAGTACTAAGTTACCGTGCATTCATTAAGCGCATGGCAACTAGCCTGGAAATCAAAGTCTTACCTTAAAAAAAATAGCACATTCTAAAGAAATCCTTCCCGTTTGGAGACTGAAGGGCAGGTTAATACAATCCGTGCACCTGCACCGCCAGTCCCTTCCGGTGACCATATGATCACTGCAGTGCTACTCAAAGGAGACCGGTACTGACAGCGCAGGTGTGTAGACAAGATGTCTGCGCTGTAGCCTGGGTTCCTGTCTCTAAACGGGAAGGATTTCTTTACAATCTCCTATTTTTTTAAAGGTAACCCATCGATTTCCAAGCTAGTCGCCATGCGCTTCATGAATGCATGGAGACTTAGTACTATCTGAAAGTTCCGCTTTAAATAAATTGTGGGGGTGAGATAGCATTATGCCACCATCTCCCCAATCTGATAAGATTAGGATAAAGCATGTTAATAAATAATATTGGGACTCCAGTGCTTTTGTCCACGGGAGTCAGTATTCATTCCCTCCCTGAACAAATTAAAAAAGTAATAATATAGGGTCAATTTGTTTATAATGAAACACTAATATGGGGTCTATAGATCCATATTAATTATATTATTAACACACATATAAAGAAAATAAATGAATATGATTAACAATTAGCCCTGACAGTTAAGCAACAATTGACCCTGACAGTTCCCAGGTATGCTTATTATGGCCAGAAAATTCTAATGTCCCTATGAATCTTGCTCTTTTGCCTTTGTTCGAGAGATAACATATTCAATCTGTTTTGACTATCAGAGGTGGATATGACAGTTGTTGGCAGCTTTCACAAAAACAAGCAGACAGAGGGCATGAACCTACTTGCAAGGCTTGGTTACCCCTCTGGCACTCAAAGGGTTTAACTTACAAGGACAAGAGGGGTGCACATCTCATTGCAAAACAATGTGTTGTGTACGCCTCAAGATTACCGCATGCAGTTGGCAGAGTATGTATCCTGTGGTGCTACTAATAACTGTAATGTCTGCCCCCATAAACATGACATCCAGTACTGATTCTAGTTGTTCTCTCTTGAACAGAAGCACAAGACAAAATTCATAGGGGCCATTAAGGTTTTCTGGCCATAGGAAGGTAAGTAAGGTCGGTATTAGTTGGAGGAATTTGTTCTCCTTTAAAGGGGTTATAATGCCCCAAAAAAAGTGTTTTCTAAATGGTAGCTGTAATAAAAAAACAGTTAATGCGCTTAATGAGTTTGTATGTTCTCACCGTGTTTGTGTGGGTTTCCTCCGGGTACTCCGGTTTTCTCCCACACTCCAAAAAAACATACTGATAGGTGAATTTAGATTGTGAGCCCCAATGGGGACAGGGACCAATATGAGTGTAAAGCGCTGTGTAATCTGTGTGCGCTATATAAAAATAAAGAATTATTATTATTATTATTACTATTAATCCTTTCTCTCAAACCGTTATGGTGTGAGAGTGAGAGATGTAAGAAAATAAAGACCTCCGCTCCCTCCCCCCTCTCATGCGTCCGCTGTACAGCGGATGTCATGAGATCCTGCTTCTGGGACCAGAAGGTGGCTCTTCAGGAGCGCTGTCATCTAGATGTCTAAGTATAATTACTTCATCGGAATGGTCTCCAACGTGTGCCTTCAAGCCTGAAGAGCCGCCTACAGTTGAGCAACCGGATTCTGCCTCTGACAGCTTTACAGCTCGTCAGGCAGAAAGGGGAGGGAACGGAGGACTTTATTTTCTTATATCTCTCAAACCATAATGGTTTGAGAGAAAGGATTAAGCGCATTAAGTGTTTTTTTTAGTGCAGCTACCATTTACAGGATACTTATTTTGGGATTTTACTATCCCTTTAAAGACCAGAGGAGTATTTTCAATGCATTGTGCACCCATCTGGTCCTTAAACGGTTAATGCAAATTATTATGGGTTGCTAGAGATAACCCTTTGAGTGCCATGCGTTGTGTACCCCTCTGGCACTCAAAGGTAATTAAGAGAAAACATACAAAAATTTCTTATGCAAACAATGACTGCAATAATTACTCATACCATTAAGCTGTTTATGATTTCAAATGTAATTCAGATATCGTTATTAGCTGTTATTATTATCATTATTATTGTGTGACATCGACAGTAATGGTAAAGAAGATGACTTGTACTTAAAATTTTGAAGTCCCACTGTTAAATGTTTTCAATGCCTTTTATTTGTCATTCGGAAGATTGGGAGAATTGTACATCAGGCCAATAATCAAAAGTTTATAGTCATACCACATCCCTCTGCAGTACTTCAATGATGTATACTCAATGCTTAGCCTATACAGTTGTCATTAGTGGTATTTATTATTGACATGTTGAGATCCAAGTATGGGCTTTTGGAGATATCACATCAGCTTGCAAGCTGTAATTTAAAGAGCTAACAAACAGCAGCTACCTTTAATTACCCAGCATCAGTGCTCATTAGGATTTATGCATTCAGCCTATCACAAAATGCCTGTGATTGTTTTGCTGGCTTTTTCTCAGCTCAAAGATTTAAAAGGAGATGCTGCTTCATTTTTCTTCTGACTCAGAGGGAGTTCAGTGACCTTTTTGTGGCAAATTATGTAGAAAGAAAATATTTATATTCATTTAAAATAACCTCAGTGAAGAAATAGTCTCATTACCCTGTTTGATCAATTTCCCTTAGCTGGAGCTGCAGCATGCTGCTGTTGCCATTGGTTGATGGAATATACTGAGAAGTAGCTAATGGTGATGGTGCTCATCAGGACTGGGTTCAGCCAGCGGTCAGCAACAAATAATGCAGGACTGTTTCTAAGTTTGTGGCTGGTGGAATTTGCTTCATGCCTCGAGCCAGCAACATCACTGAATTTGGCTATTTGATTAGAACTGAGGCATACTCGCTTCTTAGCAACTGCATTTGCACAATGCAAAGATCTCTGCTGCCTCCAAAAGATTCCCTTTTGTGGTTATAGAATGCAACTTTATTGTTCACGATAATCAAATTAGTTCATATTAAAGAATAGGTAAAGGGTGGTATTGCAAGTCTCCTGCAAATTAAAGTAGTCCAATCTTGCCCCATACTGGCATTTTGTTTTTAATCCACTCTTTTTTTTAAGAACAAGTTGCAGCTAAATGTAGGAATACATGCACTATAAACATCAGTAAAAAATATATGTGTGCAATAATACATTAAATAGGTGTGAATATAGAGATTACTGTGTAATTTACTATATATTTTTGAATCACTATTATCCTGCTCAAGTGAACTACATGAATAATTCTAAAACCTTCAAAAAAATCCCTGTAACAAATGCTGCTATACTGCAATTTACACTGAGTTCAAAATGAGTTGGTAGAAAATGAAAATGTAAACATGATGTGTCTATGGGATTTACAACAAAGAATTTCCCAGAGGAAATGAGTCTGGAGACTAAAAACCTGTCTCTCTTATTGAAGATGAAGGTATTTACAACCCTTGTAGCAAAGGACAAGGGGGAAGGACTATGATGGCTCAGTTTAATGGTGTTTCAGAGCCATGGCTGGAAGAAAGCAGTGTTTTTTATTGCTTTATGGCTTCATGCTGAATTAGCACAGTGTTTTGATGTGAAGTTCAGACACAGACAAATAAGGAAGGTGTGGAGGCTGCAATCAGTTGGCTTTCACGGAAGCAACAATATTTAATTGTTTAGAAGATGATTATTAAATCAAAATTTCTCTCTAGATAGATAGATGGATAGATAGATAGATAGATAGATAGATAGATAGATAGATAGATAGATAGATAGATATGTGGTGTGTTTATATATATATATATATACATATATACAATACATATATACATAAAATATATATAGCATTTGGAACTTTGTTTTGCATCTTCTCACTCAAAACCAATGTGGAGGAACAGGCACAAACACACACATTTTGCATTTGAAGATGCCATGTGAGCATTTTTACTGACGTTAACCCCTTTTAAAAGTCTTTAATATGAATTAATATTGTTTAACCCATAAAATGTGTTCTTTTAAACTGTTATATAGCCTGAATTTGCTTGAATTCTGCAATTTTCCAGCATTTGCTCTCCTAAAATTGTTTATTCCCACACGAAAACAACAGAGAATATTGCATTATAGAGCACTGTAGGTTTGGATGCAGCTAAGCCTCCCTCGGCTGATTTCAGACGCGAAATGTGACTCATCAGCAGGTCTCAATCACCCATATTTATAAAAGCAAACTGGAGTTGTTCTGGAGTCAACCAACTGCACCATAGGGAACAAATAAAATTCCTAAATTCCCATGCACTTGAACACAGCTTTTTAACCCTTTAAATTCTAGAGAGGTCTTGAATGCATTGCTTCACAATGCATTGGAGACATCTGTAGCATTCAAAGGGTTAAATGTCTAATTTAATTTAACTTCAATTGTTATTTGTCCCCTATGGGGCAGTTGGTTTACTCCAGAATAACTCAAGTTTGCTTTTATAAATATGAGCCACTGGGCCTTACGTATAAAAGAAACGTGGCCCTATTCTGGACCAAACCAACTGCGGTACAGGAGGTAAACAAACATTCCCCAAATTCCCATTGATTTAAATGGGACCTTTAATCTACTGAATGCTAGAGATTTCTCCACTACGTTGGAAAGCAATGCGTTGTTAACATCTCCAGCATTTAAAAAATCTAATTTTTTTCTAAATTGATCCAGAATTACGTAAAGGGATAGCAATGCCTGCCGTTAAGAAACTTTAATAGTGTAGACATTAAAAATATAAATTCAATGATGTATGCATTGTGTCTCAAACATGTATAATTTGAGCGATACAGAGGTAGATTTAAAGGCAGCCGTTAAACCAGCCGCTAAGTAAAAAAGGCACATCGGCTGCAAATAATACATGATTTACGGCGGATTTAAAAGTAACTCTACAAGAATAGCTATCGAGCATAGGCACAACAAAAACACGTAACACAAAAATCTGTATCGCACCTGTTTTCACATCACCGTGCATCCCAAACATTATGCTGCCGTTGGCTAGAAACCCTGATAGATGTACAGCCAATCCCAAGGCCCCAAAGTAGCAAAAATGTTCAAATACACCTCTATATACCCCAAAATAACGGTCACACCCTGTCTGTGTTTCGAGTTTTGGCAAGCAGAGCACCATGCACAGGCTGGGGCAGAGCAGACAGGACATTCTGGGCACAGCTCTGACAGCTCGCAGGTCAGAGCTGAGGAGGAGAGGCTCAGGGATCCACGCTACACGGAAGAGGAGAACAGTGCTCTTGTGGAGGCTGTTCTAGGGGGGGAGAGTGTCCTCTTTCCGAGGGAGAGGGTTCGTGGCATGGCTGTGAGGAGGAAGGCTGCCTGTAATCAGATATGCAGCAAGGTGATCGCGGTGGCCAGCTGCAGACGGGATGTGGAGTCCATCAAGAAAAGATGGGGCGACTGCAAGAGGGTGGTCAAAAAGAAGTTGGCTGAAGTCGCCATGCATGCCCGAGGCAGCGGAGGTGGTCCACCTGTCCCAATCACCTTTAGCGGATGGGAGGAGAAGCTGCGGCAGACCTTATCATCCACACTGATTGAGGGGTTCCCTGGAGGATCGAACACTAGAGATGAAAGGAGCCTCCACACTACCGGTAAGTGCATCCTCACATAACCACACAACACATCAACCAACACAAGCTGCTCACTCAAACACAGTCACACCTCCACACATGCCCATCATTCATCCACACAACTGCATCAACACAGCACCCTGAGGGTTCAAACAGGACACAATACAAGGACAAATGGCAAGGTTCAACCAGGCATAAACCTGTCCAAGTCCCAGTTCAACCCTCTTGTTGCTGTGCTGATCACCCCTGTGCTGATGAGACTCTCTTGCTACAGGGGTATCATGGTTGCTTTGGCTCTGATCATAGCAAAACACTTTAGATGGTGCCTATGGAGCCCTGGGATATGCTGAACATGGTTACAGTGTTGTACCTTGGTTTCCAGGGGGGCATGCATGATATCCTTGAGGTAGCAGTATCAACATGGACGACAGGGTGTCAGATGGAATGGTTAATGTTGGTGGTCCATACTGCAGCCAGTGTCAGAGCTGTGTCACTGATCCTGTGGAGTAAAACAGAACATGTGTGTTGTGGTGAGTGTTGTATGCATGGATTGTGTGCATACATGTATTATACTCACAGCTGAAGTGTTCCCTGTTCAATGCGTCTCTTATCCGCATCCCTCTTAGGCCTTCTTCATCCTTGACAATGTCCATAGGGTCATAGGGTATGGGTGGGGGCTGGACATCGTCAACAAGCCTGGCGTCCATCGCGATGTTGTGTAACATAGCACATGCCATAACGATGTCACAGACTCTCTCTCTTTATCTCTCTATCTCTCTCCCTGAGTGGAAAACAAGCCATAAGTGAGTGTGGTGAGCTGTCCCTTTAAGTAAGTGGTTGGGCTTTGTCTCTGTGTTGTGATGAGGTGAGTGATTACCAATGGGAATGTGTTTGTTGTCCAGGAAAGTGTTTTAAAATGTGTTGTGTTCTGATTGCTGTGTCTCTGTCAGTTGCGGGTGTGAAGTTGTGGGGAGCAGGTTGTGTCTGGATCGTCTGGTGATGTTGCACAGGTGAGCTTGTTTTGTATTGGCAGGCGTCCATGTTGTGTGATAACCCCCATTGTTCCGTGCCCTATTGTGTTGGTGTTTTATTGGAAGGTCTTGTCCCTGTGGTGTTGCTTGGTTGTTGTGTTGTGTGTGACAGTGATTTGTGGTGTTTGTCCATGTTTTTGTGTTATTTTGGCATTGGTTAATTTTTCCATTTACATGCTTGTGCGGTATGCGGATTGTCTTTAACGGTGGTTTCTTTTTGACAGTTATGTGTCTAATGGCTAACAAAACTGAGTCTTAACTTTTAGCCGTTAAATGTATCTTTTTTTCTGGCATTAGCAGTTCCATGCTCCTTTGAATGGCTCTGGGAAATCTTGTTCCATGCGTCTCAATACACGTAAGTCTATTGGCCGTAAGGATTATCAAACTGCTGTTAGCTGTTCTTAAGACAGACCTTTAAATGGCTTACAACACATTAACTCACCCATTAGTGGTTTTTTTTTGATTAACACCTGTCTTTAAATCTACCCCATAAGCTGATAAAGTTCCCACCTCCCTCCCCTTTCACTGAAGTCAGAGATTCTGGTCATTTGAATGGCCGGCGGCTCTTCAGCAGGGCTGAAATAATTCTATCTAAAATGTAATACTTCATTGGAATGGTCTACAAAGTGTGCCTAGTTTGCAAGCACACTTTGTAGACTGTTCCAATGAAGTATTTCTTTTTAGATATCACTGTTTCAGCACTGCTGAAGAGCTGACATCGGGTCACACGACCCGAATCTCCTGCTGTCAGCTAGAGGCTGACATCAGTGAAAGGGGCGGGAGGGGAGAACTTCAGCAGCTTATATCTCTCAAACTATACGTGTTTGAGAGACATTGCATACATCATTGAATTTATATTTCTAATGTCTATAATATTAAAGTTTCTTAACAGCAGGCATTACTATCCCTTTAATGATATTGGACCATGTGTAGGGAAATATATTTCCGTTCACAAGACAAGAAGGACATCTCCCTCTGCCTTTCTGGGAGAAATGTCACCAATTTGGACATTAAATAAGCAGTACATTGATATAAATCATATAGTAATATACACTGGACTCTCTCCACCTGAGAATTTGGCCTTTCACACTGAGGCCCTGAGATCTGGTTAAAGACCCTGAGATTTAGTTAAAAACCCTGAGTTCCCAGATAAACACATTGCTATGCAATACATGGGCTATTAAGATTAATCTAGAATGACACATAAAATGTTATAGTAAAATCATTACATTATAAGTATACTTGAGAACTTCCTCTTCTTGAGCCCTTCAGAGAGGGCTCCTGTGCTGCTGACCAGCGGCATGATTTGTGTACTGAAGAAGGCGTGGTTTAATAAGGTGGGCCGGGCTTACCAACCTTGTGTCATAAGGTTTGCAGGGAGTGTGTGGGAATTGGGCTAAATGGGGTGAGGATGAGGAGAAGTGGGTGTGAAGTGGGTGAAGCAGGGAGAGAACGAGGAGGAGTAGGCAGAGTTTCAGATTGAACTCATCACTGCCAGAGAATCAGCCTCTAAAATCAACCTTTAAAAACCGGAGTCCCGGGGGCAGATACGGAGAGTTCCCAAGTATGATTATAATATATTTCACCCATGTATAGCTTGAATTCATATGGAAACATAACAGCTTTCAATGAATGCAAGTCATCACACAAAGGGCCATATTCAGTAAGACAAAGAGGTGCAATTTTGGAGAGAATCAACTGCACCATAGTGAACAACTCAAAATTTCCATGGATTTAAATGGGATTTTTAAGCCGTTAAATGCTAGAGAAACCTTCAACACATTTTAACCCCATAATGACCTTGTGATGTTCCAGGACTGTCACCGTTTTTTTTTCCCTTCTCCTGGCACATCATGTACTCTTCCACTCTACAAGCGGGAGCGCTGTAAGTAAAAATGGGTTCTAAAATTTAACACTCCAAGACTGGAGTGGTCTCTCAGACCCCCCCCCCCCCCCCCGCTCTGCATGCCTATACACAGCATACTTTAATATTACTATTCCCCATATTGTAGATATTTGAAAAAGAATTGAAGAAAAAAAACAAAACTTTATGGTTTGAGAGATAACCGTAAGCAAAGATCCCCCCTCCCTGAAGTCAGCATTGTACTGACTGCAGGGATATCCGGTCTGATTTTCATCAGGCGGCTCTGCAGCAGAGCCGAGATCGAGTTAGTAAAAAACAATTATTTCACTGAAATGGTTTTCTACGTGGGCTTGCAAATCAAACACATGTAGAAGACCGTTTCAGTGAAATAATTCTTTTTCACTAAAGCGATCTCGGCTCAGCTGCAGAGCCGCAAGCCTGTCATACGACAGACTTCCCCTGCAGTCAGTACAACGCTGACTTCAGGGAAGGGGGAGGGGGGGTTTGAACTTTGCGTTCGGTTTTCTTTCAAACCATAAAGGTTTGAGAGATGAACCTGGGGGCAAGTCAATTCTTTTTCAAATATCTACAATATGGGGAATAGTGATATTAAAGTATTACTATCCCTTTAAGGGAAGGTTACTTCCTGGGACAGCTATACCTTAAGGGGTTAAAGCAATGTATTGGAGACCTCCCTGGCTTTCAAGGGGATTAAAAGCTCCATCTAACTGTTTGAACGGTGTCCACTGCATTGCAGAGCTGCCACTCAAAAGGTTAAATCCTTGTGAATTTATATTATTGAATATGGCCCAAAGTGCTTGGTGACTCAGAAATAAACAAGAACGTTTAAAAATATTGGTTTGACATTGTATATATTTTTTCCCAGGGCCTACACATTTTATTGAATGAGAAAGTGCCCTCTTAATTTAATAATGATGAGTCTAAACATATTTGCAATCATAAATCATTGTTACTTACAATCTGGATTCTAATGGTGTGGGGGAGGTTTATGTAAACCTCTTTCTAAATTTAAGGAAAGGTTAAGGAGAATACTCCAAAAGGAAAATAAAGAATTACAGCTAGCATGTAATATAGGTGGTACTGTGTTAGCCAGGATAAAGCGGGAGACTAGTAGAGTAAAAGTAGTACTTTTACAGGCATCAGTTAAATCCCAAATAATCAATAACTTTTATTTCCCAGTATCATGAGTATGTGTTGATTTTATGCTTTATATTCCATGTAATGATATATCCTTATCCTTATATAACACTAAGTCCTAGAATGCGTCGCTCACTGTGTGCGTAGCCGCACATGTGCAGTGAGGACTCACAGAACGGGCTGATCCGGAGCTCCCCGCTCCGGTTCAGCCCGTCTATACGGGCTTTGTAACTAGTATATATATATATATATATATATATATATATATATATATATATATATATATATATATTCTCTTTCTGTAACATGCCTGCATTCTGAAGTCACTCATGTAGCCAATAAAGGTGTCATTTTTACTCTTCTGTTGTGACTCATTATTGCCCTTTAAAAGGATAATAATGTTTTAAAACAAAGGCAGAGTCGATCAATCTTCATAGTTTTCTGTGCATGTGTACAGTCATTACAATATTGTCAGATTTGTAGTTTAAGAGCTATTTAGTTATAAAGAGTCACAATCTGCCTTTACCTGTGGTAGGCGGCTTCCCCTTGGATGTCACTTGACCGAACAGCTCTCAGCAACGGACAATCTTCTTGCTGTGAGCATAAGGAAAACAATGCCCCCTTGACAAAGGAGTGAAGATTGTCCCTTGCTGCACTCCATCCGGACAGTCTTGACGCTCTGAGGCGAGCAGCGTTATGTAAGTGAAAGGAGACGGAGGAGGACTTTGTATAATTTAATAATTGTTGAACTACAAATCGGACAATATTGTGGTAATGCTGTGCATGGACAAAAAAACTATGAAGATTAATTGTCTGTGCACTTATTTTAAACACATTACTATCCCTTTAAAGTAGAACTGTCACATTAAGACAACTTAGTCAATTTTAAAATATCTTGCAAAATGACATATTGTATAGTTGCTATGCGTTGGAGACCTCCTTGGGGCTCAAAGGTTTAAACAAGGTGCAAACACACACACACCCAACCCCCCCACACACACACACCCAAACACCCCCCTCCCACACACACACACACTCTGAATTCAGACCATAGTCCTCTCTGCGCACTGACTACGGTCTGAATTCGGAGCGTCCCACTCCGTTATCAGCCGAGGCATGGGCAGACTGCGCTGCGCATGACTGCAGTGCGTGCAGCCATTTGTACTGCGCATGATATCTTCTGACAAACATACATTAGCGAATTATTATATAGGATATCTTATTCCCTTCAAATTACATCCCTGCATTAGTATGCCTGTTATATCTTGACATTTTCTTGAGCCATACTTCTCAGATTCAAGTATCAAAGTACTAAAAGCTGAATTCATTACTTACATCTAAGAGTATGAGTAATCTTTTTCACTCATTTTTAACTTTATTTGTGTCTAACACAAGTTACAAGGGTTATGCCCTAAGGTGTGATAAAAAGGTGACTTCTCTAGTTTCTCTGTTATTCTTTGGAGCCAATGCACTAAGATTTTTCCAACTTTGGTGATCTTAGTGCATAGGCTGTATAAAATAATGTAGGAACTGGAGAACTGATGTGTTTGGTGAAGTCATCTCTGCTTTATCACCTCTTTATCTCTCCTTACTGCTTGACTCTCAAGATGTCTTTACTGTTTTTCTCCCATGAACTGGATTTCATTTCAAGTAATAACTGTATCACTGCTCTTATCTACAAATTACCCCTTACACTTCAGCTGGAATTTGTGAAACAAGTAACAGTGACCCAGCCCAATGTTAGTCTATGGTGAAGTGTGTGATCCACTCATTGACTAGAGATACTATAAGTAATAAGCTAGTTCACATAATACCTAAACAGCTAAGTGACCCATTAAATTTCCACCACTATCGGTACATAGAAAACCTCCATTACCTTTTAGGAAATTGATATAACGTGTATAACAGCATGGACAGCTACATTTTGTGTGTATTTGTGTATGAGTCTCTTTAGAAAATGTCAAGTAATGGCTTCTTTGACCTTAGAGGTCATCGGTGTTGAGCCAGGGTTCTTGCTGTTTTGAATATCACTCTGAGTGTTGATATTTGCTCATGTCTGCTAGAATCAGTATCATCTTTGGAGAATAGCTGTGTGCATTAATCAAAGGCTCTGATTTAAATATTAGTCTACATCGGTACTGGGCAAAAGAATGGGTCTTGGATATTTCTTGATTACTGAAATCAATTTTTTTATGTTGTATATAGTATGAGATGATTTTTCTCCATAGGTCATAATCCACATCATTATTTTCTAGGCCTTTTGCAATGTTTTGGGTGTGTGAGTGCTGGTTAATAATGTACAAGCCTCAAGCATGGAACTGATAGAGGTGTATAAGCAAATGCATTAGCACATGATTATAATTAGGGCACAGTGAAATGAAACAAGGGTTCCCTTTCTCTACCAGTACCTGATTCTCTAGGGAGCAAAGACAGAATTAGGCAGAGCAAGTCACTGGAAAATGTCTGAGGCTGCGGCACTGCAGTGTGAGATACTCAAATGCAAGGGAAGAAAGTCAGAATGAGTTAACTGCATACAGTACATGATAAGATTTTGTATTTGCCTACCCCTTGCATAGCCCTTTGGCACGCAAAGGGTTAAGTGGGGATATCCTAAAAACCTGCCTGATGGCATGAACATAGGACTGAATCTGAGAATCACTGGCCTGGTTATAAATGATTTTAAGTACAATTTGTCACAAAAGAGATTTTATATATTTGTCACTTTTTATAACATAACTGCATTCACACATATCAAATACATCACCGATGCATGCCAGACAAACAAATGGGCACCCCCGGAAAGATGAGGAAGATTGCAATATACAGAGCAACGGGGAGATATCTAAAGAGAAGACTATACAAAACTGTGCTATTAAGCTTGACTATTTTTTCAGTATACTTTTTTTTAAAAGAGTGAGTTTTTTTAATTATAAAAATCCAGGAACTTCATGTTTATTTTTTAGATGAAAAGAGAGAAGTACTGTCTCCTGATTTGACTGTTAAAAAGTCATTACAGTGTACATAACAAGGTCAGCAATCTGCCAGTTTTGCCGTTGGCTTAAACAAGCTTTGGTTTGAGCAGTTGTTTTTTTTTACTTGATTAAAAAGTAACATACATTTCCTTGTAATATTCATATAATTTCTCACTGTTTTCACTAATCTAACAATTAGGAAATCTGTCTTCCAGATTCTGAGGCATCTCTTACAAATCCTTTCCTTTTCTAACCTCTTTTAGAAACAATTTTTCTTTAAAAAAAAAAGGAGTGGATAAAATACGCCTGTGCTATATCCTTTATGACACAGACAACAGCAGCATCTGCAAATATGTCACAATAGTTATATAGGGTGGAATGCAGTAAAGTGGTGCATTCGCTATTTTATAAAAGCCATAAATACAAGAAACCTATTAACTCCTTGATACTGACTAGCACATACTCCTAAATTAACAGCAAAAGTTAGCGAATGCTCCTAAATTAATGGCAAAGTTAGCCAGACATATGAAAATGTGTACTAATTGCTTGGTGAATTAGGCACAATTGCTAATCCTCTCACAAAACGGCAGACATTTTAGCCAAGACCCCTTTTTGAAATGCATTTACTGAAAAAATTAGCAAACATTCGCTAATTGTGAAAAAACATGTGCAAATAAAATAAAATTTTGGTCCTAATCATTTTTCCATCAAAAGTACACTGCAAATAGAGATTGCACACATTTCTTGCATTCCACCCATAATGCCCTAATATTTAACCCTTCGGATGTCCAAGAGTTTGCTTGAAATGGTAAACCATAATGGGCAATATGTGTAAAAACAAAACCGAATCAAAATGAACCATATCATAATGAACAAAAAATATATCTCATCGTTTTAAATAGGATGTTTAACCAGCTGAGTGCTAGAGAGGTTATCAGCACATTGAGAAGCAAAGTGTTGGTGACCTTTCTAGTATCCATTTGTCCTAAATGGTGAAGTTGGTTTGCTGCAGAACTGTCCCACTTTTTGCTTTATCCATATGCCCAATAGAAAGCAATCGCTGAATAGAAAATGAATTATAATTTCCTCATTTTTATTGTAAAAGTAAATGGGGTGGGATCGGAGATGCACGTTGGGTAGGAACTCAATCTGAACAGTAGTAGCTGGTGTCTGCATATTTGATAAACTGATTCCTGTGATACAGCATGGCTCAAACATACCTGAACTTGTGAATTTTAAAGTTCTCTTATAGATTGTAAGGTATTGGGCTCAGTTTCAATTTAAATGTAAAAACTCCCAATCAACAGTGAAATATACGTGGATGCAGCACTGTCTTGTCTTAAATCAGAACCTTCAGCTCCATTGTACATATCTGCTCCTCACTGAATGTATTTGTGTCAACAAATAGGAGACTGACAGAGTTTACTGGCTAACTGAGTAGCTTTAGAGTGCAACCTTGCAAGAGAACTTAGCTTTCTTCATCAGGCTTGTTACAGAATTAAAGCTTTCATTCTGTAACATGCATTATGAAGAAAGCTAAGTTTTTCTGAAAGGTTGCACTCTAAAGATTCCCAGCCAGTAAAGGTATCACTTTTACTCTATCAGTCTTCTGTTTTTTCACATCCAACACAATACCACCTTTCACCTGTCTAAAAAATAGGCATATTATATATGAGGCAGGTAACCTGTACCTCTCTATATACTGTTGGACTATCATGCACAACATTTTTAAAGGGATAGTAATGTTTCATAATAAAAGCAGCTCTAATTAATCATCATAGTATTTGGACTTTGGAGAGTGTTATTTCAATTCTGTCAGAGTTGTAGTTCAGGAGTAATTCAATGACAAAGTGTCCCCCTCCCGCCCCTTTTGCTGATGTAACACTCCTCAGCCAAAGCAGAAGGGAGGTGCCCAGGTAGACTGCAGAGAGGGACAATCTTCAATTAAGATAAGGGAAAAACCTGAAAAGCTTGTCAAGGGGGGCAGGGCTTTCATTGTTCTAATAGGAAGAAGAGTGTCCCCTGCTGTTATCTGTCCAGTCTATGGACTGCATTCCACATCTGAGAAGAGATGGCTTACACTAGGCAAAAGGGGCGGGGAGGGGAAACTTTGCTTGTGAATATCTCTTAAACCATAAAGGTTTGAGAGATAAGACTTATATCATTCTTCATGTTTTTTTAATGCCTACAAAATAAAATAAAGTTAAAACGAAGTATTGCTATCCCTTTAACCCAATATAACAGCAGGGGACAATCTTCTTCCTATGATAACAATGAAAGCCCTGTCCCCCTTGACAAGTTTTCTGTTTTTTCCCTTATCTTAATTGAAGATTGTCCCTCTCTGCAGTCTACCTGGGCACCTCCCTTCTGCTCTGGCTGAGCAGTGTTACATCAGTAAAAGGGTGGGAGGGAGATACTTTGTCATTGAATTACTCTTGAACTACAACTCTGACAGTATTGAAATAACACTCTCCAAAGTCCAAATACTATGATGATTAGTTAGAGCTATTTTTATTATGAAACATTACTATCCCTTTAAGTAGCATTGTAAATTTCATAATGAAGTTTGAAAGGTATTTTAACACTATAGAAATTGTCTCTGAGCCATTATTCTTTCCTGAAATGTATGTTCTGAAGGAGAACCAGTGTTTTAATGACGCTGATGTATTCTTAAGTAATCTGATATTCTTGTTTTAGTCTGTTCATTTTTTTAATTTGCATGGTTTTCCATGTCATTTTACAATCATCTTCTCTTTCAGTTAAACGTATCTTTTTCTTTAATTATATCATTTCCCCAGATTGAGTACATTGCTTTTTTTTTCAAACTGAGCTAATTGTTACAAAGTACTTCACTTCACTAAATCTTAATACAACAAATTCACTTTCATCTCATATAGAGATCATTTTTCTTGTTGTTTTCCTTCATTACAGTAGAACATGAAGTTGTAGTTTTTTTTCTATCCAAGCATTGTAATATATATAATTGGATGGATTTTTACTTGCAACCACTTCACAGTGAAAATCTGGAGTCTAGTTTTTGGAAGAATCAAAGTGTAGATATGATGTTTGGAGTTCAGAGAAAAGAACTTTAGTTCCCACAACCCCCCATGCTTTGGTGGATATTTAACAGGTATCCCATGGGTGTGAAGTTAAAGGGACACATAACATAAAAGTCAAAACACAACATATTAGCGCACATACATTTTTAACAAGTGATAACCCTTCATTCTGTGGCATATTGCCTGCTTATCACCACTATATTAAAGATGATGTTTTAGTCACATTATATGGCCATAGTATGGTAAGCTTTCCACCTAGGTATTGGTGAAAGGTTCTGTCGAGTTCCCGTGAAAAAATCAGCAAAAGCCATTTTAAATCAAAATCCATTTTAAATAAAGTGACTAAAATCTTCGCCTTTTTGCACACTGCCATTCTTCTCCACCTTTCCCCTGTCCCCTGAGACCTGGGTGTGGGACTATATTTCTCCTGAGGCAGGCACAGTGCAGTCATCTCTTGGGGCAAGCACAGTGCAGTGAACAATTTGTGACAAGTCAGTGAAAAAGGCAAAGGAGTGAATGCAGCTTACACACACACACACACACACACACACACACACACTGAAAATCACTATTGACTAAGTCACATTACTAGTATGGACAGGACAGGAGGCCAGAATGTAGATGTGGCAGCCCAAGCTGAAGCGCATGTGGGAGGAGTGCCGGCACACACTGAGCTGGTTAACCCTTTCAGTGGGTTCAACATTTTGATTGATGGTGAGGCTGATAGTGATACTACTGTACTAAGGAAGACTGATACAATTGTAAAAACTCTCACTGATTTATTGGTGCACTTATCCCTTTGGATGCTAGAGAGGCTGCCAATGCATTGACCTTCCTTGCATTTGAGGGGTTAAAAGCAACATTTAAATTAACAGGTATTTGGAAAATTCCTATTTAGTACCTATGGTCTAGCTCTAGAATTGCTCCAGTTTTACTCTTCCATTGGGCAAAAATAAAAATTCACATGTATTTAAATGGTGTATTTAACCATTTCAATGTCTGAGATGTCTCTAATACATTGTGGAGACCTCTTTATCATTGAAGGTGCTAACAGCCACATTTACAGCCACAGTGCTGCAGAATAAGTTAGTGCTATATAAATAAACTAGTGTAAAAGCCCGTGTACACGGGTCAAGGTCCAGGTGATGTTAGCAAAGGGTTAAGAGGCCGGTCCCGCTCTGCGTACTGCCGCTGCCTCACTAGCGGCGCGCGAGATGCAGGCATGCGCTGTAGAGACTGCCCGAACGTACAGAATGCTCCCATCATTTCTACACCTCCCAGCATTCTGTGCGTTCAGGCAGTCTCTACTGTGCATGACTGCATCGGAAAAACATTGTAGCATTTTATTATATAGGATAATAATAATAATTTAACACTGAGTGCAATGCGTGGGATACCTCTCTGGGGCTCAAGCAGTTCAATCAACAGGAATTTAGGGAATAGTTATTTGCCCCTACAGTGCAGTTTGTTTTCATCAGAATCAAATCTTATTTAACATATCGGCCTTAATGAGAAAAGTATAGAGACTTAGGGCAGAATGCAAGAATCGTAAATGGCTATTTACAGCACCAAAATGTTACTGAATTGCGAATGTTTTCCAGACTAAGTAAACATTTGGTCTTTTTGCATGAATTCTTTTTAAAAATTGGGCGTAGCTAAGATGTCCACAATTTTGTGAGATTAGCGATTTTGCCTAATTCAGCAAAGCAATTAGCACATATTTTCATACGTCTGTCTAAATTTAATTTAGGGTCATTCACTAACTTTGCCATTAATTCAGGTGCATTCGCAAACTTTTCCACTAATTTAGGTGCATTCGCTAATTAGTTTAGGAGCATGTGCTATTCAGCATTAAGGCGTTATTATACATCAAAACGTGAGCAATCACCAATATGACATATATTTACGGCTTTCAAAAATAGCAAAAGCTCCACTTCTTCCAATCTGCCCTCCCCTACAGTGCAATTAGTTTCCCCCAGAATTCCCCCACTTTTCTTCTGAACATAATGTCTATTATCATTTTATTATTATCTTTTATTTATTGAGCTATATATAAGCACTATAAGGATAAGAGATGGGCAAAAATTATTCTTTTATATTTTTATTCTGGAATTTTCACAGAAAAAACCCCCACAATTTACTTTTTTTTCCCATGGAAACACCTACACATAGAAAATATATAACATTTTCACTAGTGCCAGTGAAATTGCTATGATAACTTTATCATCTATGCTTTCTATTGCAACAAAAACTCCTGCTGCTATACAGCTGCTGCTGGGTGCTGAAGGGTTGAAATCTACAGCTGAAAATAAAGGTTGTTAGAAGGCCGAATCCTACAGCAACATAAACATGGATAACATTATTATCAGACTGAGAGGTTAGGGAAAATCTATGTTTTCAACAAAATAAGGTAGCATGTCAACCTCCAACATTTTGGCAAGTTTGCCTTTCCACATGCTTACTTATTGAATATTTTTATGCATTGTTTTACTTCTTTCAAAGAAGTCAGTAAGGGTGGGTTGTGAACACATAAAGGAACAATGGAAATGTATTGTTTTAACAGCATGACTAGTGGTGGTGGTAGCCGGTCTGATAGTGGTCATGGAGAATCTGTGACTCTTGTCCCCACTAATTAACTCTGAACCATCCTCCTCCTCATCCATTCTTTACATTTGCACAACAGCATTGTTACTGTTTTTGAAGAAAATCTTGTCCAACTCCTGAGACATCTATAACACTAATATTATGTGCCCCTTGGCCCACTTCAATGTTAGGACAGCTTCTACAGCTGCTTGTCATCACACCTCTGACATGTTGCTGGTGTATGTTTCAATCAAACATGTGACCATGATTCAGGTGGGATCTCGATGAGGATATGTCTAGATGTGACCCTGCCTTCCACCTATTCACATGTTTTCTTTATTACAGAGACAACAGATAGCACCATATTTTATCTTTGTATCATGAGTAAAGCATGTCCGTACTGTAGATTTCAAAGACTGGGGGTTTCCTGAGGGATTACTACTTCTACAGGGGATTGATGTTGCAAGTACTAGTAGTAGATATCAGTGGCACTGCACTTCAAACAGCAGCAGAAGCACTTCTAGATAGGGTTGTGGATGTTGGCCTGTGTTTGTGCTTAATCAAAAATATTCACTATAACTGAGTGGGGTTAAACTTGGAAGCATTAATGATGACGATGACATAGATTACTTTTAGTGTTGACCGAGCACCCCGATGCTCGGGTGTTCGGGTGCTCTGACCGAGCACCCCCGGAGGCTCGAGTGCTCGGCCGAGCACCCGAGCCCCATTGAATTCAATGGGAGGACTCGAGCATTACACCAGGCACCCCCTGCTCTGATGAGGGGAGGGTGCCTGGTCAATGCCCCCCTTCATCTCCACAATGCCCCTCTTCCACAATGTCCCCCTTCCACAATGTCCCCCTTCATCTCCACAATGTCCCCCTTCATCTCCACAATGCCCCCCTTCATCTCAACAATGCCCCTCTTCCACAATGTCCCCCTTCCACAATGTCCCCCTTCATCTCCACAATGCCCCCTTCATCTCCACAATGCCCCCTTCCATCTCCACATGTCCCCTACCTCCAGTCCCTGGTGGTCCAGCGGAGCGTCTGTAAGATCTGTGCCTCCTTCGGCACAGATCCCTGCCACCCGAACATGGCGGGCGAGCACATGGCGGTACTCGTACGAGTACCGCCATGTGCCGAGCAGAGCGATGCTCGAGCCGATCCGAGCATCGGCCGAGCATGCTCGCTCAACACTAATTACTTTGACTGATGGCAGTTCTGATTTTTACTATAACATACGCAACACATCTGTTAGCATGTGGAGTGAAGTTTTGTCTGTCTGAAAATAATGTATGGTGTATGTCTCTGTCACTCTTAGTCTCTGCTCAAGTGATCTAATGCCTGTCACTGTTAACTAAAATAGTTTTTTAACCTGTCTCTGTCACTAATGTCAAAATTTCAGCAATTTTCTCTTTTTCTCAAAGGATAGGAGTGAAAAGTTGTAAAGTACAGTACAGGTTAGACTTGTTAGTTTCCAAATGAGCAGCTTGCAATAAAGGATGGAAATCACAGGAGCTGATGAAGAACCACCACACCTTAGTCTATGCTTGTTCTTATGGATGTAGGTTTGTGTGTATGTAATAACAGTATGACAAGTTGAACTTGTAGGTTTTTCTTGAATGTATGATGTTATTATCTTTCACTCAGTCTCAGTAGAGTCTCAGGTTTAGCCAGGTGGGAAGGATCACTTCACCTGTCTATCCGATTCTGTCACTTAACAGTCAAGAAGTGTTTTATTTAATTTTTTAAGCTCCTTTTTTCCCTCATACTCACACCTGGAGATCATTGGTAGTGGCCACCACCAATAATCATATCAACAACTCCAACTGTCTCTCTACCTGTCTGCCTACATTAGCTATCATCAGTAATGTATTTGCTTTTTCTCTCTCTCTACAAGCACAGGCTGAAAACATGTAATAAAATGACATCAAATGCTTTATTTTAGTATGGAGAGACTACAAGGGGGAATCTCACCACATGTAGGGGAAATACATTATTATCACTGATTTCAATGCAGGGAATTCCTGTGAAATGCAGGATTTGCTGTTTTTCACATGTTTTGATGTGAAAAGTACTACTATGCACAAAGCTGGTAAGATTTATATATAGAAAAGTTATGAACGCGTCTATGTGCATTCGTTCACGAAACATGTCATAAGAACAATTGAAATAGCCTTCAAATATCTAATAGTTGTATTTTTTAAAGGGATAGTAATGTTTGCAATTTTGTAGATCACAGCATCTTCTTTATTGTAAATGTAACACTTAGCGCTGTTTAGCAACTTATTTTTCTGTAGTTCTCAAGATATTAAATGTAGAAGGATCCCCCTCCAGCTTATTCTGGCCACATCACACTGTGTCTCTGTCTGGTCTGGACGGATGCAGTGAGGGACAAACTTCAGTAAGCAAAGGAAAATCCTGCCCTCCTTCGTCAAGGGGGGCAGGGTTTTCCTTACTCACTGAAGTTTGTCCCTCGCTGCATCCATCCGGTCCCGGTATTGGATTGCAGATTCAGTGGGAGGCGGCAAGAAGGGGAGGGAAAGGGATCCTTGTACATTAAATATCTTGAGAACTATATAAAAGTGAGTTGCTAAATATAGTACAATGTGTTAGATTGACCATAAAGAAGACTCAGTGATCTACAAAATTGCAAACATTAATTACTATCCCTTTAAAGCATTTTATTGCACCTAGCCAAATTAAACATAGCCAGACCTTTACTTTAATCTGGAAAACACAAACGGGAGGGTTACACTATTTTCTGTGCAGTCTTGCAATATGAAATGTAATAGGCATCCTGCAATTAATTGGCTATCCGATCACCTTAGCCAAATTGCATAATTTTGCCTCATAAATTAATGGGCTTTATACTAGTTGATGTTATTAAAGAATGCATAAAATTCCCCTTGATTCCAAAAATGTTTTACTTCTGGTTCAGTAACATTTAGGGATTTCTTTTTGAGACAGACAGTGATGAAATATGTGCTAAACCATGTTTGTTTTTTGGGGTAGGTTAACACAACGTATCTGGAACACAATATAGAAGAATGTTTAGCAGGAAAACTTTACTCTTCTCCCACCCTCTAAGTACACACACTTGGGCTGCATTTCTTTGTCTCAGGCATACAATAGTGTAGGAAAAGACTTCATTAACTTTAAGATCTGTAAATTCACACCTTTTTTAGTTGACTGATGCATGCCTCAATCTTTTGCTATAATGGCAAAAAAGCAGGTAAACAAATGGGTATTCAAATGAAAATTTAGAACAATGCATTTTTACAAATCATAAAATTCTTGGCCATTTCGGTTTGACCGGCTAAATATCTATTAAAACATGTTATTGTAGTCAGCATCACAACATGCAGAAACACATTCCTTTTGTCTTAAAAGTACCGCTTTTCACCAATGGTTGTTTAAGTTCTCACAGGTAGGCCTCTCTACACCAACTGTATTCATTTGTATTTATAATTTGAATTCCTGAATGCACTGTTACTCTATTAACAATGCAAAAGATAGGTTTCTAGCATCCAAGGATTTAAAGTTTGCATGAAAATAACATGAAAGCAGAAGGTGGAATGTGTTAAAAATGTTCCCACTCTAAAGTAAAAGATGGAAATTATTTTAGCATGCTGTGCCTGCCTAATACCTATATACTAGGCCATCTACACTGAAAATTATCCTCTTAAAGGGATAGTAATACTTCGTTTTAACTTTATTTTATTTTGTAGGCATTAAAAAAAATGAAGAATGATATAAGTCTTATCTCTCAATCCTTTATGGTTTATGAGATATTCACAAGCAAAGTTCCCCCCCGCCCCTTTTACCTAGTGTAAGCCATCTCTTCTCAGATGTGAGTCTGGTTGTATGACAGGACAGATAACAGAAGGGGACAATTTTCTTTGTATGAAAACAATGAAAGCCCTGCCCCCCTTGACAAGTTTTTCAGCTTTTTCCCTTATCTTAATTGAAGATTGTCCCTCTCTGCAGTCTGCCTGGGCATCTCCCTTCTGATCTGGTTGAACGGGGGGGGGGATACTTTGCTTGTGAATATCTCTTAAACCATAAAGGTTTCAGAGATAAGACTTATATCATTCTTCATGTTTTTTTAATGCCTACAAAATAAAATAAAGTTAAAACGAAGTATTACTATCCCTTTAATGCCACTTGAGCCAATGGGAGGGTTATTTTGGAGATTGATGGTTAAGAGATTGACTGTCACATGTCACTTGAGCCGTTATCTTTCAGCTAACGTTCTGGCCATGTCATCATCTCGCTCATGCTCCGCTTCCTCTTTATTTGAAGAAGAGGAAGATGCTGGAGGGATATATTCTAGCTCTAGATCATCATCATCATCAGTCTTCATTAGGCCATCCTCAGCATGATCTGCCGCTTCTTGCCCTTTTATATTCCTCAAGGCTTTTAGAGATCTCAAACAATGTATTTTTACTTTTACTTTCACAACGTTCGCTAATAACTTCATGAGATGTGTTTTTGTTACTTGTTTGTCTCACTTCCATTTGCAGATAGGGATGGGTGAAAGTTTTTGCTTTAAAAGAGAAACAGGAGAAAATGCCACTTTTCACCGAGCTGCAATTTTATAACGAAAAGTGCTGTTTTTCCTCTCTTTTTATTCATCAAGATAATTGAATTGAAATCAGTTGGAAGACTGAATTTCTCCCCACCATGTGGCAAGTTTCCCTTATTTTCCCACAGACAAAGGGGTGTCATGTTCCCACGGCATGTCAATCTACATTTGCTAGAGGAAGAGAGAGCAGCACATTTTTCAGGAGAAGACAGGCTGTTAACGTAGAGCTGAAACTTAGTTTAGGGAGTCTTGCAGGCAGGACATTTGTTCTCTGTACTAGTGGAGTCTGGGGGACAGTAAAGGAGAAAGGAGGTTGACCCCAAATACCCCGATATTTGGAGTGAATAACAAGACACAAGCAGCTGTAATCCAAATTCATTTCTGGTCTGGCAAGTCTGACTGGGAAACACACTATCCACATGTCAGAGGTGCCACAACTAGCAGCAGAAATAGAACTCCAAAAAGGTCCTAGGAAACTGGGGCACATAATTCAAGTAGTAATGTTACTGATGTGTCAGAGAATATGCCAAGTGTTCCAAATAGCACTTATAGCTACTTTTGCAGAAGAATATGATGACTGAGTTTGCTGTAGAACATGGCAAGAGTCATAGACTTCCCACACATGCTGCCTCCACCACCACCACTTCCTCTAGTCATATTGTTAAAATAATCAATTTACAGGGTTGTTTTGCCATGTACCTCCAGCCCACACATACTGAGTTCTTGGGAAGGAGTCAAAACTTCACAAAAAGAATTCCAAAGTAAGCCTGTAGAATGACAAGGTTGTCAAGATGTTGTCAGTGGACATACTGCTGCATTCTTTTGTTGAGAATCAAGGTTTTATAGAGCGGATGTCATGTGTAGCTCCACGCTGACATATACCAAGTTGTAGTTTCTATTGTACAAGCAGTTGGTTAGTGTTTTGGGAAAAAGGCTGGAAAGCTCATACATCTAGAAAATCCACTTCACAACCGATATGTGGACAAGTGGGCAGAGCACAGACTATGACTGTGACGTCTCACTGGGTTCTATCCCACCACCAACAGTGGGCAACACTATAAATTTACAGCATCAGATGACAGCCAGTAATCTGGCAGTGTGATTAAAAGGACTGCAGCAGCAGGATAGCCCATATCATTGGCTCACCACCTTGTGCATGCACAATTCTGAGAGACAGTACCACAAATCCGTTGATGTATTAATTAAAATAGAGCATGTGATAGATGAATGGCTTGTATCCCGCTCCTTAAAAGCTGGTTTTGTGTCTGCTGATAATGGCTCCAACATAATATCTGCATTGCGAATATGGTGCATGTGTTATGCTTTGCCCATGTGATAAATTTAGTTGTGACCAGACTTTTGGCATAATCTGAAACCCTCAGAGAGATGCTGAATATTGTTCTCAAATCGACTTGTATTTCAGCCTCTCCTAAAGTACTCACAAAGCATTACATTCCATACAAGACTATAACAACAAGCCCCATCACCAGATGCAAATGGAGGTCCATGCCTGTTGGAATTGTATGTAATTTTTTATGTAACTTTATTTATATAGCACCATTCATGTACACAGCTCTTAACAGAAGTTGAAATAATACAATACAAAAAATACAGAACTGAGTTAAGAGCATTAAGCTTAAGTGAGATCATTTCATTATTTGCGGGGGAAAGTGCAGCAAGGGAATCATAGACTGGGAATTCCACACTATACATGCTAGAGCATTTGTATGAGTAGAATAATGCCCTTAGCGAGTACGCAATGCAAAATTGGAATGCTTTGGAGGAAGCCTCTTTGTCACCTGGGTAGTGCATCTAATGTGTGATATATGTGAGCTGCTGAAACCTTTTTTAGGAGGCATCCATGCTGGTTAGTCACATAGGGGCAGGAATCAGCAAAATTCTTCCACTGATATATTTATTGCAGAAAAATCTTAGGAGCTTGGCTGAGGAATCTTACCATAATGACAACGACATGTACCAGCTGGTCAAGGACATGTTAGCAGGCTTTGAGCAAGATCCTGGCAAAGTGTCCATTAATCCTTTGAGTGCCAGAGAGGTACCTAACGCATTGAATCACATTTCTGCCATTTTGCTAAACCCCCACTTTAAACACAAAATTTCAGAATTTCTGCCACAGCATCATCACATTGTCACAACAAGTAATCATGATGATCAGCAGCATCTCTCTTTCTTAATATGACAGAGGCAAATTAAATACTGAATCACAGTTTGAGAACCCTGGTGATACTTACCAAAAATCAATTGACTTCTATATCATTTAGTTTGCGGAGGCTGATTTTATAAGGACTGGAGTAATTCTGTTGCAATTCAGTTGAACTATGGAGGAGAAAATAACATTCCTCTTGATTTAAATGGGTCTTTTAACCCCACTAATCATTTAATTGCATTGGAAACCTTACTAGAATTTGAGGGTTTAAAGGACCCATTTAAATTAATGGGAAACTGGGGAATCTTAAATTGGCCCCGACTGAGCAGTCTGTTTGCTCCAGAACCACTCCAGATGGGAAATGCACTAAGAGGTGATAAAGAGAAAACTTCTTCAGTGTGATAAACTTTCCAATTCCTATGTTATTCTATAAAGCCTATGCATTAAAGGGACACGGACCTAAAAATGAACTGGGGTTATACAGTATATACTTATAGGGATAGTAATGTTTCATAATAAAAGCAACTGTAATTAATCATCATAATATTTGGACTTTGGAGAGTGTTATTTCAATTCTGTCAGAGTTATAGTTCAAGAGTAATTCAATGACAAAGTGTCCCCCTCCCGCCCCTTTTACTGATGTAACACTTTTCAGCCAGATCAGAAGGGAGGTGCCCAGGTAGACTGCAGAGAGGGACAATCTTCAATTAAGATAAGGGAAAAACCTGAAAAGCTTGTCAAGGGGGGCAGGGCTTTCATTGTTTTCATTGTAAGAAGATTGACCCCTTCTGTTATCTGTCTGATCTTACAACCGGATTCCTCATCTGAGAAGAGATGGCTTGCACTAGGTAAAAGGGGTGGGATGGGGAAACTTTGCTTGTGAATATCTCTTAAACCATAAAGGTTTGAGAGATAAGACTTATATCGTTCTTCATGTTTTTTTAATTCCTACAAAATAAAATAAAGTTAAAATTAAGTATTACTATCCCTTTAAATAGCCTATACTTCATGTTAGCATCTGTAAAAATGATCTATTTGTTCTGTGGCTGAAAAATCTAGTCCAATGTGTGCTCTGTGGGCAGACATTCCTTTCTTTTCCAGTACTCCCATTTATTGTCCAGGAGTATCTATGAATGGGCTGAGAAAAGATAACAACCTTTCTGAATACAAGATCAGTGAGCACTAATCACAATCAATTAACTGACTTTTCTGTCTCAATACAAACAATACAAACAACATTAAAGGGATAGTAACACTTCGTTTTAACTTTATTTTATTTTGTGGGCATTAAAAAAACATGAAGAATGAAATAAGTCTTATCTCTCAAACCTTTATGGTTTATGAGATATTCACAAGCAAAGTTCCCCTCCCCGCCCCTTTTACCTAGTGTAAGCAATCTCTTCTCAGATGTGAGTCTGGTTGTATGACAGTACAGATAACAGAAGGGGACACTTTTCTTTGTATGAAAACAATGAAAGCCCTTCCCCCCTTGACAAGTTTTTCAGCTTTTTCCATTATCTTAATTGAAGATTGTCCCTCTCTGCAGTCTACCTGGGCATCTCCCTTCTGATCTGATTGAACAGGGGGGGGATACTTTGTTTGTGAATATCTCTTAAACCATAAAGGTTTCAGAGATAAGACTTATATCATTCTTCATGTTTTTTTAATGCCTACAAAATAAAATAAAGTTAAAATGAAGTATTACTATCCCTTTAAGTAAATGCTCACTGAATTGGACAATTGATGCATGTGAAAAGCAAGTTTAGGATTATATGTTAGGGATGCCACATATGAATAATTAATTTTTCTTTGTATACTCAAGTTGAATGTCTTGGTAATTACTTTTAGTTTACTAAAAGTAGCTCTAAAGTTAAAAATAATTAAATAATATTTAATGAAATTAGTTGATATTTAAAGGTATATTGACTTTTTTTGTATTAGTGTTCCTTAAAAAGGATAGTAATGTTTCAAAATGAAAGAAGCTCCATAGAGTGTGTCATTTCAACTGTCAGAGTTGTAGTTTAAGAGTAATTGAATAAAAAAGTATCCCCCTCCCGCTCGTTTTACTGATTTAACACTGCTCACCTCAGAACAGAAAGGTGGTGTCCAGATGGCTTGCAGAGAGGGACAATCTTCAATTAGCATAAGGGAAAAACCTGTCAAGGGGGCGGAGTTTTCCTTATGCTCACAGTAAGTAGATTGTCCCTTGCTGTGAGCTGTCTGGTCCCAGGACCAGATTCCACATCAGAGGGGAGGTGGCTTACACTAGGTAAAAGGGGCGGGTGGGGGATACTTCATCATTCAATTACTTTTGAACTACAACTCTGACAGTATTGAAACAACTCTCTCCATGGACCAAATACTATGAAGATTAATTGGAGCTGCATTTATTTTGAAACATTACTATCCCTTTAAGGTGTCTGCCGCTTGAGAGATGTTACTGTATGGGCTCCATAAAACAACATAGGACCTGGAGCGTTTCTCTCACTAGTGAGTTCTTTTCTCTATATTACAACTTTATCACACCTCTCTGAGTTCTCTCAGTGCATGACACATCCTTGCTAAATATTAGTAGGGTGAGAATTCTATAAGTTGTCTCTAAATTCTCTGTGACACCTGGATGCCCTTAAGTGAAATTGTATTTCCAAAAAATAATTTGAAATTATCTTGACAAAAAGCTACCCTCCTAATATGCATGATGTTCCTAAAATCAATTTTGGAAATCTTGGTTAGTCTGCCTTATGTTAGAAATCAATAACCAAGCAATTCCCACGAGGGGAATCAGTCACCCTGACTTTGGGCTAATGCTGAGTATTGTGATATGTCATCATACTGCAGTTATGGTTTGACAATGCATGCATTCATAATCTGGCTTCCAAACTGGAAGACATAATGCACCCACAATAAACTGACCTCTTAGATACTATAGGGGACTCTAATGCATTGCAAATTAATTAAATAAATACAATATTGATACAAATATGATGTTCTTTATGTATGAATATTTAGTAAAGACTGGTTTCTACTAATATTACATTGTACAAAGCATCAGCCCTGTGGCTGTCTCTTGCCAAGACTGTGTTGTATGCTTTTCCGCAAGTTTTTCTTGATTGTCACCATGTATGTTTACTGTCCTATGTTATTTGATCTGGCAAAGTTTGCTGTACACTGTCATTTTCTCAATAAAAATCTTTTTTGAAAAAAAAAAAAAATGTGTAGCTAAGGACATACATCTAGATAGGTCTTTCTGTTGAATAAATGAAGAGTTCCTTATTCCTACAGGTATAATTCCCCTTTAAAGGGATAGTAATACTTCGTTTTAACTTTATTTTATTTTGTAGGCATTAAAAAAACATGAAGAATGATATAAGTCTTATCTCTCAAACCTTTATGGTTTATGAGATATTCACAAGCAAAGTTTCCCCCTCCCACCCCTTTTACCTACTGTAAACAATCTCTTCTCAGATGTGGAATGCAGTCCATAGACTGGACAGATAACAGAAGGGGACACTCTTATTCCTATGAAAACAATGAAATCCCTGCCCCCCTTGACAAGCTTTTCAGGTTTTTCTCTTATCTTAATTGTAGATTGTCCCTCTCTGCAGTCTACCTGGCCACCTCCCTTCTGCTCAGGCTGAAGAGTGTGACATCAGTAAAAGGGGCGGGAGGGGGACACTTTGCTTGTGAATATCTCATAAACCATAAAGGTTTGAGAGATAAGACTTATATCATTCTTAATGTTTTTTTAATGCCTACAAAATAAAATAAAGTTAAAACGAAGTATTACTATCCCTTTAAGAAAAATGATAATTAAATTAATCCATTGTGTGTTAATGTATTTGTAAGTGTAGAGGGGAAAGTCCAAAATAACAGGATGTCAGCAAAGCTGGGAATAGCTTTATACTGTCCATTTTTAGGTGCAAAAGTCTTAAGTCTTATTATATTCAGACAGGTTCATATTGTTGTGTTATTCTTCTGTAGAGAGCAGTTGATATGAGCCAGCTCCAAGATCAGTCACAACAGTATCCAATTTTCTTCTAGGCGCAGGTTCATTGCTGGGTCAGTACACTTTTTATTGAGTAGAGAATGAAAGTGCATGCTGCTAGACTGCAGGTAATAGGCAGCATTTTGTATCCAGGTGAGCAGGCTTTCAGACCTTAGTAATTAGGGGCTATGACTCCTCTGGTAATTCAGCCAATAAAGGTGTTTAATGACAGTATAAATGGTTAGATGTGGTGATTAATTAGCCTGGGCACTTTGGTCTGGCTAGTGTGCATGGTGTAGAACATACTGGAAATCAGCTGGTAGGCACGCCGTCTTGTAAAGGGTTCTCTTCTTTGACACTGGTTATATATCATTGCAGCTGTGCCCTTTGATTACTGGGAGGGCTTGCAGAGTGATTAATAGCCAGGATCAATGTTTCTGCCCAGCACATGACATTTGGTCACAGAGCAACCATATACTTATTCCCCTTTGGCACAACGCTTAGGAGAAATGAAGGATGATACCTGCCAATTTATAGCTGAGGAGCTTCCAGTTTATAAAATGAGTCAACTTTGACTGTAGAAAATTATTCCCAATTGAAATAATTAGTGCAGCATTAAACACAATTAGAACTAAAACAACGGGAGCATTCTCAAGGAATCCTGGCCAGTTGACAGATGGTTAAGTTGTGCTATTTGGCTGCTTAAACGGACACAGAAGTTTTTTTCAGATAAAATTAATAAGGCTTTATGTAAACATAGATATATATTTATAACCTACCTTATCAATTAATTATTTTCAAGAGTTGAGGAGAATGTTTCAATTTGCTAATTTGGTGGAATGTAAAAGATAAATTATATTCTGTGATATTAATACAAAAAACTAACACCAGCGATAGTCAGAAATGAATTGGTTAGATATAATTTGTTTTAGATATATAAAGTGATTTTTTTTCCTCAAAGTCTTACAAAATTTCCATTTTTTCAGACTGGTAAAAAATTACATTTTAATATTCTTCTTCTTCTTCCTGTGTGATTTGTGATTTGTAGGGTATTTTATTGAACACTAATTGCAAGGTATATAATGTCTCTAAATTTCTACAAATCAATTAAAATTTAAATTGAAAATAAATTAATTACATTGCTGTGTTAAGACCAGCAATCTGTTCTCGTTTTTCAAACAAACATGGCTGCTGGCAATGTCATGTTGGCGAGTTTTCTATTGTGTCATTCTGTATATGTATGTCACATTGTTTATTTGTATATCCCCTTTTATACCGCACTAAGGAATATATTAGGGTTTAATAAATTAATGATAATAATACATTTTGTGTGTAGCTTTCGTTTTTGATTGGAAATTCAGCCATGATGCAAAAAGTAGCTATTTTTTCTGCATTGGGCAGAATATATCAAAACTCCCCCGTGGGGTCTATGTGACAAATACAGCCCACAACATTCAGTGCGTTAAACACCCCACTTAATTCAACTGGGAATTTACATTTGTCCCCATCGTGCCTTTGATTTAATCTATAAATTCTTCCAGGATGAATACTGCCCTACATTTTTTTAATATATTTCTCAAAAACACATTTAGATAATGTCAGATGAGAAGGTATGTTTAATCAGTAAAATTACAATACATTTCTGGCCCATTACAATACATTTTTGAGCTTGCTATTTCACACTGCTGATTTCCCTTACCCACTGAAAAGGTAGTTCTGGTCATAGCGCAGTTGGTTAATACTCCAGCTGTAAATCTTCAGGTTTGCAGGTTCTGTTTCTGGTAGAACCACCTCAGACTTTCATCCTTTTGAAGTAGATTAAATTAGAACCATTAGATTGGGTCATAATAACATAAATTCAGTAGAACTCCTTAAAGGGATAGTAATGTTTCATAATAAAAGTAGCTCTAATTAATCATCATAGTATTTGGATTTTGGAGAGTGTTATTTCAGTTCTGTCAGAGTTGTAGTTCAAGAGTAGAAGGAAGGTTCCCAGGTAGACTGCAGAGAGGGACAATCTTCAATTAAGATGAGGGAAAAACCTGTCAAGGGGGCAGGGTTTTCATTGTTCTCATAGGCTGTTATCTTTCAGAGGTGTTGGGAAGGAATCCAAAACTTCCCAAAAATAATCTCAAAGTATGCCTGTGATAAAGTTGCCAAGATGTTGGCGGATGTTGGCAGTTGACATGTTGCTTTTTCTTTTGTAGAACTGATGTCATGTGTTGCACCCTGGTGTCATATCCCAAACCGCAATTATATTTCAAAGATGGCTGTGCCAGAGTTTTGTAAACAGCTGATTAATGAAATGGGCAAAATGCTGTAAAGCTCATATGGCAAAAAAATTGAGCTGACAATAGATATGTGGACAAGTGGGCAGAGTAGAGCTTATATGACTGTAACTAGTGTTGAGCGAGCATGCTCGGCCGATGCTCGGATCGGCTCGAGCATCGCTCTGCTCGGCACATGGCGGTACTCGTACGAGTACCGCCATGTGCTCGCCCGCCATGTTCGGGTGGCAGGGATCTGTGCAGAAGGAGGCACAGATCTTACAGACGCTCCGCTGGACCACCAGGGACTGGAGGTAGGGGACATGTGGAGATGGAAGGGGGCATTGTGGAGATGAAGGGGGACATTGTGGAAGGGGGACATTGTGGAAGGGGGACATTGTTGAGATGAAGGGGGGCATTGTGGAGATGAAGGGGGACATTGTGGAGATGAAGGGGGACATTGTGGAAGGGGGACATTGTGGAAGAGGGGCATTGTTGAGATGAAGGGGGGCATTGTGGAGATGAAGGGGGACATTGTGGAGATGAAGGGGGACATTGTGGAAGGGGGACATTGTGGAAGAGGGGCATTGTGGAGATGAAGGGGGGCATTGACCAGGCACCCTCCCCTCATCAGAGCAGGGGGTGCCTGGTGTAATGCTCGAGTCCTCCCATTGAATTCAATGGGGCTCGGGTGCTCGGCCGAGCACTCGAGCCTCCGGGGGTGCTCGGTCAGAGCACCCGAACACCCGAGCATCGGGGTGCTCGCTCAACACTAACTGTAACTGCTCATTGAGTTACACTCCTACCAGTCGGCAACATGCACTAACAGGTCACAGGCACAGCCAGTGATCTTGCCTTCGGTTCTGGCACTATTGTTACAAGATGGTAGCAGGATAGCTCATACCATTATCATGCCACTTTGTGCATGCATAGTTTTGTGAGGCAGTTCAAGCCATAGAAGTGTTAAATAAAGTAGAGCAGATGGTAGAGGAATGGCTTGTACCTTGCTCTTTGAAAGCTGGTTTAGTGTCTGCTTATAATGGCTCCAACATAATAGCTGTCTTGAGAATAGGTGATATGGTGCATATACCATGCTTAACACATGTGCTAATTTAGTTGTGACTAGATTCCTCTCAGAGTTTGAAACCCTCAGAGAGATGCTGAATATCACCAGCAAAATATGTGCCCATTTTACCCACTCCTACAGTGCTTGCAGTACAACAACCTGCCCTAATCACCAGCTGCAAATGAAGGTCCCACCAGGTGGAATACCACATTGTACATGCTAGAGCATTTGTTTGAGTAGAATAAGGCAATTAACGATTATGCAGTGCAAAACTGGAAGGCTTTGGAGGGAGATCTTTGTCACCTGGGCAATGGCAACATCTTCCCTGCGGGGCAGCATGCTTGCATTTGCTGCCCGCTTCCTTCAATGTGCTGTCAGTAACTTCTGCCTAAGGTATTGCCGTGCGAGGACCTTGAGATCCTCACAGGGCATTGCCATTGGCTCGTGGCGGAAGGTCCTGACAGGGCATTGAAGGAAGCGGGTGGCAAATGCAAGCATGTCGCTCACAGGGAATATGTTGATTTCAGCCAAAGTAAGTATTATTTTATGCGAGCGGATTGTGTTGGGGGGAGGGAAAGAATCTGCAGCCCTCTTTTTTTTTACTAAGGGGGAAAACAAGGGTGGGTATTATACATAGGCACTCTTGTTTCCCCCTAAAATCTTGGGTATAATATACACCTGCATTTTATACACAGGTGCATATTATACCTGAGATTTTACGGTAGAATTTTTGAGGAAGAAATAAACCTCTGATATATTTACTGCAGAAAAAACTGAGACTGATGAATCTTACAATAGTGACAATACAGACATGTACCAGCTAATGAAGTACGTTACCATGCTTTGAGTAGGATCCTCTTATAGTGCCCAATAAAAGCAATGATGAATAAATTCTTGCTACTTTGCTGGACCCCAGCTTTAAACATAAAACCTCAGAATTTCTGCCAAAGTGTGATCAACTTGTGACAAGGTGTGACGATCAGTAGCATCTCTCTAAGAACTGGATTCTCTCAAAGAATATAAATATATGCTTATAGATTGAATGGGGCGTTGTATTATGAAGGAAAGTAATTCTTATCTCTCAGGGGCATCAATCTCATATTTGTGGAGGTGGTTGTGGCACATCTCTATGGGAATTTACTCCTAGAGTATGGGTGGGTAACTGGTACACATGAACCTGGGCAAATTGTCCAATCAGAGCATAGGGCATGCCCGGTGGGTCCCCCAGTCCTGGGCTGGTGAGGAGATCAAATAATCTCACCTCTCATGTTGTACATGTGAGACAGAGATCACCCACCAGAGCTGGTGCAGTTGGGGAGATTGTTTCCTCTGATCGGTATCTGTTCCACCCCCAAGGATGATTTAGCCAGCTTGTTCTGCCTGCTTAGCATGCACTGCAGCAGTACACATATTGCAGGCAGAGCAGAGCCAGCTAAGTCATACTTGCATACCTCCCAACATTTCAAATTGCCAAAGAGGGACACTTATGTTTTAGGGGGCATGGCTGGTGGGTGGGGCATTACCAAGAATTTTTAGGCTAATTCATGACCTATTGACACCTCTTTGTGTAACCTAATAAACGACTTATAACAAGACCATAGTATTTTATTTACACAGACTAATTTATAAACTCGTGTACTGATGTTTAAACAAACAATAATGTGAGTTTTATTGCTGTGGAGCAATGTGATACACTTATATACACACCACATAGTCTGGTTTCCTAAAAAGAGGGACATCAGGGTGGAAAAGAGGGACAGAGGGATTTGGGGCAAAAAGAGGGACTGTCCCTCCTAAAGAGGGACACTTGGGAGGTATGTACTTGGGGGCTGAACAGATACAAATCGTCTTCCCTGCTGCACTGGCTCTGGTGAGTGACATCTATCTTATAAGCATAGCAGAGTTGTCTGGAGAGGTGAGATCATCTTGGTCATAAATACCTCATAATTTAAAATTTCTCAATTTAATTCAGATAAACCAAATGTAAGCATCGCTAAAGAGGCATACATTATGATATGTTAACCCCTTAATCCACTGTATGCTATAAAGAGGTATACATTATCCTTTATTAACCCTTTGACAGAAAGCTTTACAGCAATGTGTTGTTCTGTGATTAACCCACTGAATTCCTCATAGGTGCACAGGAATTTGTACCTGACTACATAACCCCTTGCATACTGGAGAGGCATAATTAATCAGTAATTGACCGATTATATGCCAGAAAGTCAATTAATTACTTATGTATTATGCTTCTGTAGCACACAAGGGGTTAATCAGAGGTGCACATTCTTTTGAAATGTGTTGTGAAACTATGAGGCACTCACTGGTTAAACACAGAACAAAACATTGCTGTACACCTCTCTGGCATACAAGGGGTTAATAACGGTTAACTTACGCCTCTATAGAATACAGTGGGTTAAGGGGTTAATATATGACCCTTTATGCCTATCTAGCAATACATACAGTGGGTAAACAGGAAATTAAAGCATATTAAAACTATTATTTAGGACCCAGAAGCTTTGCCTGCTCATGCAGGTTGGGACAGGGGACAGAATGAGGAAAAGAGTTTGGAGTTTCTAGAGTTGTATTTAACCCTCTGACTGAGCAATGCAATGTGTGCACCTCTGGCAATTAAAGCGTTAATACAGAATGGACTAACAGCTAGTGGACCAGTTTAAAAAAAATAATCCCCCGACCTTGTATTGCACCACAATCTGCCTCTGTACATGAACACCATGTAGCTCCTATGAGTAGTCTCACTTCATGTGAGATGGTTTCAGCATATTTGCAGGATATCTATGTTCTAGGCAGAAATGATGTCCCCATTGACTACTGGCAAACAAAACGTGGTGTGTGGCCAGCACTGAAGTGTACTGAAGTGGAAACCCTTAGTTGCACACCAGCAATGTGTAGTCTGAATGAGTTTCCAGTGCAGCTGGTTATATTGTAAATGACCATATGGCACAGCTGTTAAGCAGCAATGTTGGTATAATTCTAAAAATGACCAAACATCTAATACTGTCCAAGTATAAGGTAGAAGATGTGACAAAACCACATACGAAAGAGAAAAACACAGCCTATGCACTGTTAAAGGGATAGTAATACTTTAATATTACTAATCCCCATAGTGTAGCTCTTTAAAAAATAATCCAATTGCCCCCAGGTTCATCTCTCAAACCTTTATGGTTTGAGAGGAAACCATAAGCAAAGTTCCCCCCTCCCTCCCCCTTCCCTGAAGTCAGCGTTGTACTGACTGCAGGGATACCCAGTTTTATTTTTCATAAGGTGGCTCTGCAGCAGAGTCGTGATCAAGTTAGTAAAAAAAACATGATTTCACTGAAACAGTCTATTACATGTGCTTGCAAACCAAGCACATTTAGAAGACTGTTTCAATGAAATAATTCTTTTTCACTAACGTGATCTCGGCTCTGCTGCAGAGCCGCAAGCCTGTCGTACGACAGACTTCCCCTGCAGTCAGTACAACGCTGACTTCAGGGAAGGGGGAGTGAGGGGGGAACTTTGCTTACGGTTTTCTCTCAATCCATAAAGGTTTGAGAGATGAACCTGGGGGCAATTGGATTATTTTTTAAAGAGCTACACTATGGGGATTATTAATATTAAAGTATTACTATCCCTTTAACAGCAGCACTGAGCATGAGGAGAAGCAGGAAGGATTTGAAAGGTTGCTACCATTTACCACTATTGGGACCAGAGCTATGACCACTGACTAGTGTTGGACAGTTATCTGAGAATAATACAATCTTACATTGGACTCAAAGATGATAATGCAAATAATTGGTCTAGTTTTCAGTCCTATGAATCATGATTATATATATATATATATATACACACATGGGTGTCCCGGGGGGACAAGGGGGGGTGCTTGCCCACCCACTTGCCCCTACCATAGAAACATAGAGGCCTAGATCTCACCTGCTGACCATGTTTATCTGGCCTGCTGATCTTTTACATGTAAGAAAATTTTCACTTTATATCTGAAGCCAGCGGATCCCCCTCTTCCAGAATTGTCTTCTCTATTCTCCAATGCTCCTCAATGGGTGAGCATGATGCAATGATGTCCCATTGAAGTTGTGGCTGGACACTGCTGAAAAGAGAAGCCAAATTGGAATACCAATGATCCCCCTGACTTCAGTTATAAGGTAAAGTTTTGTTTTTTTTTCTTTAGTATAAAGGACATGTAAGTCTTCACTGTGAATGTAAAGATGTCAAGATGCTTTACAATTTAAGGGTTCAGAAAATACGGTATTTCAAGTGCCCAGCAAATGCTGTAATTGGGGTCCCTGTTTGAAAACTTACAATCTAAAGTGAATAAGGGAGACATACAGAGCACATAAGTGATGCATGTGTGTGTGTGTGAGTGTGAGCGTGTGTGCATGTGTGTGTTTGTTCTTGTGTGTGACAGAGATTGAGTGTATGTACATGAGTGAGTGTGTGTGTGTGTTTGTGTGTGTGTGTGCAAGATGACCTTGTTGGCCTCCCATATAAATTCTAAATGTAAATGTGGCCTACTGACAGGATGATTATGTCAGCCCTGGTACAAAGTTAAGAGTTAAAAATCCCAGTTTAAAACCTTGTGAAAATGTTGGTACAGCAGGATCCTGGGACTGGAAGACAGCTGGCAGTTATTGAATCAGAGCATAATGAGGATGATATGCTAATAAGGACTGGAACAATTCTGGGGCATACCAATTACACTATAGGGGGCAAATGCAAATCCCTATTGATTTAATGGGGCATTTTAAATCATTGAATGCTAAATAGGTCCCCATTGCATTGCTTTGCAATGCACTGATCACCTTGCTAGCATTTAAGTGGTTAAATAATTTTGGGTCTTTTTATTCTTCACCAGTGGTGGAGTTGGCTTACTTCAGTATTGCTCCAGCTCGTTTTACTATATTAGCCTCAATGTGTAGATCAACCCAGCAGGAAACTTACAGCTCATCATATAACACAGCATTACAGGGAACATTAGAAACATAAAGTATATTAACTGTACAGTGTGTCAGAGCTTTCTAATGAAGTGCATAATAATGTTGAAAGAGAAATAAACATTCAGGGTATAGTGCAACTTAAACTGCAAGCCAGAAGAGGCAATACATTGTATTTGTTATGCAAATGAAAACACTATCATATTTATAATCCTAAAGTTAATGGCTGTCATCCGGATGTGGGTTTTAATGATTTTTTTAATAACAGGATGTTAAGGTTATTACTAGTATTTATAATTATTTGAATAGCTCATTGTTTGTTTAATGTGTGTTTGTGAGTATTGATAATGGAGAATTACAACAACTAGTAATATATAACCATTATATATCACATTTCATACATACATTGATAACATTTAAATACAATTGTTAGTGATTTATAAATGACTTAAACACTGTTATATCCATACTTTTCATTTAATCATATTTTCTAAAGCTAATTTGCCATCATTTTATTTTTACACTTCAGAAGTCACTTTATAGAACATTTATTATGGATTAAAATTGGATACATTACCTATACAGCTTAGAACATTATAGATGGTGTCATTATAAAACATTTACTCCTCAGACAATTGTTTGTTGTCGTGTATGTTACTGTCATATGTAATTCAAAAAGCTTTGAAAAATTTTTTGGCTATTTTAACTATAATTTTCAATGGAATAGTATTGTCATTTAAAAAAAAATAAATAATAAATTTGTAGCTATTGAAAAATTAAACTAAACTACCCCAGTCCCATCTCTCAAACCTTTATCTTTTGAGAGACATTCACAGGTAAAGTTTCCCCCTCCTTCCCCTTTCCCTGATGTTAGTGGTCTAGCTGACTGCAGGAGAATCCGGTCCGTGGACCGGCAGAGGCTCTTCAGTAGAGCCGAGATCGCGTGATATAAAAGGAAATACTTCACTGGAAGTGTCTAAAAAGTGTGCCTGCACGTGTGCTAGGCCATGGCCTAGAGACAGATTTTGAGGGGGAGTCTAAGCTTTTCTGGCCACTCCCACATTGTGATACATGGGAGTGGCCAATGAACCTCCAGTTTCTCTGCACCAGACACCCTTCTCCTGGTTTGTGGTGGCCAGCTTATTTATTGACTTATATACCTCTTTACTGGCTACTTGCTAACCCTGTGGATTCAAGAGAGATGTCCAAGGCATTGTGTAACTTGGAGAACTCTCAAGCAAACAAGTGGTTAAGAAAGCGTTAGCTTGTATGTTGTAGACTGATAGGTTTCTGCGCTTAGCAACATTGAATGGGGTTGGGAGAAGGAATGTGGTATGGGTGGGGTTATGGGCACTTAGTCTGCCCTTTGCCAAGAGATGTCTGTCATTTCAGTCCAGCCTTGCAAGGAGTTAACATAATCTTTATCAATTCCTTTATTCTCCTCATTATCTTCTCCTTACAGCTCCTTGTTCTAGACACCAAAAGGAACATATAACTTTCAACTAGTCAGTTTGCACTATCTGTAGAAAAATAAACCTACATGATAAATGCTAAGTTTTTTTTATCATATGTGACCATGGACTGGGTGGTAAGTTACATCCTGAAACATTGTTTATTTCCTTCACTTTTGAAGCTTACTTTGGATAACATAAACAATAGGATGTAATGATAACTGTGTGTAAGAGGAGTCATTCATCTGGGGTCAGGAAGAGCAGCCATGATGAAATTTCCTTTGATGTGATAAACTATTCTGAAGCCAGAATTGATCTGCCAGATAGTATTTATTATATGCTCCAATTTTCATATAAGAAACATATATTTTTGTCTCCTAGTTTAAGTAATTATATGCTTTGACAAGAAAAAAGCATAATTTAGGAAATTATTAATGGTAAGAAATTATCAACTAGAGGAAACTGCCACCTTCCCCACAATATCATCATTAGATAGATAGATAGATAATAGATAGATAGATAGATAGATAGATAGATAGATAGATAGATAGATAGAATGGCTGGCTGGATGGATGAATAAGTGGTCTCCCGTAATTGTATTTTAGGAGAGCGTGAGTTCAAGATTTTTTTGTGTGCTCTGATGGCACTGTTGGGGCGAGATGTTCAGATAGTGGTGGTAACTGAAATTGTCTGTAATCAGAATAAAAAAAGTTCTTACACCATGATCCGTCAATTCCCAGACATGTTTCCATCATTTTTTGCATCCAATTCTCCCATGTAAGGTATTCTCAGAAAAAAATATTAGTTTGAACGTCATGTATTTGTCTGATTAATGTCATTTTTTCCCGACATAATAAAAATAGTCTAAACTTGGAAAATAAAAATTTGTTTCAAAGACAAAAAAAATTCCTTTGTTTCTTTGAAAATTTTCGTTTGAAAGACAAAATGAAAGAAAATTTTTAAGATCAGAATTTTTAACGCAGTGTTTAATGAGATCTTCTTCCTGTCATTTTTAATTCTTTAGATGAATTTTCAAACCTGATGGATTTACTTCTGAAAATATTGTGCTTCTTTTACCACCATCTCATGATCCGACATGTTTTTCATTATGACGACTTTTTGAACATCTCGCTCTTAGTCTTACTGTCAAGGGAGAGCATAGACACAAGCTGTCAGTTGACTGAAACAGCAGCACACTCAGCAGTTTGTTCATATTGACTTTTGGGGGCAAAACATTTTATGCCAAAAAGGCAGCTATGCACCATTTTTGACAGGTAGCTGGCGGGCAGGACGTTTTGGGGTATGCCATTTCTCTGACCTTGTTTTCCATTATCTCTTAACCCTTTCAGTGCCAGAGGGGTACTTTGCTTTGCAATGCGTTGCGTATCACTCTGGCACTGAAACGGTTAATGAGCAGCCATCAAATATAGGAACACACTTAGCAACAGAGAAGTCAGACTACAAGATATAATGCTTTCGGTTACTATTCACCACAGTCATTGAATAAAGCTTCAGGGTATTTACAAATGATATAGTAAGGCTGGTTTAGAAAGAACATGGTGCAGATCTGGGGCAAATCAACTGCACCTTAGGTGTATTTGGTTTACCCAGAATTGTACCACTTTTCCTTTTTTGCATCTAACTCAGAGTATCTTTCTGAATTGCATCAGCAAGTATACACTAAGTATGGAAGAAGACTACACAGGGTGGAAGTAGGACTTTCTGATAGAAATGTGTATTTGCAGTTTACATATATGTATTTTAATTCATATTGACTAATAAGGTAAACACCAGCTAGGACCTGGTGCAAGAAAAATAGCACATTTACATAGGATAACCTTGTACTCGATTATTCATATAAACTAGCGTCTACAGGTTACTCTGCGGCCATTAATAAATATGCCAGTTGTTAAAATACAAGGACATTTATGTATTTTCATGCATGTTTGTCATTCATCACCATTTAGTACGTAAACACCACAGGGAGGACAGATGTACCAACAAAATAGTGCTGAGTTTTTAACCCTTTGAGTGCCAGCTTCCAATGCTGTCCATCCCACTACACTCCATTGTTGATGAGGCTGAAAAAAAGACATGCGTCCATCTAGTTCAGCCCATGGCATATCAACCCTGTTGATCCAGAGGAAGGCAAAAAATAAATAAATAAATAACATTGAAGCCATTTAAGTCAATTAAGCCCCAAATGGATAAAAAAAATATTTCCCGATTCCAAATAGCAGTCAGATACTTCTCTGGATCAACATCGTATTTGATTTGAAGCCAACTGTCATAATTCTCTATATTGTTCTGTGCTTGATAGGTATGCATTACTTTTTCAAAGTTTTTACAGTATCTGCAAGAACAGTATCCCGAGGCAAAACATTCCATAACTTGCTGTGCTTACTGTAACACTTCCTAATAATAACCACTTCCACTTTCCTTAAGTAATCCTAATGGTCTCTGAAAATGTTGCCATTGTACCTTTTTGTTCAAGAGGTAACATCCTCAATCAATACTGGATGTCATGTCCATGGAAACAGTCATGGAAGTTGCCAGCAAGACCACAGAACACAAACCCTGCTCATTGCACACAGTAATCTTATCCCTTTATGGACCAGAGAGATATAAAATGTGTTACTCACTCCTATGGACCTAAAAGTGTTATGTAGGTTCAAGAACTCTACCTGCCTTAGTCTGAAAAGCTGCCTGCAACCGTCATGTCCTCGCCCACGGACGTGACATTCTGCACTGATTGAAGATGTAATTTCTTAAACAAAAGCACAAATGCAGAATCTATACGGGTCATTAGCATTTTCTGGCCACAGTAAGGGTGTTATTATTAGGAGGTGTTACTTCTGCTTTAACCCTTTGAGTGCCAGAGTGGTATGCAGTGCATTGCGAAGCAATGGCCTCTATGGATTTTGTCTTTGTGTCTTTGTTCAAGAACAATTTGTAGCTGTAATGTCCATGGAGGTTACATAACTGTTGCTGCCATTTTTTTTTTAATCAGGCAGAGTATGTGAACTTACTCAACCTGTTAACCCTTTGTGTTCCAGGGAAGTATACAACACATTGCAGCTCAATGTGTTAGCTACCTCCCTGGCAGTCAAAGGGTTAAGGATTGGAGGTTGATACAACCAATTGCAAAGCAATACATTAACCCCTTAAGGGCCAGCGGATCAGGGAAGTTACCTTCCCTTAAGGACCAATTTGATTCTGGCCAACATGCCGGTACATGTGACCTGTTACATGCACTGGCACGCCGAGTGGGGGTCTGAGAGATACTGCTACGGTCTTGGAGAGGTCAATTTCAGACCCCGTTTTTACTTACAGCACCCTCGCAGTAAAATGTAGGTGATGTGCCAGGACCGTCACTGGTCTTTAAGGGAAAAAAACAGTGATGTCCTGGCTCGTCACACGGTCCTTAAGAGGTTAAACACCTCCCCTAAAGGTTTAACAATGCCAAGTGCAGAGAGCAAAGTTTGTGTCCTGTGGTCCTGCTAACAACTGTCATTTCTACCACAATAGAGCTGATGAAGATATTTGGTGAGATGCACTAAGGCAGGATAAAGCGGAGATAACTTCTCCAGTAATATAATTTCTCTATGTCCTATGTTAATGTATGGAACCAATGCGGAAAGATTTTTCCAACTTTGTTATCTCTACTTTATCACCTCTTTAGCATGGCTGAGTTTATAACCTCCATTACCTCTTTAAAGGGATACTAATGTTTCACAAAAACAGTAGCTCCAATTAATCTTCATAGTATTTGAGCCATACAGAGTGCTATTTCAGTACTGTCAGAGTTGTGGTTCAAGAGTAATTGAAGGATAAAGTGTCCCCCTCCCGACCCTTTTACCTAGTATAAGTCATCCCTTCTCAGATGTAGAATCCATTGCATAGACCAGACAGATAACAGAAGGGAACAATCTTCTTCCTATGAGAACAGTGAATGCCCTGCCCCCTTTGACAAGTTTTTCACCTTTTTCCCTTATCTTAATTGAAGATTGTCCCTCTCTGCAGTCTACCTAGGCAACTCCCTTCTGCTCTGATTGAGCAGTTTTACATCAGCAAAAAGGGCGGGAGGGGGACACTTTGTCATTGAATTACTCTTGAACACTCTCCAAGGTCCAAATACTATGATGATTAATTAGAGCTGCTTTTATTATGAAACATTACTATCCCTTTAACAAAGATGCAAAAACAAAATTCATAGGGGCTGCTCTCAGGCAGAGTCCTTGAATGGAGGTTTGGTGGCTCAACCCTCCCATCGGCAAGGTCAGCCCTGAGTCTGTCCCAGTAGGTGTTAATCATTTGAGAGCCTGAGAGGTGTCCAATGCATTACCAGAATGTAAAGGGTTAAATTATATATTTTTGTGATTAATTATGTAAGACTGCATAAAAACCCATCTAAAAAGTGTAGTTACCACTTTCAAATAGATTTATACATGCATCAGTGGTAATCGTCAAATACTTTTTGAGATTTTTGAGGCTTTAACGATCAGAAGTTCATCTAAAGTACAGAGACAATTTATATCAACAAGGATTGTATTTATTGCTTCACTCTTCCAGTTAGCAATCAATGACTGAGAATGATGTGTGCTGCCCCTACCAATTAAATAATCACTTTTATGAAAGTTGCATTAAAATAAATATTCTTGTAATTATGCATGATGCTTGATAAGGCTTATCACATCAATATTGAGCTATACGCCACTTGTTTTGACATTTCTTATTTATTTATTAGTGTCTTTTTAGCATTTTTAACACTAATGACTTCAACAAACCTAAAAGGTACATTCACTTAAAAGGAATCTATCACCTAAAGTAAACCACAGCCATCTATTTACCCTAGAACTGATGTACATTAGCAGTTGCTTATCTTGATTATGATGCAGCGTCAGATTTACAGCTCAGGTTCCCCTAATCAAGGCATCTTAGGTGCCCTTAGCCCCATCCAAGGCTCAAGCCTCACTCGTCCTTCCTATGACCTCACCCCCAGGCCCCTCCACTGTTGTCTAGCACATAAAATACACTTAGCCTAAGGTGACCAGATATCCCTTTAAATGCAGGACACATAAAAATGGGATTCTGTAGGACTACTTAGGAATACATGCAACTGTGTAGTATGTGTGCTTTTCAGAAACATCCTGCAGTTCAAGGGACATCTAATCACCTTACCTTAACCTCGTGCATGCTAGAGAGGTCACACTAACTAACTACATCCCCCTATCTTGAACGGATATAAAGTTTTTTATGTTTCAAACTCAATTGTTAGCTAATGAATGTTTATAAAGGTACTTTATTGCATATTAACCTCTTGGATGCTAGAGAAATCCCCAACCATTCCTCGGAACCCTCAGGGTTTAACCCTGAAACTTGACCCAAATCTTAAGGTGTCAAGGTGAAGGGCTAAGTTCTCAGGATGTGGGAGTTTATGTTATACACTACATGAGCTGCACCAATTAACTGCTTCCATAGTGTCTAAATGTGTTAATGTGAGTTTTATTTCTGTGGAGCAATGCAATACACTTATATACACACCACACAGTCGTGTCTCCTAAAAAAGAGGGACACTAGGGTGGGAAAGAGGGACGGAGGGATTTGGGACTAAAATAGTGTCTTTCCTGACAAAAAAGGACACTTGGGAGGTATGCTGCTTGAACACACAGAGAACTGGACTTCTCCTTTTGCCTTTCTTGTGTCCCTCTTTGATCATTTGAAATGCTGTGATGTATGCAGCAGTGAGTTCTCTAAATTGCAGCATGTTTGAGGTTCCTTGTAGGCTGATAGGTGCTGCTCTCAGGTAGAGCAAGCAGGGAGATATCAACTAGAATGTATGTTCTTGGGAAATTTAAGGTTAATATTGAAAAGATCTCAGGGTCAGCTCATTTTAAAAGCTCCCAGATATGTCTTTAACGCATTGCCAAGCAGTATGTTGTAAACATAGCTGGGAACTCTCCGGATTTGCCATGGAAACTCCGGTTTTGACTCTGTATTACTGGGTCTTTGGGGTGGAGTCTGATTATCCGGAGGTGGGGAGTTTCTACTGAATCGCTGCTCACGTCTGCTCCTTCCCTGTCTGTTCCACCCACTCCTCCCACTTCTTCTCCTTCCCCAGCATATTCCTCCTATTTTATTAGGCCCTACCCACTCATGATTAAACCCTTTTTAGCATGAGTCATGCCATTTCTCTCCCACCAGCGGCACCACAGGACTCCCCTTTGTGGAGTCAACAAGTAGAAGTTCCCAGATATGGTTGGAAACACCTTTAGCGGTAAATGTAAATAAATTATTTTTCCATTTAACCAACAGACAGGTTGTGTCAAACAATTTTGCACAGGTAGAAAACTTAAGTGACTAAGCCAGTATAGTTTAACCCAGAGGGTGTTTGCAATGCATTGCTTCACATCCCTCTAGAACTTAGGACGTTTTGTTCGTTTCTCACAATTGTCTTGCTAGATTGTTTATCACAATAATTTAACTAGTTTACTTTCTCTTGGTAAACAAGTGTTTTCTAATATTTGGTCCCCTGATAGACCCATAATGATCACAAATATATTATGTTGCTATGTGTGCATTTGTTTGGCTAATGATTGTTTGGAAATTACTTTAATAAATAAGAACAAATTAAAATGTTCATATTTAAGTAATGACTTTATGTTATTAACTGTAAAAATAACTAGAGCAATTGTTCACCAAGACACCACAGGAGGCACATGTGTTTTAACCCTTGAGACCAAGAGGGGTGCACAATGCATAACACAATCTTTTAGTCCTAGAGTTGCCAGATCAAGCCTTTAACACTAGTGGATTAACTGGCAGGGTACCCAAACTGTGCATTACAATTTGCAGAATATGTCAAGTTTAAGTTTGGTCATTGCAGAGGTTGTGTTATCTTCTTTTCATTTTGAAAATAGGCAATGCATGTCATTTGGCCAGGGATGCCCAAACTTATGCATACAACTGTGACAGCAGAGTCATAACTAGAAGCCACCGGGCACTGGTGCAGAAATTGCCATGGGCCCAGGCCGACCACTTTGCCCCCAGTCTCCACATTTCCCCCCATTGCCCCCAATCTCCACATTGCCCCCCACTGCCCCAATCTCCAAATTGCCCCATCTCCACATTGTTCCCCCAATCTCCACATTGCCACCATGTTGCCCCCCAATCTCCACATTGCCTCAACATTGCCCCCGAATCTCCACATTGCCACCACATCTCCACATTGCCCCCCCAATATCCACATTGCCTCTACTGAACCCCCAATGTGTCCATCTCCTACCTCTCTGGTGGTCTAGCGGCGTGGCATGAAAGGTCTATGCCACCTTCTGCACAGACCTCTATAGAGCTGAAGCTCCTACGCGGTTCTCAGTAATGCAGAGCACTGGGAGATTATGTCATCTCCCAGCACTCTGCATTATTACAGCGCCGATGAATGAGATCAGCAGTTAGGAAGAAGGCACAGACCTATTTGCTGCGGCGCCAGGCGAGGGGGTCGCAGGGGGCGGCCTGGTCGCAACCCCTGCGACCCCTATTGTTACGTCAGTGTGGACAGACAGACAGACAGATAGACAAATAGACAGAGAAATAGAATAGACAGATGACAGATAGATAGATAGATAGATAGATAGATAGATAGATAGATAGATAGATAATACCATCAAAATTCCCATGGGGCTTTTAATCCCTTGCGTGCAATTGGCTGAAGAACTCTCTAACACTGAAGAGGTTAAAATATCAATTTAAATTAATGTTAAAGTAGAACTTTTATCTTAATTCAAGGTTGTACATTTGAAAACTGCATTAAAAACTGTGTATGTTACCAAAAATCCAGCAAATGTATAGTTAAGGAGATATTCACATATATATATACACACTAGTGTAAAAGCCCATGAACACGGGGCAAGGTCCGGGTAATGTTAACCCTTTCAGTGCCAGAGGGGTACGCAACGCATTGCTTTGCAATGCACTGTGTACCCCTCTGGCATTCAAAGGGTTAAGAGGCCGCTACCTCACTGCTCCACATCATGCAGTCGCCTCACGTGATGCAATCATGTGCATTAGAGACTGCCCGAACGAGGGCAGTCTCTACTGCGCATGACTGCATAGTGACAAACATCCTAGTGAATTGTTATATAGGATATTTATATTAAGTGTATGCCGATTGCAGTACCTATGCGGTACCAGTGATGTTTTCATATGCTAATTAAGCTTGTCACTGATGTGCCATATGCTAATGAAGCTTTGTGCAGTACCAGAAAATTTTTATTTTCACTTTGCCCAGAAACAAAAGTGATAATAGCTCCTAAACTAGACACCTTTTAGACTTTTGGTTAACATGACGTTTCAAGAGTTTTTAATGCAGTTTTTAAATATGCGAACCTGGAGTAAGGTGGAAGTTTCAATTTAATACTTACTTGTCCACTGTGGTGCACTTGGATTGCTTCAAAACTGACCTTACTAACTTAGCCTTATCCTTTTGAGTATGCCACATATAGAATCCGCAACACAGTCACTTAATGCAAATAGTGATGAGTAAAAAAGACATTTATTCAAAAAATGTAAATATTAGCCAGAGAGGCATACACATCAACTCCTCAACATCTTACACATTTTGAAACTCTGGGGTCCTTAATCACATGCAAAGTTGCTCAAAACAATTGGAGTTTTTAATCCCTTAAGGGGTGGGTCAGGACCATCATGCCTGCCCAGACGTTAAGGATCATCTGGCACATCACGGAAGTCTGTGAGTTCAGAGCGGCTGCATGCCACGCTGTGATCACAGATCACGTATCTGTAAAACAAAAGCACAGTCCTTAACCCGGCCGACACTTAAGGACCACGGACCTTTTTTTTTTTTTTTTGGCTACCAGTTCCGGGCTCCCTGAATGGCGTGCAGCTGCGCGGGGAGTCCGGAATTCCATGACGGTCCTGGCACGTCATGGGTCGTTAACGCAAACAACCCATGGTGTCCTATGAACCTTCAAGGGTCGTTAAGGGGTTAAAGCTGAGCTTTCCCCCTCTATAAAGTTGCCCTCCAATAATTAGGCATATGACGACTAGCTTCATAATAGTGCTATTAGCTCATAATTACTCGGTTTTGAAGAAATCCTTATTCTTCTGAGACTGGAAGTCAGGATTCTTGCTTTAGAGCCGTCTGCACGCCTGCGCTGTCAGTCCCTTCTGGTGCCTTAAGGCACAGTGCAATGCCTCTTAGATGAGACCAGGACTGACAGTGCAGGCACGTAGATGGCACTAAAGCAAGATGTCTGCGCTGATGCCTGGCTTCCGGTCTCCAAAGACTAAGGATTACTTCAGAACCAGGAAATTATGAGAGCTAATAGAACTATTATGACGCTAGTCGCCATTTGCCTAATTATTAGAGGGCAACTTTATAGAGCTCAAAGTTCCACTTTAAAGGGATAGTAATACTTTGTTTTAACTTTATTTTATTTTGTAAGCATTAAAAAAACATGAAGAATAATATGTCTTATCTCTCAAACCTTTATGGTTTAAGAGATATTCACAAGCAAAGTTTCCCCTCTCGCCCCTTTTACCTAGTGTAAGTCATCTCTTCTCAGATGTGGAATGCAGTCCATGGACCAGACAGATAACAGAAGGGGACACTCTTCTTCCTATGAGAACAATGAAAACCCTGCCCCCCTTGACAAGCTTTTCAGGTTTTTCCCTTATCTTAATTGAAGATTGTCCCTCTCTGCAATCTACCTGGGCACCTCCCTTCTGATCTGGCTGAGCAGTGTTACATCAGTAAAAGGGGCAGAAGGGGGATATTTTGTCATTGAATTACTCTTGAACTACAACTCTGACAGAATTGAAATTACACTCTCCAAAGTCCAAATACTATGATGATTAATTAGAGCTGTTTTTATTATGAAACATTACTATCCCTTTAAGGGGTTAACTACACAAATGCCTTCACTTTGGCAGTCAGTTATACTAATAAAACCATAGTAGCCATATAAAATCATTTAACCCTATGAGTACTAGAGAGGCGAACTAAACGCATTACACTAGTAATGCAACACATGCGTCTCTGGCACTCAAAGGGGTAAAGACTGCTCTGCAGAGAAACTGAATCATTTTTCTTATTGAGCATGAGGTGTACACGTAATTATAACAATATAAAGCTCACAGCAAGCTTGTTTGTAAACTTTGATGTAACGGAGTTGACATGAAGCTTGCCAATGTTTACAAAGATTACCTTGACATCAATAAACTGTGTGAACTGTCAAGTCACATGTTGGACGCAGAGATATATTAATCTGGCATAGTTTGCATTGTAAGAGGTTAAAATAAATAAAGGGATCAGGCAGATGAAGAGGGATTAACTGTGGAGATTGGGCAAACTCCTAAATCACTGGAGCAGTGATTTTACAAGGGATTAGCTTGCTTTTACAAATATTGATTACTGATTTGCTACTCTGAAAGAGATGAAAAAGCTTACACTTGCTGCAATTGGTTCTAGTTGAGGTTTTAATCATTTACACCAATGTTCTTGTCACAGGTATTACTGAAATTGGCAGATATTTAAAATGATAAATGGAAATTTTAGAAGGAATGCATGCTTTCCAATTTTTTTTTCCTCGTAATGCTACATGTGAATCCTGGTCTTCCATAACTGAAAATGTAACAATGTTCAAAGGAAAAAATATGAACAGAAAACAAATTGATAATTTTAGGAGCACTTGATGAAGACATATTCTCAAATAACAAAATACTAACAGGACTGGATTTCCCAACTGGCAATAGGTAATTGCTTAGAGGTACAACAGCTTGTTGACCGCACCAAACATACTAAGATGTGGGTGTAGATACTGAAATCACAGTGACTTCCTGGTTTGCTGTACATATCATCATAGAGATTTGCACAGCTGGGTGACATCAACCCCTTACTTGATGCTCATGAGAACATCTCCCCTCCTCAAAGTAATCTCATAGAAGCTCTTTGATGGTGGATTCCCTAACACCTGGATCCTATAGGGCTGAAGTTCTGCCTAGAACTGAATTCACCAGATGTACTTTACCGAATAACATTTTACAATGTTATATATAGAAAAAAATAAATTTTAGACAAAGCAGAAATTAATAAAAACAGATATCTGCTTCCCATGTGATTTCATTCCTGTAATTATTTTGGATTCTTCTTTATTTTAACCTTTAAATCTTCCCATGGTCAGCCTTATTCTGCTTGCTCAGATGGTTGCTTAATGCTTTCTGACCCTCAAGCTCTCTCTGAGCTCTAATAACCCATTTACTTTATGTGTTTATGTGCACAGAACCATTCAACAAACACAATAGGGGGAATTCATCAAATAAATACTGCTGAGGCAGGGAAGGACACACCATTTCAAATATTGTGTTATTCCTTGGTGCATTTTAGGAACAAGGTTTATTAACCTCATAAATGCTACAGATTTCTTCAATGTATTGTGAAGTATGCATAAGTTCTCCATAGACAGCAATACCAACAGAGCCAGCTGGCCACAAAAATATATATAAATCGAACTCAAAAAATTGTAAATATGCTGCATTAACTTTAAATTGAGAAATCTCACATCAACTGGAGTGTCTGGGATTTCCTCATCAGAAAAAGCATAAAAATGCATGTATTTTTTCATAATAAAGGTTTATTGCCACTTTACTAATTTTTAACCTCTTTCATATTAACTCTTTGAATGCCTGATAGGCGTGCAACACATTGCCAAGCAATGCACTCTGTACCTCTCTGGCACTCATACGGTTATTAAGGATATCTCCATATATGTCTCTAGTATCCTGCTGGTTAAAAAAAAAATATATATATATATCCTCTTCTTCCAACATTGTTGAGTTACAGTAGCCCGTATTTATAAAAATAAATTGGACTTAATCTGGGGTAAACCAACTGCAGCATAGGGTACAGATTAAAACAATCCACCATGTGGGCAGCCATTAAGGACCACAGAGCTTTTTTTTTCAACCCCTTAAGGACGGCCAATCACATTTGCAGCCACCACTTAAGGACCACGGACCATTTTAATTTTGTCACTTCCGGTTCAGGGCTCCCCAAAAGACGTGCAGCTGCGCAGGGAGCCATGAATTTCATGACGGTCCTGGCACGTCATGGGTTCTTAATTCAAGGAGTTAAATCAATTTGAATTCTTGGATGGCAGAGTGGAGTGTAGTCACGCTACCATCCCAGAATTCCATGATGTGTCAGGACCATCACTGGTCCTTAAGGGGTTAAATTCCCATGTACTTGAATAGAGCTTGGAAGCTTCTCTAGCATTTAAGGGGTTAAAAGCCCAATTTAATGTGACAGGAATGTTTATTTGTCCCCTATATTGCTATTGGTTTACAAGAAAATAATTTCAGTTTGTTTTTATAAATCTGGGCCAGTATTATTTATCTTGTTTCTTTCCATGTAGTAATAAGTAGCAGGACAGTAACTTAACCCCTTAAGGACTGTGGCTGGCAGTTAAGGACTACTGGGCATTTTAATTTTTTTTTTTGGCATTGGATTCACACCGTGCGGGGACCCCTGAATTCCATGACATGCCAGGACCTTCACTGGTCCTTATGTGCAGGACAGCCGTGATGGTCCTGGCACGCTATTGGTCCTTAAAGGGAAAGTAATACTTCATTTTATCTTTATTTTATTTTGTAGGCATTAAAAAAACATGAAGAACAATATATCTTATCTCTCATACCTTTATGGTTTGAGAGATATTCACAAGCAAAGTTTCCCCTCCCGCCTCTTTTACCTAGTTTAAGCCATCTTTTCTCAGATGTGGAATCCAGTCCATAGACCAGACAGATAACAGCAGGGGACAATCTTCTTCCTGTGAGGACAATGAAAGCCCTGCCCCCCTTGACAAGTTTTTCAGGTTTTTCCCTTATCTTAATTGAAAATTGTCCCTCTCTGCAGTCTACCTGGGCATCTCCCTTCTGCTCAGGTTGAACAGTGTTACATCAGTAAAAGGGGCGGGAGGGGGACACTTTGTCATTGAATTACTCCTGAACTACAACTCTGACAGAACTGAAATAACACTCTCCAAAGTCCAAATACTATGATGATTAATTAGAGTTGCTTTTATTATGAAACATTACTATCCCTTTAAGGGGTAAAAATGTTCTTGCGCTATAGGAGTGGTGTTTGGGGCTTGCTTGCATTAAAGTCGTAACAGTGGCAAAGTGTGTGCGCTGACATGCACTAAAGAGATTGTTCACAAACAAAAGTCAATACTAATTGGCTAGTCAAAGCAGCATAAAATATGTAGGGCTGGATTCTATTGCAGGTGCTAAATATTAATACCCGTTTTATCAAACATTTTCCTAATGAGGAAAAGCAGAGATAAAATTAGTACCTGCAATAAAATCTAGCCCATATATTCTAATATGTTTATATTCATACCTGAGAATTTTCTTGTCCCAAGCCTCCAGTGATCCACTAAGGTCTGGGAGAGGGAATGTGCAAATTATGTAATTTGTTATAAAATGAGCAGGGCTTAATTGGGGTGGGTGGTATTGGGAGGAGGGGAGGCAAGGTTTGCCCTTAATATGGTTAGAGAGGGGGAAGATTAGGGCACAGAGTGATAGGAAATGACAGTGAAAGTGGGCAGAGTTACAAAGGAACTCACTGAGCCCTGAGATCAGCCTCTGTCCCTAAAGACACAGTAATTAAAGGGATAGTGGCACTGTTGCTACATGATCCTATGGACAGCTCTGGTCCCGGTGTAGCAACAGCGCCATTGTACAATTTCAGGCCACTGTGATATTGCACCTAAAAAATTCAACTTTGAAAATTAATAACTTTTGAATGAAATACCTTGCAGCAGTGGGAGTAATCTTGTTTTACTCAGGGGATAAACCCTACAATATATTTTTTTTTACATTTTAAGTATTACTATCCCTTTAAGTATAAAACTGGAATCTCAGAGTCAGATCTGGAGAGCCCCAGGTATATTATATATGTAAATAAAGTTGTACCAGTTGAACTTAATCTCATACACCATCTCAAAAGTTGCACCTTCATGTACATACTCATAGGTGGAGGCACGTGATTTTTTAGAAGATGTATTAGGACAGAAAAAAAAATGAACTATGCTGGTGTATCTGAAAATACATCTAACACACATACACTATGCTATTTACTTAACCATTAGTTGAATGGTAAATAGGTCTCCAATACGTTGAGAAACAAGAAATAGATACTGCTCTAGCATTCAAATAATTATAGGCCCCAGTTAAATAAATGGAAGTTTTTGACATTTGTATTTTTCTCCCCATGTTGGATTTGGTTTTCTACAGAGTTTCTTCAGTCATACTAACCCTTTGAGCATCAGAGATATATCCAACACTGGACATTTCTCTGGCACTCAAAGTTACATCAGTCTCTAAATAGCTTTGTCAGTTTCATGTAACATTATTATGCATTATCTGCACTCCTACGCCTACCGATGGCCAGTATACAACAGTACAATCTGAGAGACTCCTGTTCTCCAGCTTGTACTTGCAAGTTAATTTATTGCAACTGACATAGTTCTTTCCTGGCTATTTTACATATCACTTTATTTTTGCTGCTTCTGCTGAAAATAGCAATTATAGTGCTCCAAGATACAGAGAATCTTTTTTTCTTTTTTTCTTTTTTTTAGCTATTGACATTTATATGTACTGTCAAAATGAAAGCAAAAATCACTCATGGTCTCCACGTTCTTCAGATAGGAAATTGGTATATTGGGAAATAATGACAATAAGCTATTGCCCTGAGTAGGAGCATGATAGTTATTATTAAAGCGGAACTAACACCGCTAACAAATGTCGTCTGTATTAATTCCCTATCTGGCGACTAGCTGCTTAGTAGCGCTAGTCGCTAGAATTATTACCTCTTCATGAAGAAATTTGAAGTGATCCTCGTCTGACAGGCAGGACGGAGCGAGGACATCTTGCCTTAGTGACGTCCGCGCACCTGCTCTGACAGTCCCTTCCGGAGCCGAATGGTTCCTAGCAACGCCTCCTACAGCTGTCTGGGACTGACAGAGCAGGCGCGCTTCCCACAGAGAATAGTTTTCGTTGTCTTTACTGGAGAGATGAGACAGCAGCATTCCTCCATTAACCCCATGAATTCCAGAGGGATGTGCAGCACATTTTTTTTACGGTAAGGTCTGTCAAATTGTGGAATTCATTGCCCAGGGAGGTAGTTATGGCAGATACAATGGATACATTTATTAGAAGATTAGATACATTTCTTTCAAAAGGGAACATACAGAGTTATACTGTTTATCAGTAGGCTGATCAGGAAGGTCTGATAAAGACTAATTTAATTGGTAGCAGGAAAGCTATAAAATTCTCAGTTACTGAGGTATGAAGCGAAGGTTGAACTTGATGGACTTGTGTCTTTTTTCAACCTAATTTACTATGTTACATTTCTCTGCAAGGCATTGGCACACACTTGTGGAACTCAGAGGGTTTTAACATAAAAAGTCAAATGCCCCGAGCTGTTTAACAGCTGACTGAGTTAAATACAGAACCAGCAGATCATCTGTTACATGTACCGTAAAATCACGGGTATAATACGCACAATTTTACCCCATTTCACCTTATGTGAAGTGGGGGGTGCGTATTATAAACGAGAGTTATTTTTTTTTTTTTTTAAATTGAGCTGACAGATTCCCTCCCTCCCGCGGCCCAATGCGCTCTGGCAATAACGCTTACTTGTCTCCACTGCAGACCTCTCTGACAATGAGGCTTAGCGTAGGTACTTCCTTCCACTGAAGTACCCATCTTCCCAGCGGGCGGCAAGCTTGCATTTGCCGCCCGCTTCCCTCATGGGCTTTCAGGACCTTCCGCCTCCAGCCAATGGTAATAGAAGCGGAAGGTCCTGAAAGCCCATGAGGGAAGCGGGCGGCAAATGCAAGCTTGCCGCCCGCTGGGAAGATGGGTACTTCAGTGGAAGGAAGTACCTATGCTAAGCCTCATTGTCAGAGAGGACTGCAGTGGAGACAAGTAAGCGTTATTGCCAGAGCGCATTGGGCCGCGGGAGGGAGGGAAGGGTTCTGGACAGCTTAACTTTTTTTTCCCCTAAGAGGGGAAAACAAGGGTGCGTATTATACATAGGCACTCTTGTTTTCCCCTAAAATCTTAGGTATAATATACACCTGTGTATTATACACAGGTGCGTATTATACCTGAGATTTTATGGTAAACATAAGACTTAGAGAGGCTGAGTCCTGTGTTTAAATGAATCAGCTGATCAGTAGCCAATCTGCTGCTTACATATAACAGCTGATCTGTTCCTATTGACATACATGTGGAAAATTGTACATCAACGAAAAAGTTATCAACCATAATGGAATCCAACCCTGTGTTAGTCATCATACTTAAAGGTTTAGTGATATTTCATGTACATCTACGCTAATATCCCTCCTTATAGTATGTACTTTTTCTCCTTTACATTGCTAATGCTGAAATCGATCTATTTTCTCTGAAATTATATATTAAAATGCCCCTGTCCCACCCCTTATACTGACATCATTCTTTGTGCCTCAGAACTGAAGGAGGATATTCATTCAGTATACGGATAACCCCCCCCCTTCGTCAAGGAGGGCAGGGTTTTCTTTATATTGAATGAAGGAATATTGTTCCACATTGTGATCTGTCTGGTCCGATGATCGGAGTTCAGATCTGAAGGGAGATGGCTTACACTAATGAAAAGGGGCGGGAGGGGGGTAATTAATATAATTTCAGAGAAAATAGAGCAATTTCAGCATTAGCAATGTAATGGAGCAACTGTACACTATGAGGAGGGATTGTAGCTTAATTATTACTATCCCTTTCAGAAAAAAAATTTCACTGGGTTAAACTGTCATTAAGATGTCTTCCTCTTACAACTTAGCCCCCAGTCTCCTCCTACATCAGTCAGCAAATCACTGTTTCAATTGCCACGTATCTTGACAGCGAACCAGAATTTTATAATATATATATTTAAATGTTTTAAACACACCAGTACCAACAAAAACATATTACATTGGTATAGTTCAAATTGTTTGACATTCTCAAAATTCACAATCAAAAAAAGGATGAATTTCAGTTAAAAATATTCTGTTAATTTAAAAATCAGTTGATTCATCAGTAAGGATCTGTAAAAAAAAACTTAAAATGCAGAAAACTATATATTATTTAGCTCAATGCTGTGATGTCACTTGAAAAGATATGCAAGTGAATATAAGGGAGATTTAAAAGGAAAAATAATTATATTAACCGGTTGAGTGCCAGAGGGGTACCCCTCTGGCACTCAAAGGGTTAAAGCATTCATTAATGTCTTGGATGCTAGAGAGATATCTAATGCATTCCTTCACTCTGCAATGATCTGGACAACCCTCTAGTGCTCAAAAGGTTAATGGCTTAAGAAAGAACATTGATTGCTTACTTATGCCTAGAAACTAATTTGTATTGATTTTTTTTTAATCTTCCACTTTGATATACAAATCTATCCAAATGTGTTTCTCAGAAGAATAATTAATATAGTACCATACTCTGAAACTTGGTTACAAATAAAAAAAAAATCACCTTTACCCACATTTTTCTATAGCATAAAAATAATTGTATTTTCTCATTGTGTACTCAACTTATAATTTATGGAAGTTAATCAATGTTATGACAGTATGATCCCTACAGACTGTTCTGTGCACATGGGTCTTACACAGACTTATGGAGTTATATTAGGGAACATCTGTACTGTTTAATGCTCTGTCAAGCTATGACAATTTTTGCCACATTGGCACAATTCATGCTTTCACATGCTCAGCTGTGTTTGATCAGGGATAATTAAAGGAATAGTAGCACCTAAGAACGAACTGGTTTTATTTTCACTTAAAGGCATAGTAATGTTTCACAAAAACAGCAGCTCCAATTAATCTTCATAGTATTTGAGCCATGGAAAGTGTTATTTCAATACTGTCAGAGTTGTAGTTCAAGAGAAATTGAATGATAAAGTTTTCCCCTCCTGCCTCTTTTACCTAGTGTAAGCCACCTCCCCTCAGATGTGGAATCTGGTCCACAGACCAGACAGCTCACAGCAAGAGACAATCTTTTTACTGTGAGAACAATGAAAACCCTGCCCCCCTTGAGAGTTTTTTCCCTTTTGCTAATTGAAGACTGTCCCTCTCTGCGATTTATCCAGATAATCTTGCTGCTCTACGGTAAGCAGTGTTACATCAGTAAAAGGGGCAGGAGGGGGACAATCATTCAATTTCTCTTGAAGTACAACTCTGACAGTATTAAAATAACACTCTCCGTGGCCCAAATCCTATGAAGAGTAATCTGAGCTGTTTTTATTGTGAAACATTACTATCCCTTTAAATACCTTGCACCTTATGCTAGCATTTGTAAAATTTCCCTATTTGCTTTCTGAGGTATAAAATCTTGCATTGGCACCCCTTGGGCCTTCACATTGTTGCCTTTTGCAGGGCTCCTTGACTCTAATTACCATAGCAATCTTGATAGGTGTCTGAGAAGTGATAGTGCTATATTTTTTGTAAATGGATTGAGATAAGGTGCCACCCTTTTGAATATAGGCTGTGAATACTGCTCTCAGTAAATTAACCAGTATTGCTCTTATCTCACTTTACAAAGAGCACAAACAAAATTAATCAAATGGTGTCTAAAGAGGATAGTTTTATACATGCATTAAAATCAAGTTTATGTTGTATTTTAGGGGTATATAATAAAACGTTCATAAAGGTGCTTGCTGTAAGTATGTTATTTAAAGGTATATCAATCAATTTTAATTGTAGGTGATAGTGCTCCTTTAACCCCTAGTGTGCTAGTGATGTCTCCAACACATTGTGAAGCTATATGCTGTAGAGTAATCTAACATTCAGGGGGGCTTAGATTAAAAAAAATTCCCTCTGTAAACCTTTGGAACCCTCTTTATATTTTTGTACTGGACAGAGTGTAATTATTATAGTAAATGTGATATTTTAACAAGAAAGAAATTATCGATTTATGGAAATGTCATGCAATGTGGAGACACATGACATTTGGATTTAATGTGCATGTTTGGACAATTTTGACACATAATGCTAGCCTGAATTAATAACATTATTTACGTGCAAATAGACACTAACAAAGTTAAATTGTGTGCGTGGCTGTGTGTATGTTACTAAGCAAGCAAGCAAGGACTCTCCTCTGCCATTTTATGATATATGTGCTATAGAATTAAGTATGTAAAACTGCCTTTAGGAATATTAGTTGGGACACTCCCATCTTAATGTTTACAAGAGCTAAAATATAAATATTTTTTGTATATTCTGAAAATGTTAATGCTAATTAGAGCCTACTTTTGGTAATTGGGCCAAGGGAAACAACAATGCCTGCCTATGTCTGCTCTGTTTATACTTGTCTATGAGGCTGATATAATAAATAAAGATGAGCGAGCACCCCGATGCTCGGGTGCTCGGGTGCTCTGACCGAGCACCCCCTGATGCTCGAGTGCTCGGCCGAGCACCCGAGCCCCATTCAAATGAATGGGAGCACTCGAGCATTAAACCAGGCACCCCCTGCTCTGATGAGCGGAGGGTGCCTGGTCAATGTCCCCCTTCATCTCCGCTATGCCCCTCTTCCACAATGTCCCCCTTCATCTCCTATGCCATAGCGGAGATGAAGGGGGACATTGTGGAAGAGGGGCATAGCGGAGATGAAGGGGGACATTGTGGAAGAGGGGCATAGACTCTATGCCCCTCTTCCACAATGTCCCCCTTCATCTCCGCTATGCCCCTCTTCCACAATGTCCCCCTTCATCTCCTCTATGGCATAGGAGATGAAGGGGGACATTGTGGAAGAGGGGCATAGCGGAGATGAAGGGGCACATTGTGGAAGACGGGCATAGCGGAGATGAAGGGGGACATTGTGGAAGAGGGGCATAGAGTCTATGCCCCTCTTCCATAATGTCCCCCTTCATCTCCGCAATGCCCCCTTCATCTCCGCAATGCCCCCGTACCTCCATTCCCTGGTGGTCCAGCGGAGCGTCTTCGGATCTGTGCCTCTTCCGGCACAGATCCTCTTCACCCGAGCATGTCGGGCGAGCACATGGCGGTACTCGTACGAGTACCGCCATGTGCAGAGCAGAGCGATGCTCGAGCCGATCCGAGCATCGGCCGAGCACGCTCGCTCAACACTAATAATAAAACAACTGGAGCAATTCTAGGGAAAACTAATCACACCACAGTGGATAAATAAAAATGCCCATTGATTTAAAGGGGAATTTTAACTTAAATGCTAAAAAGGACTCTAAGACTTGGAGAGCTTTCTAGCATTCATACAAGATGGCTCCTAGGGGACCTTGAATGCAAATGAACACATTTGTGTCTTAACACCAACAAAGGGAGATCTATCAGGCCAGCACTACCCTATTTCATTTTTGGGAAAAAGCTTTTGGTCTCCCTGGGAAGTCTGTTTAACATATTTCATGGCCATAAGGCATATCTGCAAAGGGGAAAAGGACTCAATGCATACTTCATGCTTCATTCACCATAACATAAAGGATAATGCAGCAAACCCAGTAATAAGTACTCAAATCTCTATTCAATGGGATATTAATAGAACTTTCTGACATATTACAGCAACGGGATCAAGTGAAAACTGAGTTGTCAAAGCATGTTGTACAATCTTAGCAATCTTTACATTTGTTAGAGGATGACCTATTTTATATTCATCTGTAAATACATCAGCTGCTGCCCTGGTAAGATGGAAACAACTGGTCTGCCACTGGTGAGATCTATCCTGATGACTGAGTTTATCGATCCTTTAAACTTTGGGATGATGTTAATTTCTCTGATTGAGACCTTCTGTAAGGAGCCTTCCATATTCATTAATCAGGATTAAAGTGCATGAGATTCTCCAACTCTTCAAAAACCTGGATACCTTGGGTTCATCAGATGTACTCAACTTCCGGGACTGACAAGAATAGACAGGGCCAAAGGGTTTATCACAAACAGAAGCATATAATAATCTCAGTAGAAATGCAGTACAATAATTTTCCTCTCATTTCATTGAGGGTATTATCTCAAACTACAGCATAAACAAAGATGCACCACAGTGTAAGGTAAATCTATCTTCAGTTAAAGGGTTAGTAATGTCTAACATTAACTAAACCTAATATTGAAGGTATTCAAAAGATAATCTTACTGTGCCAAGCTGGATCTCTCAAACCTATATGGTTAAAGAGATATAAGCGCTTAAAGTTCCCCCTCCCTCCCCTTTTCCATATGTCAGCATGTAGCTGATGTCATGAGATCCCGGTCCCAGACCAGCCGGCGGCTCTTCAGCGGAGCTGAATGAGCGCTATTGAAAAACAAATACTTCAGTTGAATGGTCTGCAAAGTGTGCTTGCAAACCAAGCACACTTTATAGACCGTTCCAGTGAAGTATTTGTTTTTCGATAGCGCTCATTCAGCTCTGCTGAAGAGCCGCCGAGTTGCATGACTCAGATCCACTGCTGGCAGCTTTACAGCGCATCAGCAGGAGGGGGAACTTTTAGCGCTTATATCCCTCAAACCATAAAGGTTTGAGAGATCCAGCTTGGCACAGTAAGATTATCTTTTGAATACCTTCAATATTAGGGTTAGTTAATGTTAGATATTACTAACCCTTTAAGGTCAGAGTAAACTGAGCACTGAATACATAGAAAAGACCTGCTATGCATGGCTCTTCTCAATGTACTTTATGTTGTAACACCCAATCTTAACTATCCCACCATTTTATTTTACTTCTTGTTGACATACAAGTTTTATTCTCAGAAAATTGTTACCTGCAGCCTGGTGTTGGAGGCTGCTGGCAGTATATTGTTAATTTCTTCTATGCCACACACTCTTGGGGTTTCATATATTTCTCCTGCATCCTAAAATTTCCACTCCAGTGTTGGGGGCCACTGACATTTTTCTCAAGCATCATATCTGTCTGAACTTCTCATGATTCTTAGGACTTGGGATAAATATTGTTTAATGTGAAATATATGTTATAAGTAACTGGCGTAGAAACAAGAAAAATACTCACTATACTTGTAGTGGTATTAAATAGTGTTGAGCGAGCACCCCGATGCTCGGGTGCTCGGGTGCTCTGACCGAGCACCGCCGGAGGCTCGAGTGCTCGGCCGAGCACCCGAGCCCCATTGAATTGAATGGGGCGACACGAGCATTACACCAGGCACCCCCTGCTCTGATGAGGGGAGGGTGCCTGGTCAATGCCCCCCTTCATCTCCGCAATGTCCCCCTTCATCTCCGCAATGTCCCCCTTCATCTCCGCTATGCCCCTCTTCCACAATGTCCCCCTTCATCTCCGCTATGCCCCCTTCATCTCCGCTATGCCCCCTTCATCTCCGCTATGCCCCCTTCATCTCCGCAATGCCCCTCTTCCACAATGTCCCCCTTCATCTCCACTATGCCCCTCTTCCACAATGTCCCCCTTCATCTCCGCTATGCCCCTCTTCCACAATGTCCCCCTTCATCTCCGCTATGCCCCTCTTCCGCAATGTCCCCCTTCATCTCCGCTATGCCCCTCTTCCGCAATGTCCCCCTTCATCTCCGCTATGCCCCTCTTCCGCAATGTCCCCCTTCATCTCCGCTATGCCCCTCTTCCACAATGTCCCCCTTCATCTCCGCTATGCCCCTCTTCCACAATGTCCCCCTTCATCTCCGCTATGCCCCTCTTCCACAATGTCCCCCTTCATCTCCGCTATGCCCCTCTTCCACAATGGCCCCCTTCATCTCCGCAATGCCCCTCTTCCACAATGTCCCCCTTCATCTCCGCTATGCCCCTCTTCCACAATGTCCCCCTTCATCTCCGCTATGCCCCTCTTCCACAATGTCCCCCTTCATCTCCGCTATGCCCCTCTTCCACAATGTCCCCCTTCATCTCCGCTATGCCCCCTTCATCTCCGAATGCCCCCTTCATCTCCGCAATGTCCCCCTTCATCTCCGCTATGCCCCTCTTCCACAATGTCCCCCTTCATCTCCGCAATGCCCCCTTCATCTCCGCAATGCCCCCTACCTCCAGTCCCTGGTGGTCCAGCGGAGCGTCTTCAGATCTGTGCCTCCTTCGGCACAGATCCCCGCCACCCGAACATGCCGGGCGAGCACATGGTGGTACTCGTACGAGTACCGCCATGTGCCGAGCAGAGCGATGCTCGAGCCGATCCGAGCATCGGCCGAGCATGCTCGCTCAACACTAGTATTAAATACAAACATGCACAAGATTATATTTTATACTGATTATTACGTGCAATCCGTAACAAAGCTAATGAACAACCTTACATTTTACAATGTAACAAACTAATCATTATAATCATTATATGTCTTACTGATTGAGAATGATTGGCCAAGGAGTATTATGTGTTACAACAAGCCAGACTTTTATCATTTGGAATTTGCTTGAAGCGCCTGATTGGGAACAGTGGAAGGCTACAACTGTCCCCAGGCCTTAGTGTGGACATCCCTGAGCTAGTAGTGCCTTTTTCTTTTACTTTCTTTTTAACCTATGTCCCCCTCTTTTTTGCTTCCCATTATTAGTGATGAGCGAGCACCCCAATGCTCGGGTGTTCGGGTGCTCTGACCGAGCACCCCCGGAGGCTCGAGTGCTCGGCCGAGCACCCAAGCCCCATTGAAGTCAATGGGAGGACTCGAGCATTACACCAGGCACCCCCTGCTCTGATGAGGGGAGGGAGCCTGGTCCATAGGAAAAGGGCAGAAAATGATGGAAACACCACAGAAATGGTTCAGGGACAGCATATGGAGGATGTCTGGATGCATCTTGGACTTCAACGTCGCTGCTGGGAACGATCTTTCGCCCGTAGTACGCCATTTTTACAGACTGACCGTAAAACACACAAAAAGGAAGATAAAAACGACTTTAGGCGAAAAATTGTTACCAAACAGTATTTGCTGTATATTTACTTGTATATCATCTGCAAATTCTCCCAAAAATTTCCTCGATTTTTCTGAACTGAGGCCATGATTAAGAGGGAAACGTGCACAGAGGCAAATTCTCCCAAAAATTTCCTTGATTTTTCTGAACTGAGGCCATGATTAAGAGGGAAACGTGCGCAAAGGCAAATTCTCCCAAAAATTTCCTTGATTTTTCTGAACTGGGGCCATGATTAAGAGGGAAACGTGCGCTGAGCCGACCATCTAAAACATTATGGGTGAGGGTCTGCTGCGGAGCTGACCATCCTAAACATTATATGCGAAGGCCCGCTAGTGAGCTGACGCTACAAAACATTATATGAGAGGGCCCGCTAGAGAGCTGACCCAATAAAACATTATATGAGAAGGCCCGCTGGTGAGCTGACCTATACAAAAATTGTCAAACTGCGCCCGCTGGTGAGCTGGCCCTATATAAAAATTATATCACTGGGCCAGCTGGTGAGCTGGCCCTATATAAAAATTATATCACTGGGCATATGGAAGAGAGTCAACCATATACCCGTTTTTTGGGTGGAAGGGGTGAATGGGAATACAGAGTATTCCCATCATTGTAAATAACATATATAAAGTGAGTTTATGTTTCCCCGGGGCTTTCCTCCAGTGGAGTGGAGAAGTCAGGGGAAATCCAAGCCTTGTTCATTTTTATAAGTGTCAACCTATCAGCATTTTCGGTGGAAAGGCGGATACGCTTATCTGTTATGATGCCACCAGCAGCACTAAATACCCGCTCAGACAGAACGCTGGCGGCAGGGCAGGCCAGCACCTCCAAGGCGTAGAGTGCCAGTTCATACCACGTGTCCAGCTTGGACACCCAGTAGTTGTAAGGCACAGAGGGATCATTGAGGACGCTGACACGGTCTGCTACGTACTCCTTCACCATCTTCCAAAACTTTTCCCTCCTTGTGACACTAGGCTGCGCATCAGGGTGAGGGTGCTGGCGGGGTGTCATGAAGGTGTCCCACGCCTTGGAGAGTGTTGCCCTGCCTTTGTCGGAACTGCTGTGTGCTCCCCTTTTCTCCCCTTCTCGGTTGGCCAAGGTAGCACGTACTCTGCCGCCAGCGTTGTCAGATGGAAAATTTTGGAGCAATTTTTCGACAAGAACCTTCTGGTATTGCACCATTTTGCTTGTCCTCTCCACTGGAGGAATGAGAGATGAGAAATTCTCTTTGTAGCGGGGGTCCAGAAGGGTGAACACCCAGTAATCCGTGTTGTCTAAAATGCGTATAACGCGTGGGTCACGGGAAAGGCAGCCTAACATAAAGTCAGCCATGTGTGCCAGAGTACCAACAGGCAAGATTTCGCTGTCCTCACCAGGAGGATGACTCTCAATCTCCTCATCCTCTTCCTCCTCTTCTGCCCACCCACGCTGAAGAGATGGAACTAAAGTTCCATGGCTACCCTCTGTAGCGGAGGCAACCGTGTCTTCCTCCTCCTCCTCCTCCGCCTGTCCAATTGTCGCTGAGAAGACGAAGTGAGGGTGCTCTGGCTATCACCTTGTGTAAGCTCTTCCTCCCGCATTTCCACCTCTTCCACATGCAAAGCGTCAGTTTTAATTGTGAGCAGGGAGCGTTTCAGTAGACACAGAAGTGGGATGGTTACACTGATAATAGCGTTATCGCCGCTCACCATCTGTGTCGATTCCTCAAAATTGCGTAAAACCTCACAGAGGTCTGACAGCCATTCCCACTCTTCACTTCTGATTACAGGAAGTTGAACGGAGAGGCGACGACCGTGTAACAGCTGGTACTCCACTACTGCCCTCTGCTGCTCACAAAGCCGGGCCAACATGTGGAAGGTGGAGTTCCAGCGCGTGCTCACGTCACACAGCAGCCGGTGAGCTGGCAATTGTAAGCGCTGCTGCAGCTTCAACAGGCCGGCTGAAGCTGTTGATGACTTACGGAAATGTGCACACACGCGGCGCACCTTGGTCAAGAGATCATGCAAATTGGGGTAGGTTTTTAGAAATCGCTGAACCACTAAATTAAATACATGCGCTAGGCATGGTACGTGTGTGAGCTTGCCGAGCTCCAAAGCCGCCACCAAGTTACGCCCATTATCACACACAACCATGCCTGGTTGCAGGTTGAGTGGCGAGAGCCATTGCTCGGTCTGGTGACTAATCCCCTGCAACAGCTCTGAGGCCGTGTGCTGTTTGTCCCCAAGGCAGATCAGCTTCAGCACGGCCTGTTGACGCTTCCCCACTGCAGTGCTACACTGCTTCCAGCTACCGGCTGATGGGTGAGTGGCGCTGCGAGCAGAGAATTCGGAGGTGGAAACGGAGGAGGAGGAGCCAATAACGTAGGTGCTGGCGGAAACCCTGATGGAGGTAGGGCCCGCAATCCTCGGCGTGGGTAGCACCTGTGCCATCCCAGGGTCCGAGTCGCTCCCAGCCTCCACGACATTCACCCAGTGTGCCGTCAGGGAAATGTAGCGTCCCTGGCCACAAGCACTTGTCAATGTGTCAGTCGTTAAGTGGACCTTCCCAGTAACTGCGTTGGTCAGGGCACGGGTGATGTTACGGGACACATGGTGGTGTAAGGCGGGGACGGCACACCGGGAAAAGTAGTGGCGGCTGGGGACCGCGTACAGAGGGACAGCTGCTGCCATCAGGCTGCGGAAGGACTCAGTCTCCACAAGCCTAAATGGCAGCATTTCGATGGCCAGTAATTTGGAAAGGTGTGAGGTTAGTGCTATGGCCTGTGGGTGGGTGGCTGGGTATTTTCGCTTGCGCTCAAATGCCTGGGGTAACGACATTTGGACGCTGTGCTGGGACAGGGAAGTGGATGTGGTCGCTGATGGTGCTTCAGATGGTACAGGTGCAGGGCGGGAGGTATGCGGGCCTGCGCCTTTGACAGGCGATTGGCCGGCACCGAAAACAGGGGAAGAGGAGGCAGTGGTGTGGCCTGCAGACACAGATTGGCGATCCGGGCGTTCCTCCCACTTATTACGGTGCTTGGATGCCATGTGTCGGATCATGCTGGTGGTGGTGAGGTTTCTAGTGTTCATGCCTCGGCTCATTCTGGTGTTGCACAGGTTGCAAACTACAATTCTTTTGTCGTCCGCACTTTCCTTAAAAAAACGCCATACCGCGGAACACCTACCCCTTGGCAAGGGAGATTTATGCAAGGGGGTGCTCCGTGGAACATTTGCGGGCCGGTTTGGTGCGGTCCGCCTTCTTTCTGTAGCCACACCACTGCCTCTTCCAGCCTGTTGCGGTGCTGCAGATGGCTCACCCTCAGGACTGCTGTCATCGCTCGGCTCTACACCTTCCCAGGTGGGGTCAGTCACCTCATCGTCCACCAAGTCCTCCTCCACTTCCTCACTCTGATCATCCTCCTCATGTCTTGATCCCACCACATACTCAGTCATTGACAACTGTATATCATCCTCCTCATCAAGGTCTTGAGACAGTAATAGTGGTTGATTTAATGGCAACTGTGTCTCATCATCATCATCATCATCCACTTCCTTTGACCTTAAATGCCGTTCACCTCTGTCATCTTCTTGTGATTGGGTACCCTCTAGAGGTTGTGAATCAGGGCACAAGATGTCATGTTCCTCTGCAAGCGTGCTTGGAGAGAGGTTCAAATTAAGGATTGGTGATGAGATGAGCTCCTCACTATATCCCAGTGTGGGATCACTTCTTTGACCAGATCCTCTATGGTGGGAGGAAGGATGATCAGAGTGAGGATTATGTTGACCAGACTCTTGGCTACTGAGAGTGGACTTGGTGGAAGACAGGGTGGTGCTTAACCGACTGGAAGCAGTATCAGCTGACATCCAACCGACCACCTGTTCGCAGTGGTCGGACCTCGAGAGTGATGTCCTGCGACGCCCTGTAAACTGAGACATGAAGCTAGGTATGGTGGATGTCTTTCTGTCTTGTGCTCTGGCACCAGGCGCAGTTTCTACGCGTCCTGACCCGTGCCCTGAACTATCAGGATCACGTCCACTTCCCCGTCCCTTTTTACCCGCCTTCTTCATATTACACGGAATATGTGCTGCAAATCTGCAACTTTGCACAGTAAACAGAATTTGCTTCTTAACTGCGGCTACGCACAGTGAATGGAATATGTGACTTTGATATTTTACAGTTTGAACACTTAACAGAATGTTTTCCTATTCTGAAACTTTGCACAGTAAACAGAATTTGCTTCTTAACTGCGGCTACGCACAGTGAATGGAATATGTGACTTTGATATTTTACAGTTTGAACACTTAACAGAATGTTCTCCTATTCTGAAACTTTGCACAGTAAACAGAATTTGCTTCTTAACTGCGGCTACGCACAGTGAATGGAATATGTGACGTTGATATTTTACAGTTTGAACACTTAACAGAATGTTTTCCTATTCTGAAACTTTGCACAGTAAACAGAATTTGCTTCTTAACTGCGGCTACGCACAGTGAATGGAATATGTGACTTTGATATTTTACAGTTTGAACACTTAACAGAATGTTTTCCTATTCTGAAACTTTGCACAGTAAACAGAATTTGCTTCTTAACTGCGGCTACGCACAGTGAATGGAATATGTGACTTTGATATTTTACAGTTTGAACACTTAACAGAATGTTCTCCTATTCTGAAACTTTGCACAGTAAACAGAATGTGCTTCTTAACTGCGACTACGCACAGTGAATGGAATATGTGACTTTGATATTTTACAGTTTGAACACTTAACAGAATGTTTTCCTATTCTGAAACTTTGCACAGTAAACAGAATTTGCTTCTTAACTGCGGCTACGCACAGTGAATGGAATATGTGACTTTGATATTTTACAGTTTGAACACTTAACAGAATGTTTTCCTATTCTGAAACTTTGCACAGTAAACAGAATTTGCTTCTTAACTGCGGGTACGCACAGTGAATGGAATATGTGACTTTGATATTTTACAGTTTGAACACTTAACAGAATGTTCTCCTATTCTGAAACTTTGCACAGTAAACAGAATGTGCTTCTTAACTGCGACTACGCACAGTGAATGGAATATGTGACTTTGATATTTTACAGTTTGAACACTTAACAGAATGTTTTCCTATTCTGAAACTTTGCACAGTAAACAGAATTTGCTTCTTAACTGCGGCTACGCACAGTGAATGGAATATGTGACTTTGATATTTTACAGTTTGAACACTTAACAGAATGTTCTCCTATTCTGAAACTTTGCACAGTAAACAGAATTTGCTTCTTAACTGCGGCTACGCACAGTGAATGGAATATGTGACTTTGATATTTTACAGTTTGAACACTTAACAGAATGTTCTCCTATTCTGAAACTTTGCACAGTAAACAGAATTTGCTTCTTAACTGCGGCTACGCACAGTGAATGGAATATGTGACTTTGATATTTTACAGTTTGAACACTTAACAGAATGTTTTCCTATTCTGAAACTTTGCACAGTAAACAGAATTTGCTTCTTAACTGCGGCTACGCACAGTGAATGGAATATGTGACTTTGATATTTTACAGTTTGAACACTTAACAGAATGTTTTCCTATTCTGAAACTTTGCACAGTAAACAGAATTTGCTTCTTAACTGCGGCTACGCACAGTGAATGGAATATGTGACTTTGATATTTTACAGTTTGAACACTTAACAGAATGTTTTCCTATTCTGAAACTTTGCACAGTAAACAGAATTTGCTCTAATCTGCAACTTTGCACACTAAAAAGAATGTGCTGCTAATCTGCAACTTTGCACACTGAACAGAATGTGCTCTAATCTGCAACTTTGCACACTAAACAGAATGTGCTGCTAATCTGCGGCTAGGCACAGTGAACAGAATATATGAAGATTTTTTTTTTTATATCTCTGCCCTCCCACACAAAATAAACTGCTGCCCCCACACACAGTAGTCCTAAAAAGGACTTTTGGGTCTTTCTTTTTTTTTAAATAGCTTTTCTTCTCCCTACACTGACTTTCCCTTCCTATCCTCATCTCTCCCTGGCTAAGACTGAGCCGAACTCGCTGGTCAGGTGCTATACAGCACCCGATCACGGGTTCTGGCCAGCCAATCAGTGTAATGCCAGCAGCCAACATGGCTGCTGGCATTACACTGATGTCAGAGCCTCCCCGCACGTTTATTGGCTGCGCAGCAGCCGCGAAACGTGCGGGGAGGAGACCCGAACATGGCGGGCGAGCACATGCGGTACTCGTACGAGTACCGCCATGTGCCGAGCAGAGCGATGCTCGAGCCGAACCGAGCTTCGGCCGAGCATGCTCGCTCAACACTACCCATTATCTCTCCTATCCCTTTCCATTACCAAAGCCTCCATAAAACCCTATATGGAGGAAGATTCATGCTAGATTGAGACTCTGCCATATATTTGTGAAAGAACATAGTGCTGGAATTATATTCTTTTTTCAAGATCAAGCTTTATGGTGTGTCAGAGTATGACCAAACATCTATGGCCACCCTGAGAAGGCAAAACCCAAATAAAATGGAAAAAAAAACCAACACAATACAATTTCCCAACAATTATACCCTGAAACTTCTGGATAACCAATCTGAGGATAAGCCACACCCCAGGGGATTCAAATCAGACAAACAGGAGATCACCAACAGGCCTAGGGGTTTGAAGCCACCCAATTAGATTACTGAATACAATATGTGGGCTGGATTCCCTCTCCCCCTATGACCACTTCTATATAATCCCCTAAATATGGTAACCCTTGGAGAGAAGCCATTGTCCTGGGTGTGCAGCCACATGCACATAGATAGTACTGTCTCCAGGTACGTGCAGACTATGTAGTTTCCCTGGACAATGGTACACAGCTGCACTGGGCTAGCATGGTTCCAGGATCAGAGCTTTTCCTGGTGCTAAACCTGAAGGCTCATAGGCCAGAAAACTCAGAGGAAAGCAATATAGAGCTCAAAGACCAGGTACATTGGATGGGATGGAAATAAAAGAGGAAACCAGGGACTAGGTCTAACCTTTATTATTTACTACTAGCAACCTGTCTTTCCACCATGGTAGCAAATGCATGCAACACAATGAGGTGTAGAACATCAGTGTTCTTGTTAAAGTATTTTGCGGGCAATATAGTGTATCTTATAAAGTCCTCTCACACCCTACATGTGATCTTGTTCCCTTGTTTTCCTACACTCAATTTATATAGTGCTGTGCATTATTTGCACCCCTGTCAATGTGGCAATAAAACTTTATAGAGTAAATCAGTGAAAGTCAGAGGAAATTTTACCCTTATGGTGTAATTGGTCTGCTACATAATTGCTTAAGTTCTTCTTATGTAATCAGCTTTGATGAGCAATAAACTCCCTGGACAGGTCAGTGATTAATTAATTCCAATGCTCAGTGAGTCAGTGAGACACTGGAGTGAATGTATTATGGCAATTCGCTGTAAATCAGGTGCTGGAATTGATTTTAAGACCCCACACCTAACTACCATCAATTTACTAGGCTATTTATTCCATAATTCCTCCCCTTAATTTCTCTTGAGCCAAAAGTAGGACAATGGGGTAGTCTATGGGTATCGTGGGTGTTCTATGCCTTGTATAAGGCATTATATAATAGAAGAGCTGGTGTGATTCAACACCATTTCCCTTCACATGTTATGGATCCTACATAAAGGGCTTGTTGGCATTAAAGTTTTAATTAAGTGCTGGTATGCACTACAGTGACATAAACTGTAGTGCATACCATGCAGAGCCGGCCCTTACATGGGTCCCAGTGGATCCATAGGACCTGGGCGGCATCTTGCCAGGGGTGGCAATTTGCCTCCTCCAAGACATGTTCTTTTGAGGGCCAGGTCTGTGTCCTGCGTCACCCCCCCACCGGGACAATAAAGTCCCAGAAATCTGCTTCTGCGCTACATACACATGCCACCACCAGCCAATTGGCTGGTTGGGGTGCATGTGAGACAGCGGGATGGTGGAGCTGCGACGTGTGCATGGATTGTGACACACTTTTTGAGTGAATGTCTGTCACTCATGACATCGATTCTGACTCGATCGAGTTCTGCTATCTCCAGTGCAACCAACAAGAGTAAGTTTCTGATGACTCCTATTTGCCAGTGAATTTCAGCCAGTAAACAGAATATTGGGGTCTTGTTGTAGTCCATAGACAGAGCTCACACTAGGGCTATAAATATGCACTAACTCTCCGAGTACATTCAGGAGCAGACATCACTGGTTATGAAAGGGTTAAAGTTATGTCCTATGTGAAAGACTGCTATCTAACACTGCTGCAAATGTAAAAAATGAACAGGTAAAATATCATCTAAAAATTCTACATTATATTTTATAACTGTCCATTTTTTAGATTTGCAGCAGTGTTAGATAGTAATCTTTCACATAGGACACAACTTTAACCCTTTCATAACCAGGGATGCCTGCTCCTGACTGTACTGAAAGGGTTAGGATTTCTAACCCTTTGACTACAAGAGTAGAAAATTCTAACTCTTTGAGTACAGGAGCAGGCATCCTTGGATATGAAAGTTAAAGTGGTGTTCTGGTGGGTGTGGTTTTGGTGTTTGTGGGGGCAGCATTTCATCCTTGGACCCAGGCAGCACAATGTCTTGGGCCGGCCCTGATACCATGGCGTGCAGTCACTGTTGTGACTGATGAAGCGCTCTGGTGAATTTGTACTTTCACTCCACTGCTGATGATTAATTTCAGCAGGATATGTTTGTTCTCATCTTGGGACGTATTTTAAAAGGATAAACCATTCTGGGTAAAACAACTGAATGAAAGAAAAAAAAATCCCTTCAATGTATTTGATAAATATGGAGCATTTTGTTTAACACAGACTGGCTCTACTTTTATCTCAGAATAAATGACCCCTTGTGGCTGAGTGCTGCTCTGGACATTAAAGGAGATATTCTAAGGTAGTGAGGCTTATGTACAAATGTGCCATTGCGGCCATACAGCATTAGCCTTTAACATCATCGGCTGCACTCATGGGTATGTAGTACAGAATATGATATCTGTGGTACATACCAGTAGACACACTCCACCTGTGTTAGAGTTTAATGTCAGAAAGCCCTGTACACCTGCCATATAGCATGCCTATGGAAACAAACAGTGATGGTAGCCAGTTTATCTATGCCATGTTAATAATCTGTGTAAATTTTGGTGCTGACTAAATTAATGCCCGGAAACGCCACAGACTGCCTCAATGCACTCCCCTAAGCACAAGTGGCAGACGTGTTGGAATACATTGCTTAGTAAATTGGCATTACACAGGAATAGGGATTTAAGTGCATTTCCAAAGCCTAATTTAGTGCGGGATCACCATCGTACATTAGCCATAAAGTGTTGTAAAGATAAGTTGTAGCTATAAGATTAATTTCATGATAATTTATCAGAGGGACACATATAAAGTTGGTTGAAGTTTTCTCACAGCAGACAATTATCTCTACATGTTTATGTACAGTATCACAGATGTCTGTTTTTACTCATTCCTATTTTATGTCTATATTTAGTTTACAGTGTCTTACAACAGAAAATAGTTATCATCCTTCTTAAAGGAGCAGTAAACTTTTTTTTATGAAACCCTATATGTTATAGAGCTTTTCCTGGTGCTAAAACGTTGGTACTTCCACCGCTATCATTTGTCTTATTCAAACTTTATAACAATTCAAATAATCAGGAAGTGAATTTACTGTGTTTACTTCCTGATTGTTTTAACTGACAGGAAGCGACTTGGCAGGTTTTATCACATTCTGTGGAGATCTGTAAGTCACTGCCTTTCTTCTCCATTAGTGTAACAGAACATCTAATTGGAATTTGACCACTAGAGGGCACTGCTAATGTAAAGAAACACAGATTTAAACTGTAATAACTCTGGAAATATGCATCTATCAGCAGCGGGAGGACCATTATTTTACTCAACAGGAAACACCCTACAATATATATTTTTTCATAAAAAAAAGTTTACTGCTCTTTTAACGAGCTAAGCCATAGAAAAACCGCCACCCACATTACACACACTCATGTATAAAATTTCAGATTGAGAACTGTTTGTGTCCAACTATAACCTACAAGAGTTTTAATGCAAAAACAATTTACAGATATGCCTCATTGCAATAAGAATTAAGCCTAATGCTTTGGTTAGTGCTTAAAATAAACACATTTACAATGACTGCTAGGGGGTGTTAATTGGTATATTATAATGTTTGTACTCTTTCTCCTCTTTTGTACAGGGCTACAGAATTTGTTCACACTCTTTAACAATAAGACTACTACTAAGAATAATCTATTTAAAAATCTAACTGCTTCTGGTTCACTGTCAGCACCGCATTTCTGTGAAAATCGCTAAAGCAAGACTCAACGCTGCAGTGGACAAGCAGGTCCCCTACATGCACTGTGCACCCAGTCAAAAGGGCATCTCTGTTCACCATTCTCTAGTCATAAATAATAATACACTAACAGGCTTATAAAGCCCTTAAGGACCCGTGATCTGCCAGGAATGTCACAAGTGTCCTTGCCTTAGGGACCGGTGATGGTCCTGGCACAGTCCTGCGGGAGCGCTGTGATCACTAGCGGAGCCTGAAACTGACTACTCACTCCAAGACAGGAGCAGTCAGTTTCAGCCTCTCTATTGGCAAGCCAGTACACGTGATCAATCATGTGTGCCAGATCTCTGAATGATGTCTATATGGTCCTTAAGGGTAATCCTAACCCAGGACCAGAAGACATTAAGGGGTTAAATGAGGAGAAATAGAGCAAGTCCTTGGCAAACCAACTGAACAATAGGGGACAAATAAAAATGTCAAAATTCTAATTTATTTAAATGGGGCTTTTAACCCCTTAAATGTTAGAGAGGTTACATTGGAGACATTTCTAGTATTCAGTGGGTTAAAATCCACATTTAAATCAAATAGTTTTTGTATTTATCCACTATAGTACTCTTGCTCCAGAATTGCTCTAGTTATGCTTATTAATGGCTGGATTGTAGGTGCATTGTAGGTGATACATGTTAGAACTGGTTTTATTTCACTGATTCCTATTAAAGTCTATGAGGACATTTGTGAATAAAACCAATGGTGTTATCATCTACAATGGAATCCAGGCCTAAATAAACAACAGAGGGTATTTTCTGTGGGTCTAGGGCAATGTTCCACAACACTAGTCCTCAAGGACACACCAACAGTGCAAATTTAAAAGATATCCCTGCTTGTTAGCAAGTGAGTGATCGGATGCTAATTCACTGTGATTCATCCACCTGAGCTTAATGACAGAGATCCTTAAAACCCAACCTGTGCGCCCTGAGGACTGGATCTGAGAATATCTAGTCTAGGGGGTGATCATTAGGTATGTTTATGGCCACCAAAGCAGCTTTCTCCAGGAGCATCTGTGATGTAAATATGGCCCTGGTTCTCATGTCATGCCAATGCCAAAATGCCCACTAGATCAGTGACACTGGTAGTTCATTCATTGCTCACAATGTGATGTTTTCTGAGCTCCTTCCAATACCAAAGACTAATAACACCTCAGACAGGATGAACCTCTTGAGTGCTGGAGAGGTCTCCATTGCACTAAGAAGCAATTCTTTTGGAGACCTTTCTAGAATACAAGGGGTTAAATTACAAATACGTGGCCAGATTTCCATACCTGGGGACTTTTGAAATAAACTCACTCTGAGGTCTTTGAAATAGTAACCCTTCATGCTTCCGATAAGTATATTGTAGGTGCTACAATAAGTATATTATAGATGCTACGTTAATGTTTGCTCTAACCCAGAGATGATCAGTCAGTCTCCAAGGAACCTTTAATATGCTACATTTCGGAGATATCACTTCCTATACACTCACAAGACAAGTACGGCTTCTCCCCCAGCCTTTCTGGTAGAAATGTCACTAATTTGGACATTAAATAAGCATTAAATAAGAGATGTCTCTGTTATCCTGAGAATTTGGCCCTTAACCCCAAGACCCTGAGATTTTGTTAAAAACCCTGAGCCTCAGGGTCAAACCCTCAGAGTTCCCAGGTATGCAGATTTCTAATTTAGGATGTATTTTTATGAAATTAAGACAATTGTTGTGTAATATGAAGCCAGAAAACAAGAGTAAGGTCAATTTCCAAGCTCAATAACTCTCTGAGTACCAAAGGTCTGTGCAACACATTTTCTACAATGAGTTTCAGAACATTCTGGCAATGAAAGGACTTATGACTAGGGTTGGCAAAAAGTGTAATTTTCTTCCCACAGGGATTTCTATGAAATGACGGGGTTCACTAAGGTGTGATAAAGAGGTGATACAGTGGAGATGACTTCTCTAGTTTATCACTTCTCCAATTCCTATGTTATTCTATACAACCTATTCACTAAGATCTCTAAAGTTGAAGAAATCTTAGTGCATAGGCACCATAGAATAACATAGGAATTGGAGAAGTGATAAACTGGAGAAATCATCTCCACTGCATCACCACTTAATTAGTGTTGAGCGAGCATGCTCGGCCGATGCTCGGATCGGCTCGAGCATCGCTCTGCTCGGCACATGGCGGTACTCGTACGAGTACCGCATGTGCTCGCCCGCCATGTTCGGGTCTCCTCCCCGCACGTTTTGCGGCTGCTGCGCAGCCAATAAACGTGCAGGGAGGCTCTGACATCGGTGTAATGCCAGCAGCCATGTTGGCTGCTGGCATTACACTGATTGGCTGGCCAGAACCCGTGGTCGGGTGCTGTATAGCACCTGACCATCGAGTTCGGCTCAGTCTGAGCCAGGGAGAGCTGAGGATAGGAAGGGAAAGGCAGTGTAGGGAGGAAAAAAACAAAAATTGTGAAAAAAAAGAACCAAAAGTCCTTTTTAGGACTACTGTGTGTGGGGGCAGCAGGTTATTTTGTGTGGGGGGAAAAAAACAAAAAAAAAAAAAAAAAATATTCTGTTTAGTGTGAAAAGTTGCAGATTAGAGCACATTCTGTTTAGTGTGCACAGTTGCAGATTAGAGCACATTCTGTTTAGTGTGCAAAGTTGCAGATTAGAGCACATTCAGTTTAGTGTGCAAAGTTGCAGATTAGAGCACATTCTGTTTAGTGTGCAAAGTTGCAGATTAGAGCACATTCTGTTAAGTCTTCAAACTAAAATATCAAAGTCACATATTCCATTCAGTGTGCGTCGCCGCAGTTTAGCAGCACATTCTGTGTACTGTGCAGAGTTGCAGAATAGGAAGAAATACTGTTAAGTCTTCAAACTAAAATATCAAAGTCACATATTCCATTCAGTGTGCTTCGCCGCAGTGTAGCAGCACATTCTGTGTACTGTGCAGAGTTACAGAATAGGAAGAAATACTGTTGTCTTCAAACTAAAATATCAAAGTCACATATTCCATTCAGTGTGCTTCGCCGCAGTTTAGCAGCACATTCTGTGTACTGTGCAGAGTTGCAGAATAGGAAGAAATACTGTTAAGTCTTCAAACTAAAATATCAAAGTCACATATTCCATTCAGTGTGCTTCGCCGCAGTTTAGCAGCACATTCTGTGTACTGTGCAGAGTTGCAGAATAGGAAGAAATACTGTTAAGTCTTCAAACAAAAATATCAAAGTCACATATTCCATTCAGTGTGCTTCGCCGCAGTTTAGCAGCACATTCTGTGTACTGTGCAGAGTTGCAGAATAGGAAGAAATACTGTTAAGTCTTCAAACTAAAATATCAAAGTCACATATTCCATTCAGTGTGCTTCGCTGCAGTTTAGCAGCACATTCTGTGTAGTGTGCAGAGTTGCAGAATAGTAAGAAATACTGTTAAGTTTTCAAACTCAAATATTAAAGTCACATATTCCATTCAGTGTGTATCACCGCCGTTTAGCAGCCTATTCTGTGTACTCTGCACAGTTGCAGAATAGTAAGAAATACTGTTAAGTTTTCAAACTCAAATATCAAAGTCACATATTCCATTCAGTGTGTATCACCGCCGTTTAGCAGCCTATTCTGTGTACTCTGCAGAGTTGCAGAATAGTAAGAAATACTGTTAAGTTTTCAAACTCAAATATTAAAGTCACATATTCCATTCAGTGTGTATCACCGCCGTTTAGCAGCCTATTCTGTGTACTCTGCACAGTTGCAGAATAGTAAGAAACACTGTTAAGTTTTCAAACTCAAATATCAAAGTCACATATTCCATTCAGTGTGTATCACCGCCGTTTAGCAGCCTATTCTGTGTACTCTGTAGAGTTGCAGAATAGTAAGAAATAGTGTTAAGTTTTCAAACTCAAATATCAAAGTCACATATTCCATTCAGTGTGTATCACCGCCGTTTAGCAGCCTATTCTGTGTACTCTGCAGAGTTGCAGAATAGTAAGAAATACTGTTAAGTTTTCAAACTCAAATATTAAAGTCACATATTCCATTCAGTGTGTATCACCGCCGTTTAGCAGCCTATTCTGTGTACTCTGCAGAGTTGCAGAATAGTAAGAAATACTGTTAAGTTTTCAAACTCAAATATTAAAGTCACATATTCCATTCAGTGTGTATCACCGCCGTTTAGCAGCCTATTCTGTGTACTCTGCACAGTTGCAGAATAGTAAGAAATACTGTTAAGTTTTCAAACTCAAATATCAAAGTCACATATTCCATTCAGTGTGTATCACCGCCGTTTAGCAGCCTATTCTGTGTACTCTGCAGAGTTGCAGAATAGTAAGAAATACTGTTAAGTTTTCAAACTCAAATATTAAAGTCACATATTCCATTCAGTGTGTATCACCGCCGTTTAGCAGCCTATTCTGTGTACTCTGCACAGTTGCAGAATAGTAAGAAATACTGTTAAGTTTTCAAACTCAAATATCAAAGTCACATATTCCATTCAGTGTGTATCACCGCCGTTTAGCAGCCTATTCTGTGTACTCTGCAGAGTTGCAGAATAGTAAGAAATACTGTTAAGTTTTCAAACTCAAATATCAAAGTCACATATTCCATTCAGTGTGTATCACCGCCGTTTAGCAGCCTATTCTGTGTACTCTGCAGAGTTGCAGAATAGTAAGAAATACTGTTAAGTTTTCAAAATCAAATATTAAAGTCACATATTCCATTCAGTGTGTATCACCGCCGTTTAGCAGCCTATTCTGTGTACTCTGTAGAGTTGCAGAATAGTAAGAAATAGTGTTAAGTTTTCAAACTCAAATATCAAAGTCACATATTCCATTCAGTGTGTATCACCGCCGTTTAGCAGCCTATTCTGTGTAGTGTGCAGAGTTGCAGAATAGTAAGAAATACTGTTAAGTTTTCAAACTCAAATATTAAAGTCACATATTCCATTCAGTGTGTATCACCGCCGTTTAGCAGCCTATTCTGTGTAGTGTGCAGAGTTGCAGAATAGTAAGAAATACTGTTAAGTTTTCAAACTCAAATATTAAAGTCACATATTCCATTCAGTGTGTATCACCGCCGTTTAGCAGCCTATTCTGTGTACTCTGCACAGTTGCAGAATAGTAAGAAATACTGTTAAGTTTTCAAACTCAAATATTAAAGTCACATATTCCATTCAGTGTGTATCACCGCCGTTTAGCAGCCTATTCTGTGTACTCTGCAGAGTTGCAGAATAGTAAGAAATACTGTTAAGTTTTCAAAATCAAATATTAAAGTCACATATTCCATTCAGTGTGTATCACCGCCGTTTAGCAGCCTATTCTGTGTACTCTGTAGAGTTGCAGAATAGTAAGAAATAGTGTTAAGTTTTCAAACTCAAATATCAAAGTCACATATTCCATTCAGTGTGTATCACCGCCGTTTAGCAGCCTATTCTGTGTAGTGTGCAGAGTTGCAGAATAGTAAGAAATACTGTTAAGTTTTCAAACTCAAATATTAAAGTCACATATTCCATTCAGTGTGTATCACCGCCGTTTAGCAGCCTATTCTGTGTAGTGTGCAGAGTTGCAGAATAGTAAGAAATACTGTTAAGTTTTCAAACTCAAATATTAAAGTCACATATTCCATTCAGTGTGTATCACCGCCGTTTAGCAGCCTATTCTGTGTACTCTGCACAGTTGCAGAATAGTAAGAAATACTGTTAAGTTTTCAAACTCAAATATTAAAGTCACATATTCCATTCAGTGTGTATCACCGCCGTTTAGCAGCCTATTCTGTGTACTCTGCACAGTTGCAGAATAGTAAGAAATACTGTTAAGTTTTCAAACTCAAATATCAAAGTCACATATTCCATTCAGTGTGTATCACCGCCGTTTAGCAGCCTATTCTGTGTACTCTGCACAGTTGCAGAATAGTAAGAAATACTGTTAAGTTTTCAAAATCAAATATTAAAGTCACATATTCCATTCAGTGTGTATCACCGCCGTTTAGCAGCCTATTCTGTGTACTCTGCACAGTTGCAGAATACTAAGAAATACTGTTAAGTTTTCAAACTCAAATATTAAAGTCACATATTCCATTCAGTGTGTATCACCGCCGTTTAGCAGCCTATTCTGTGTACTCTGCAGAGTTGCAGAATAGTAAGAAATACTGTTAAGTTTTCAAACTCAAATATTAAAGTCACATATTCTGTGTAAGATGAAGAAGGCGGGTAAAAAGGGACGGGGAAGTGGACGTGATCCTGAAAGTTCAGGGCGCGGGTCAGGACGCGGAGAAACTGTGCCTGGTGCCAGAGCACAAGAAAGAAAGACATCCACCATACCTAGCTTCATGTCTAATTTTACAGGGCGTCGCAGGACATCACTCTCGAGGTCCGACCACTGCGAACAGGTGGTCGGTTGGATGACAGCTGATACTGCTTCCAGTCGGTTAAGCACCACCCTGTCTTCCACCAAGTCCACTCTCAGTAGCCAAGAGTCTGGTCAAAATAATCCTCACTCTGATCATCCTTCCTCCCACCATACACGGTCTGGTCAAAGAAGTGATCCCACACTGGGATATAGTGAGGAGCTCGTCTCATCACCAATCCTTCATTTGACCCTCTCTCCAAGCACGCTTGCAGAGGAACATGACATCTTGTGCCCTGATTCACAACCTCTAGAGGCTACCCAATCACAAGAAGATGACAGATGTGAACGGCATTTAAGGTCAAAGGAAGTAGTGGATGATGATGATGATGATGAGACACAGTTGCCATTAAATCAACCACTATTTCCGTCTCAAGACCTTGTTGAGGAGAATGTTATACAGTTGTCAATGACTGAGTATGTGGTGGGATCAAGACTTGAGGAGGATGATCAGAGTGAGGAAGTGGAGGAGGACTTGGTGGACGATGAGGTGACTGACCCCACCTGGGAAGGTGTAGAGCCGAGCGATGACAGCAGTCCTGAGGGTGAGCCATCTGCAGCACCGCAACAGGCTGGAAGAGGCAGTGGTGTGGCTACAGAAAGAAGGCGGACCGCACCAAACCGGCCCGCAAATGTTCCACGGAGCACCCCCTTGCGTAAATCTACCTTGCCAAAGGGTAGGTGTTCCGCGGTATGGCGTTTTTTTAAGGAAAGTGCGGACAACAAAAGAATTGTAGTTTGCAACCTGTGCCACACCAGAATGAGCCGAGGCATGAACACTAGAAACCTCACCACCACCAGCATGATCCGCCACATGGAATCCAAGCACCGTAGTAAGTGGGAGGAACGCCTGGATCGCCCATCTGTGTCTGCAGGCCACACCACTGCCTCCTCTTCCCCTGTTTTCGGTGCCGGCCAATCGCCTGTCGAAGGCGCAGGCCCGCATACCTCCCGCCCTGCACCTGTACCATCTGAAGCACCATCAGCGACCACATCCACTTCCCTGTCCCAGCACAGCGTCCAAATGTCGTTACCCCAGGCATTTGAGCGCAAGAGAAAGTACCCAGCCACCCACCCACAGGCCATAGCACTAACCTCACACCTTTCAAAATTACTGGCCATCGAAATGCTGCCATTTAGGCTTGTGGACACTGAGTCCTTCCGCAGCCTGATGGCAGCAGCTGTCCCTCGGTACGCGGTCCCCAGCCGCCACTACTTTTCCCGGTGTGCCATCCCCGCATTACACCACCATGTGTCCCGTAACATCACCCGTGCCCTGACCAACGCAGTTACTGGGAAGGTCCACTTAACGACTGACACATGGACAAGTGCTTGTGGCCAGGGACGCTACATTTCCCTGACGGCACACTGGGTGAATGTCGTGGAGGCTGGGAGCGACTCGGACCCTGGGATGGCACGGGTGCTACCCACGCCGAGGATTGCGGGCCCTACCTCCATTAGGGTTTCCGCCAGCACCTACGTTATTGGCTCCTCCTCCTCCGTTTCCACCTCCGAATTCTCTACACGCAGCGCCACTCCCCCATCAGCCAGTAGCTGGAAGCAGTGTAGCACTGCAGTGGGGAAGCGTCAACAGGCCGTGCTGAAGCTGATCTGCCTTGGGGACAAACAGCACACGGCCTCAGAGCTGTTGCAGGGGATTAGTCACCAGACCGAGCAGTGGCTCTCGCCACTCAACCTGCAACCAGGCATGGTTGTGTGTGATAATGGGCGTAACTTGGTGGCGGCTTTGGAGCTCGGCAAGCTCACACACGTACCATGCCTAGCGCATGTATTTAATTTAGTGGTGCAGCGATTTCTAAAAACCTACCCCAATGTGCATGATCTCTTGACCAAGGTGCGCCGCGTGTGTGCACATTTCCGTAAGTCATCTACAGCTTCGGCCGGCCTGTTGAAGCTGCAGCAGCGCTTACAATTGCCAGCTCACCAGCTTCTGTGTGACGTGAGCACGCGCTGGAACTCCACCTTCCACATGTTGGCCCGGCTTTGTGAGCAGCAGAGGGCAGTAGTGGAGTACCAGCTGTTACACGGTCGTCGCCTCTCCGTTCAACTTCCTGTAATCAGAAGTGAGGAGTGGGAATGGATGTCAGACCTCTGCGAGGTTTTACGCAATTTTGAGGAATCGACACAGATGGTGAGCGGCGATAACGCTATTATCAGTGTCACCATCCCACTTCTGTGTCTACTGAAACGCTCGCTGCTCACAATTAAAACCGACGCTTTGCATGTGGAAGAGGTGGAAATGGGGGAGGAAGAGCTTACACAAGGTGATAGCCAGAGCACCCTCACTTCGTCTTCTCAGCGACAATTGGAGGAGGCGGAGGAGGAGGAGGAGGAGGAGGAGGAGGAAGACACGGTTGCCTCCGCTACAGAGGGTAGCCATGGAACTTTAGTTCCATCTCTTCAGCGTGGGTGGGCAGAAGAGGAGGAAGAGGATGAGGAGATTGAGAGTCATCCTCCTGGTGAGGACAGCGAAATCTTGACTGTTGGTACTCTGGCACACATGGCTGACTTTATGTTAGGCTGCCTTTCCCGTGACCCACGCGTTATACGCATTTTAAACAACACGGATTACTGGGTGTTCACCCTTCTGGACCCCCGCTACAAAGAGAATTTCTCATCTCTCATTCCTCCGGTGGAGAGGACAAGCAAAATGGTGCAATACCAGAAGGTTCTTGTTGAAAAATTGCTCCAAAATTTTCCATCTGACAACGCTGGCGGCAGAGTACGTGCTACCTTGGCCAACCGAGAAGGGGAGAAAAGGGGAGCACACAGCAGTTCCGACAAAGGCAGGGCAACACTCTCCAAGGCGTGGGACACCTTCATGACACCCCGCCAGCACCCTCACCCTGATGCGCAGCCTAGTGTCACAAGGAGGGAAAAGTTTTGGAAGATGGTGAAGGAGTACGTAGCAGACCGTGTCAGCGTCCTCAATGATCCCTCTGTGCCTTACAACTACTGGGTGTCCAAGCTGGACACGTGGTATGAACTGGCACTCTACGCCTTGGAGGTGCTGGCCTGCCCTGCCGCCAGCGTTCTGTCTGAGCGGGTATTTAGTGCTGCTGGTGGCATCATAACAGATAAGCGTATCCGCCTTTCCACCGACAATGCTGATAGGTTGACACTTATAAAAATGAACAAGGCCTGGATTTCCCCTGACTTCTCCACTTCACTGGAGGAAAGCCCCGGGGGAACATAAAGTCACTTTATATATGTTATTTACAATGATGTGAATACTCTGTATTCCCATTCACCCCTTCCACCCAAAAAACGGGTATATGGTTGACTCTTAATCTTCTCATCCTCCTCCTCCTCTTCCATATGCCCTGTGCTATAATTTTTATATAGGGCCAGCTCACCAGCGGGCCCTGTGATATAATTTTTATATAGGGCCAGCTCACCAGCGGGCCCTGTTTGACAATTTTTATATAGGTCAGCTCACCAGCGGGCCTTCTCATATAATGTTTTATTGGGTCAGCTCTCTAGCGGGCCCTCTCATATAATGTTTTATAGCGTCAGCTCACTAGCGGGCCTTCGCATATAATGTTTAGGATGGTCAGCTCTGCAGCAGACCCTCACCCATAATGTTTTAGATGGTCAGCTCAGCGCACGTTTCCCTCTTAATCATGGCCTCAGTTCTGAAAATCAAGGAAATTTTTGGGAGAATTTGCCTCTGCGCACGTTTCCCTCTTAATCATGGCCTCAGTTCTGAAAATCAAGGAAATTTTTGGGAGAATTTGCCTCTGCGCACGTTTCCCTCTTAATCATGGCCTCAGTTCTGAAAATCAAGGAAATTTTTGGGAGAATTTGCCTCTGCGCACGTTTCCCTCTTAATCATGGCCTCAGTTCTGAAAATCAAGGAAATTTTTGGGAGAATTTGCCTCTGCGCACGTTTCCCTCTTAATCATGGCCTCACTTCAGAAAATCAAGGAAATTTTTGGGAGAATTTGCAGATGATATACAAGTAAATATACAGCAAATATTGTTTGGTAACAATTTTTCGCCTAAAGTCGTTTTTATTTTCCTTTTTGTGTGTTTTATGGTCAGTCTGTAAAAATGGCGTACTATGGGCGAAAGATCCCAGCAGCGATGTTGGAGTCCAAGATGCATCCAGACATCCTCCCTATGCTGTCCCTGAACCATTTCTGTGGTGTTTCCATCCTTTTCTGCCATTTTCCTATGGACCAGGCACCCTCCCCTCATCAGAGCAGGGGGTGCCTGGTGTAATGCTCGAGTCCTCCCATTGACTTCAATGGGGCTCGGGTGCTCGGCCGAGCACTCGAGCCTCAGGGGGTGCTCGGTCAGAGCACCCGAACACCCGAGCATTGGGGTGCTCGCTCATCACTACACTTAATGAATCCCCCCCCCCCCCAAGGAGATGTTTTTCCTTTTGTACAAGTTCAGTTGAGAAGGAAAATGCCACTTGTTTCTATACTGAAAGGTGAAGCCCACACATTCACTCACACATCAATGCCAGGAGAAGATGCGGGAGACAAAAGAGACCCTTATCCTTCTTACTGAGAAATTTTTGTCTGTCTCTAATTTTATCAATAGACTTTTAAGCCAGTTTATTATATTTTTATCTGCCACATACTATTAACCTTTTGTGTGCCAGAGAGGTGTCCAATGCTCTGACAGACAATGAGTTAGTCAGTTCTTTGGCTGCTTATTCAAGTCTAGCACAGGAAAATACACTTCCCACTTCCACTCTTTAGGTATCATGCTCAGTGATGTTCCATTACTGAAACAATCTAGTCTTTCTGTTTGCATTAAGATCCCTGAGGCACACCTGTTACAAGTTGCTTTATATCCAAAATGTTTCAACAAATAAGTGAATATAATTTTGAAAAACAAATGAAAAAATATATAATGCAATAATATGGAGATATAACAGCATGTAATAAAAATAATAATAATAATAATGATAATAAAATGGTTGTGAGAGGAAGCGTACACACACACACACACACACACACAAACACACACACATATATAGAATTGATAGCAGGAGACACTACACAAAACAAAGGTGCATGCTTGGGTGCCGTTTAAAATATTGAACATACAGGAAGGGAAGAAGCACTCTAAGGAAACTTTTATGAGATGCATAAATGTTTTATTTGTAGATCAACGTTTCGATCCCAGTAGGGAACGTTATCAAGGCTATAGATCCCTGCTTGGATCGAAACATTTATGCACCAGATAAAAGTTTCTTATATATATATCAAGTCAAAAACAATACTAATCATCAAAATGAAACATCCAAATCAGTTCGGAGAGGCAATACTTGAGTTAAGAAGAAAAATGATAAAATCACATGAGAAGACCCATCTTTGGCCGCTGTACTAAGTAACACAGGGGGTATTGTGAGGCAAACCAACTGCACGTGGAGAAAAACTCTCAAAATTCACATTGATATAAATGGGCTTTTAAGCCCTTATACTCTATGGAGGTCTCCAACACATTGCAAAGGAATGCGTGGAAAACTTCTTTAGCATTCAAGGGGTTAAATTTCCCAATTAAATTAATGCTCATTTGTATTTTTCCCTTATGGCGCAGCTGATTTGCCCCAGAATTCATTCAGGTCTTCTAAATACATCAGTCTCACTGGGGGTATGAACTAAGACATGATAAAGAGATGATAAAGAGGAGATAACTTCTCCAGTGATAAAACCTCTCCAGTTCCTATGTTAGTCTATAGAGCAGTGGTTCTCAACCCATGCCCTCAGTGGCTATTAACAGGCCAGGATTTGAGAGTTTCCTTTTAAGAGCACAGGTGAGTTAATCAATACAAGTGAGCCTCTGATCAACACACTTGTGTTCTAGCAGGGAAATACCTAAGTCCTGGCCTATTAGTGGCCACTGAGGGCATGCGTTGAGAATCTCTGCTATAGAGCCTAGGCACTAAGATCTTCAAAGGGTGAGAAAGCTTAGTGTACAAAAACAGAAAAAAAGAAGAAAATTCACAGCTAGGGTTGCCACCTTTTCTTAAAACAAATACCGGCCATGGCATTCCCTCCATAGACTTAACATTGGACAGAAGCCAATTTTTTTACCTGCCTGCCGGAAAAATACCAGCTGGGTGGCAACCCTACTCACAGCGCTAACTCATCGTAAAATATCCATATAATAAATATAAATTAAACATAAGTATAAAGATGATAGATATAGATAGCAGCAAGAAATGAGAGGGTTCTCCAGTCCCCCTGACTTTAGGCCTAGACCCAAAAGTAAAAAAAAACATACAAAGAAACAAATCTGCGCTCCTCTATATACTGTAAATGATGTGTGCCCTGTAATGGGCATATATAATAATCCTTAGTAAATCTAAGTGAAATAAGTGAGAATTTCATCCCACAAATTGGCCAATCCGTGTGTAAGCTTACCAACCATGCCAAGGTATCTCACTTTATGGTAAGTCCTGCTCTAATACACCTACAAATACTAAATTAAATCTAAATTAAAAAACCCCATTACAGGGCACACATCATTCACAGTATATAGAGGAGAGCAGATTTGTTTGTTTGTATGTGAAATCTTAATGTATTGGCTCCACAGAATAACATAAAAACTTGAGAAGTGATATCACTGGAGAAGTTATCTCCGTGTTATTACCTCTTTATCACGTCTCCAGTGATATTACTTCTCCAGTTTCTATGTTATTCAATGGAGCCAATGCACTAAGATGTCTCCAGTTTTAGAGAACTTAGTGGATAGGCTCTATAGAATAACATAAGAGCTGGAGAAGTGATATCACTAGAGAAGTTATCTCTGTGTTATCACGTCTTTATCACGCCTTCATGCATAACCTCCACTGTCTTAGACTATACTTAAAGTGATAGTAATACTTCGTTTTAACTTTATTTTATTTTGTAGGCATTAAAAAAACATGAAGAATGATATAAGTCTTATCTCTCAAACCTTTATGGTTTAAGAGATATTCACAAACAAAGTATCCCCCCCCCTGTTCAACCAGATCAGAAGGGAGGTGCCCAGGTAGACTGCAGAGAGGGACAATCTTCAATTAAGATAAGGAAAAAAGCTGAAAAACTTGTCAAGGGGGGGAAGGGCTTTCATTGTTTTCATACAAAGAAAATTGTCCCCTTCTGTTATCTGTCTGGTCATACAACCTGATCCACATCTGAGAAGAGATGGCTTACACTAGGAAAAAGGGGCGGGAGGGGGAAAATTTGCTTGTGAATATCTCATAAACCATAAAGGATTGAGAGATAAGACTTATATCATTCTTCATGTTTTTTTAATGCCTACAAAATAAAATAAAGTTAAAACGAAGTATTACTATCCCTTTAAAAATAGTTAAAAATATACACCAAGGGAACTGCACGCCAATGAATTTATCTGCCAAACTAATATATATCCTTCCTCCTGTATTACGCTTGCTGTAGGGGTGGCATTATGGCTTGTTCATTTTAAAGTTGTGTGTTAGAGGAGATGTGTTCATTGGGATCTTCTAATGGCATAAGCACAGGTATAGCCACAGTTTTGTGATTGTATGGGAGTTTTGCACTGAGGTGTGATAAAGAGGTGATAAAGTGGAGATGACTTCTTGATATCACTTCTCCAGTCCCTATGTTATTCTATAGAGCCTATGCACTAAGACAGTGCTCAAAATTTCCACTCGCCACTAGCCAATGGCGAGTGAAAATTTAGCCCTGGTGAGTAGAAATTCAGCCCTGGTGGGTATGTTATGTCTTGCAGTGGCGAGTAACTTTTCAGGTCTGGCTAGTAGCAAAGGACTTAAAATTATAAGCCCTGCACTAAGATCTCTGAAGCTGAGTTTATGAATGAAGGGAAATGTTTAGTACATCTGGAGCTAAACAATTGTGCCTTATGAATCAAAGTAATGATCCCTCTGAAATCACAAGGACCTTATTCTTTATTTCATAAGGTGCAATTGTTTTGCTCTAAATTTATACAATTTTTACCTTGAAAACTTGTGGCCCTCTATCATGAAAAGAACCAGCCCTCTAAATGAAAAGAACCAGCTATAGACAAAAACAGTTTCAGCGTTAAAGAACTAACTCCTCCTATTAATAACCCCACTAACATTACAATGGCCAGAAAATCCTCATGGCCCTTATGAATTTTGACCTTGTGTCTTTGTACGTGAGATAACATGTTAGATCAGCCCTATGTGTAATGTCCATGGAGGTAGCAAGATTTGCTGGCAGTTTGAAGCAGGTACAGTACATGAGACTGCTAAACCCTTTGGCTGCCAGTGTTAACCATCTAAGGACTAGAGAAGTAGATAATACACTGTGAATAAATGCTTTGTGTTAAGAAAACAATGCACATGGAAGAGATATTGAGGTCATGCTACCATTGTCATGTCTGCCTTCATGGACACTCAGGACTGACTGAAGAAGTCATCCCTTGAACAAATTCACAAATTCGTAGGGGTCATTAGCATACCTGGGAACTCTCAGGGTTTGATCCTGAGACTCAGGGTTTTGTCCCAAATCTCAGGGTCTCAGGGTGAAGAGCCAAAATCTCAGGGTGAGAGAGTTCAGTGCCACCTGTTATATATTCTGCTCCAGTTAAATGCTTCTTTAGTCTCTAAACTGGTGCCACTTGTACCAGAAAGGCAGAGGGAGAAGTCCTGCTTGATTTGTGTGTGTTCATGCAGTGATATCTGTAAGTTGTTGTGTATTAATGTCTCTGTGAATGCTGAACGGAGCGACTCTCGATTACAACAATGAGGGATAAATTGCGGATAATCTATATTGTGGGAAATTTAAGGGTTAATATTTACACAATCTCAGGGTCAGCTCATTTTGAAAGTTCCCAGGTATGGTCATTAGGGTTTTCTGGCTATAGAAAGGAAAGTGGGGTTTATTATTTGAAGATGTTAATTCTCCTTTAAATAAAAATATATAGCTATATCTGACTGCTGTATGGAAGACACATACTTGGATAAATTCTTCTAATAAATACATGGAGACATGTATACCTATAGGTATAATTTGCCTATAAAATACAGGAAATGCCATAGAATGTCCACTCACACATTAAGGAAATCTAATCAGTGTAACACTCAGGGAATCTGATAGACAGTTTAGCGGACAGGTCTTTCCCATTTCTTGGCACACATTATTGAGTAAGATGAATCTTTCAGATGCTCGTTTCTCTGCTACTGTCTTACAGATTTAAAAAATAGCTCTTGAATTACTATGTTTTCATTGTATTTCTTCTTTTACTGCCACAGCTTCTCGTAATAAGGCTAATTTAGATGATGTGTCCTGTAGACCTTGCTGAACCTTTTGTCTATTTTTTTCTTTTCCCTGTCATTTTATGATTAAAATTTTTTTAAACATTTGCACAAAGTGAAGTACTATTTATTAAGAGGAGAATAAAGCTGTTAAGCTTCTGGTCATTCCGGAGAAGAAATTCTGTACTGTGTTTTGTTTCTGTGGTGTTAATCTAAGTTTGAAAAATGATTCAAATTTTTTTCTGGGATCTGGCAGTGGGTTTTAAAGAACATTATAAATAATATAGCCAAACACTATGAATGATATGACAAAATTAATAGTATTTTAGGGCATACATGTGCAAAGGTTATTTAAACTAAAATGTTGCTTAGGACCCCAGGAGGCAACAAAGGGTATGACACGTGAGGATTACTGGTATAGTATATTATGAAGTGAAATATGTGTTAAACATTTATATCCCTTAGCTGGATCTAGACCTTTGACAAAAGAGCAGCACTGAGTCAAGAGTAATTTGTGTCATTTTTTTGAAACAACATTGCAATTTTTTTCCAGTAGTGAAGTTTTATTCATATTACCCATAATCCTTAAAGTGAACCAAAAATTAGACGGGCATTTTCTAAGAGCATAAAATGCTACCAGAGCATTATTTTGGACAAAATGCCTGCAAACTATTAGGTTAACAGTAACACACCTTAACCCTATGGATGCTACAGAAGTCTGCAACTCATTGCTTATTAATGAATTGGCAACATCTCTACCATATCTGGTTTAAAAGTGGACCTGTCACAGTAAGAATAATTTGGTTTCTTAGGGTTAGAAACTGTTGTAGCTATATATTTATAAGTGCAGCATAGTGACACAAACAAATAAAGGCTATGTGAAAAAAATACATATATATCTTTACATTAGGTATATTAGCAGACTGGTCACATTTATAAAAGTATAATGGAGTTATCCTGGAGTAAACCAACTGCAGCATAAAATTCCTCTTAAAGTAAATTATGCTTTTAACCCTATGAATGCTAGAGAGGTATCCAAGGCATTCAATGGGTTAAAAAGCTCTATACAACTACATAGGGATTTTGGCATTTTTATTTGTCCCCTATGGTGCAGTTGATTTATTCCAGAAAAACTCCAGTTTACTTTTATAAATGTGGGCCACTGTTCCTGACATGGAGTGGTAGTAATATGGTTATTACAATGTGCATGTAACTTTAGCCTGAGCTGAACCTGCCCTTACTCAGTGCCTAAGGAAAACATTTCACAGTGTAGTAACCCTTTGTGTGTCAGAGGGGTGTGCAATGCATTGCACACCCCTCTGACACACAAAGGGGTGTGCAATGCATTGCTCAAAGGGTTAAAGCCACCAGTCCCTTTATGAATGAGCAAACAACCACATTCTCTCTTAAGCTCTATGTTTTTGTGCACCCAGACACACTCTCTATATTGTGCACCCAGCCACACTCAATATATTGTGCATACATACAGTCACACGCTATATTGTGCACCCAGCCACACTCTCTATATTGTGCACCCAGCTTCAATCTCTATATTGCGCACCCAGCCACACTATATATTGTGCATACAGCCACACTCTATATTGTGCATACATACAGCTACACTCTATATTGTACATACAGCCACACTCTATATTGTGCATACATACAGCTACACTCTATATTGTACATACAGCCACACTCTATATTGTGCATACATGCAGCTACACTCTATATTGTACATACAGCCACACTCTATATTCTGCATAGATACAGCTACACTCTATATTGTACATACATACAGCTACACTCTATATTGTGAACCCAGCCACACTCTCTATATTGTGTACCTAGCAACAATCTCTATATTGTGCATACAGCCATATTCTATACTGTGCACCCAGTCACACTCTCTATATTGTGCATACAGCCATACTCCATATTATGCACCCAGCCACAGTCTCTGTATTGTGCATATAACCATACTCTGTATTGTGCAACCAGCCACACTCTCTATATTGTGCATACATACAGCCATACTCTATATTGTGCAGCCAGCCACACACTCTATATTGAGCACCCAGCTACACTTTGTATATTGTGCACCCAGCCATTCTCTCTATATTGTGCATACATACAGCCATACTCTCTATATTGTGCAGCCAGCCACATTCTCTATATTGAGCACCCAGCTACACTTTGTATATTGTGCACCCAGCCATTCTCTCTATACTATGCATACAGCCACACTATATTGTGCACCCATCCACACTCTCTATACTGTGCATCAATACAGCCATACTCTATATTGTGCACCCAGCCACACATTCTATATTGTGCACCCAGTCACACTCTCTATACTGTGCATAAATACAGCCACCCTCTGTATAGTGTACCCAGCAATGCTCTATATTGTGCAGCCAGTCGCACTCTCTATATTGTGCACCCAGCCACACTCTCTATACTGTGCATACAGCCACACTAAATTGTGCACCCAGCCACACACTCTACTGTGCATACAGCCACACTCTCTTTATTGTGTACCCAGCCACACGCGCTCTGTAACACATGGAGATGCTTATGGCAGCACTCTCATTTACACACATGCACTCATAGCCAGGTACTCTCTCACAAACTCACCCTTCTCACACAAAGGCTCTCTCTCTCTCTCCTGAGAGCAGCATGCATACACTTTTCCACAGAATTTTTTAAAAGAAGTTTTTTGTATGGATCCACTGAATGTTAGTGATGTTTTTAAACACAGGAAAAGAGTGCGTGGAGACCTCTTTAGCAATCAAGTGCTGACCCTATACCTGCCAAACACCAACTTACCATGCCAAAATTCCTCCCCTTAATGCTGCCTGCACCAAAGTCTGTGGGCTATTTTGGGGCCTTCCCTTCCTATGTGCTTTGTTGAACACAATGTATTAAGCAATGGGTAGAGAAAATGGCAATATTATACAGCAGTGGTAGTCATTGTGAGGCCTTGTGCTGCTTATGGGAGCAATTAAAGGGCCTCACATTGCCTATCCCTGTTTTATACCATTTCTGTATGCATGCTAATGGTGAATGCATATGAGCCTCACTGGCATCAAATTTCTAACCAGTGTACCCTCTAAGGAAAGCACAGGAGAGCGACTCAGCACTGCAAGAGTTAAATAGGACACAGCACTGCATTGGAATAATATATGAACCATGCAGCCCTGCCCAGTTTTAATTATTCTTTTTGCTCTTTCAGTGCTGGGTCACTCACTGGTGTTCACGTAGAGCAGGGCTATCCAATTTCAGCTGTCAACAGGCCAGGATGTAAGGATTTCTCTGTCTGAGCACAGGTGAGTCAGTCAAAAAGAATGAGCCACTGATTAACTCACCTGAGCTTAATCAGGGAAATCTTTAAATCCTGGCCTGTTGGTGGCCCTTGAGGACTGAACTTGGACAGCCCCGACTTAGTGGGAACACTGGTGCCAAATGCTAACTCTGGTGGAGGTTGTGCACTTATACAGTGATGGTCATACCTTTAGAGGTTAAAACCAGATGAGCTGCACTGAAAAATATGTGCATTTACCCCAATATGCTTTAGCATCTTCCTTTTGGTTTCAGGTAACCTGTATCCACCTGTTGCAGCTCAGGACCTTTATGTTTCGAAGAGCGGTTACTTAGAAAAACGCAGGAAAGGTAAAACATTACAGATATAGCTTCTAGTTGTATTAATGTATCTATTTAAACTGCCTATAAAGTTTTGTTTTCCAAACAGGCTTATAAGATGTGTGGATATGTGTTTGGATATATGTATGTTTGGATGCATGTGCATTTGAGAGAGAGATAGAGAGATAGTGTGTGGGATAGTTATTGTCAGTGTGTCATAAAATTCAAAAATGTCTTAAATTTGTATTTGAACAAGTAACAAGTAACAATCTCTGTCAAGATAATTAGGGAGGTCAACTCCAAAAATTTGGACTGACCATCTGGTTGTAGGCACCAGTAATAACTGCAAGGTATTACTGTACATAAAATCTGTGCTTCTTAATGTTTTATTGAGTTTGTTAATTTTGGTTGCCTTCTTTATTTCAGATCACAGCTTTTTTGCTTCTGAATGGCAAAAGCGTTGGTGTGCATTGAGTAATTCCATATTTTACTACTATGGCAGTGATAAAGGTAGGTCGATATCCCCAGGATTGCATTAATCAATGTGTAATGTGTCCCCCTGTGACTCATAACTCATAATCCATCTTCAATGGCCTTCCTCACATCTCTAAACTCTAGGGACATCACAATGTGTTAAGCAGTACTGCTGTACACGAGGAAGTATTGGCCAGTCAGGAGAACCCATTAATCTCCCACAGCCTTTGTGCACCTTTCTTGATTGTAACACAGTGTGGCCATGCATTTTATTGGGGAATATTAGGTGTGTTGCCTGGTGGGGTGAGTAAAGGAGAGCGAGCAACAAGTTAAGAGCACCAAGTGATAAGGAGGGTGGGTAGTATAAATCTGCACCAATAATGAGGCTGCTTCATCTGGCCTGATGGCTCCCTGTTTTGCTCACATACATGAACCACTACATTTGCTCATGATATTTAAGGAAGAAGCCTTGGTGGCCCACACCTAGCTTTATTTTAGGGTTCCAGTAGTCCTGGATAGCCTAAGATATAAAGAGGGTTATGTACTAAGGCATGATAAAGAGGTGATAAAGCGGAGATGACTTCTCCAGTGATATAACTTCTCCAAATCTTATGTTATTCTATGGAATTTATGCACTAAAATCTGAAAGTTAGAGAAATCTTAGTGCATTGGTTCTATAGAATAACATAGGACTTGGAGAAGTGATATCACTGGAAAAGTCATCTGAACTTTATCACCTCTTTATCACGTCTTAGTGCATCTCGAGCAAAGTTTGCAGGAGGGTGCAAAATAAAGGTAAAGTATATTTGTGGTCAGGGCTTCCAGAGTATAATGAGCTATCATAAGCTTCAGGGGATGAGGCGACGAAGGTGACCTGAAAAGAGGGCCACCTTAATAAGTCCTTAAAGAAAGTGGTGTTGGTGGGGGGGCACAATTGATGATATGTTCCATGGGAGAGGCTGCTGCCAGCTGTTTAGGGGCTTGCAGCCCCTCCCACAAATACAGGCCCTGCCTTTCACTTGTGGTCAGGGCTTCCAGAGTATGATGATTATGGAGGATTGAAAAGAGGCAAAGAGACTGTACTGATATAACTATCATTATTGAACTAGCGTAAAGATGACATGTCATTAGTAGTGTTGAGCGAGCACCACGATGCTCGGGTGCTCGGGTGCTCTGACCGAGCACCCCCTGAGGCTCGAGTGCTCGGCCGAGCACCCGAGCCCCATTGGAATGAATGGGGCAACACCAGGCACCCCCTGCTCTGATGAGGGGAGGGTGCCTGGTCAATGCCCCCTTCATCTCCGCTATGCCCCCTTCATCTCAGAATGCCCCCTTCAGCTCCGCAATGTCCCCCTTCAGCTCCGCTATGCCCCTCTTCCACAATGTGCCCCTTCATCTCCGCTATGCCCCTCTTCCACAATGTGCCCCTTCATCTCCGCTATGCCCCTCTTCCACAATGTCCCCCTTCATCTCCTCTATGCCATAGAGGAGATGAAGGGGGACATTGTGGAAGAGGGGCATAGCGGAGATGAAGGGGCACATTGTGGAAGAGGGGCATAGCGGAGATGAAGGGGCACATTGTGGAAGACGGGCATAGCGGAGATGAAGGGGGACATTGTGGAAGAGGGGCATAGAGTCTATGCCCCTCTTCCACAATGTCCCCCTTCATCTCCGCAATGCCCCCTTCATCTCCGCAATGCCCCCGTACCTCCAGTCCCTGGTGGTCCAGCGGAGCTTCTTCGGATCTGTGCCTCTTCCGGCACAGATCCCCGCCACCCGAACATGTCGGGCGAGCACATGGCGGTACTCGACGAGTACCGCCATGTGCCGAGCAGAGCGATGCTCGAGCCGATCCGAGCATCGGCCGAGCACGCTCGCTCATCACTAGTCATTAGGCTAGGTTAATAAGTGCTCTGCCGATTCCATCACAGGATTGGATGTATCTATAGAGGCATGCAGATTGCCATCTACCGAGTTGTATTATATGAGTGGGCACTTGATTCTTGCGGCTGATGATACTACTTCTGTCATAAAAGAATGATCTGGGTACTGATTGGATTGTAGCCTAAACATGACAGGATGGTGCATGTATAATATGTGAAAGTGGATGTACTGAGTGGCCTGTAAGGAGTGGAAGTAGTGGACTATCATCTGAGTGCTGTTTTGTGGCGGCAGTGAGGCGAGTTAGTGATTGTAAGGGCATACTTGGACATGAGTGATGAAATATGATAAAGTGACTGGCGTAAGACTTATCATTGCAGTGAGTGATGGAGTGAATTGATCTGAGTGGTGGGTGAGTTGATTCTTACTCATTAATCCTATTGATCTCATGCGACAGGAGAACTCACCCGGGTGGAGAAGCCAAAAATGCAAGGCATGCTCTGCCTTGAGTACTATTGTTGCCCCTGAATGACTGGGTGTTAGGAATTCATAGGGGCATCTGAATATGTGCCTGTTGATGGGCGGTGAATTTTTAAATGCCTCTGAGAATAAAAATGGGTAGACTAGATGGGCCGAAGGGTTCCCATCTGCCGTCAGATCCCATGTTCTGATGGTGTAGTATCCTTAAAATTACACTGATGGAGGCCGCTGCTATTTGAACCGGAGTGGCATTGAGTGGCAAATGCTAGGATGCTGATTGATATAGGTAGGTAGGTTTGGAGACTGATGGAAAAGTTAAATGAATCCCATGCCAACTCGTATACTTAGTGTGATCCTTCGGCCTCTGCGGTGAGGTTAGGATTGAAGTGTGATCCTTTGGCCTCTGTGGGGAGGTAAGGATTGAAGTGTGATCCATCGGCCTTTGCGGTGAGGTAAGGATTGAAGTGTGATCCTTCGGCCTCTGCGGTGAGGTAAGGATTGAAGTTTAATCCTTCTGCCCCTGTGGTGAGGTAAGGATTGAACTGTGATCCTTCGGCCTCTGTGGTGAGGTAAGGATTGCGGTGTGATCTTTCGGCCTCTACCTTGAGGTAAAGATTGAAGTGTGATCCATCGGCCTCTGCGGTGAGGTAAGCATTGAAGTGTGATCCTTCAGCCACTGCGGTGAGGTAAGGATTGAATTGTGATCCTTCGGCCACTGCGGTGAGGTAAGGATTGAAGTGTGATCCTTCGGCCACTGAGGTGAGGTATGGATTGAAGTGTGATCCTTCGGCCTCTGCGGTGAAGTAAGGATTGAAGTGTGATCCTTCGGCCCCTGCAAAGAGGTAAGGACTGAAGTGTGGTCCTTAGGCCTCTGCAGTGAGGTAAGGATTGAAGTGTTGGGGTGATATCAGTGAGTGTTAACCCCATCTCTGTCAGGAGATGGGTGATGGGTGATGTGCGTGAGCTGCTCGTTGACTGAGGGGATGGGGAGAGAGAGAGGTACCAATGTTGAATCGATACATACAGTATGGTGTAAATGGCCGTTGGTTGCAATGGGAATGTTGTATTGTTACCTACGATATGGTGTGATATTGGTACATACAGTATGGAGTAACTGACATGTTACAATAGGAATGTTGTATTGAAACATACCGTATGGTGTAACTGGACATTAGTTACAATGGGAATGTTGTATTGGTACATACCGTATGGTAGCTGGACGTTGGTTACAAAAGGAATGTTGTCTTGTACATACAGTATAATGTAACTGGACGTTGGTTACAATAATAATGTTGAATTGGTACCTGCAATATGGTGTAACTGGACTTTGATTACACTAGGAATGTTATAGTGGTACATACAGTATGGTGTAACTGGATGTTGGATACTATGTGAATGTATAGTGGTTCATACAGTATGGAATAACTGGACATGGTTACAGTAGGAATGTTTGTATTGGTACATACAGTATGGTGTAACTGGACGTTGGTTACTATGGGAATGTTGTATGGTACTTACAGTATGGGATAACTAGATGTTGGTTACAATGGGAATGTTGTAATGGTACATACAGTATGGTGTAACTGTTGGTTACAATAAGAATGTTGTATTGGTACATACAGTATGATGTAACTGGACTCTGATTACAATAAGAATGTTGTATTGTACATACAGAATGATGTAACTGGATTGGTTACAATAGGAATGTTGTATTGGTACATACAGTATGGTGTAACTGGATGTTGGTTACAATAAGAATGTTGTATTATACATACAGTAGGATGTAACTGGATTTGGTTACAGTAAGAATGTTGTATTGGTACATACAGTATGATGTAACTGGGCGTTGATTACAATAAGAATGTTGTATTGTACATACGGAATGATGTAACTGGATGTTGGTTACAATAGGAATGTTGTATAGGTACATATAGTATGGTGTAACTGGACTTTTATTACAATAAGAATGTTGTATTGTACACACAGTATGATGTAACTGATTTGGTTACAATAGGAATGTTGTATTGGTACATACAGTATGGTGTAACTGACATTGGTTACGATAGGAATGTTATATTGGTACATTCAGTATGATGTAACTGGACATTGGTACAATAGGAATGTTATATTGGAACGTACTGTATGGTGTAACTGGACGTTGGTAACAATAGGAATGCTATTTTGGAAAGTACCATATGGTGTAACTGGATGTTGGTAACAATAGGAATGTTATATTGGTACATACGGTATGGTGTAGCTGGAATGTTGTAATGATACATACAGGGCCGGTGCAAGGATTTTTATATACACAGGCGAAGGTGCATTTTGATGCCCCCCCCGACACAATCCACCTGCCCCCCCTGACCTTACCACAGTCCCCTGCCCCCGCCCACATATTCACCTCCACAATGCTCCCTTCATCTCCACATTGCACCTTCCACAATGCCCCCTTCATCTCAGCATTGCCCCTTCCACAATGCCCCTTCATCTCCACATTGCTCCTTCCTTTATGCCCCTTCATCTCCACATTGCCCTTCCATAATGCCCCTTCATCTGCCCCTTCCATAATGCCCCCTCAGCTCCCTCCTTTATGCCCCTTCATCTCCACATTGCTCCCTCCTTTATGCCCCTTCATCTCCACATTGCTCCTTCCTTTATGCCCCTTCAGCTCCACACTGCCCTTCCATAATGCCCCTTCATCTGCCCCTTCCATAATGCCCCCTCAGCTCCACACTGCTCCTTCCTTTATGCCCCTTCAGCTACACACTGCCCTTCCATAATGCCCCTTCATCTGCCCCTTCCATAATGCCCCCTCAGCTCCACATTGCCCCTTCCTTTATGCCCCTTCAGCTCCACACTGCCCTTCCATAATGCCCCTTCCATAATGCCCCCTCAGCTCCACACTGCTCCTTCCTTTATGCCCCTTCAGCTACACACTGCCCTTCCATAATGCCCCTTCATCTGCCCCTTCCATAATGCCCCCTCAGCTCCACATTGCCCCTTCCTTTATGCCCCTTCAGCTCCACACTGCCCTTCCATAATGCCCCTTCCATAATGCCCCCTCAGCTCCACACTGCTCCTTCCTTTATGCCCCTTCAGCTACACACTGCCCTTCCATAATGCCCCTTCATCTGCCCCTTCCATAATGCCCCCTCAGCTCCACATTGCCCCTTCCTTTATGCCCCTTCAGCTCCACACTGCCCTTCCATAATGCCCCTTCATCTGCCCCTTCCATAATGCCCCCTCAGCTCCACATTGCTCCTTCCTTTATGCCCCTTCATTTCCACAATGCTCCCTACCTTGAGTCCCTGGTGGTCTAGCTCTAAGAGAGCTCTGTGCCTCCTTCGGCACAGAGCTCAGCCTCCCAGCGCTGTTCTCAGTAATGCAGAGCGCTGGGAGATGATGTCATCTCCCAGCGCTCTGTATTACTACAGAGCCTGGGTAGCTCTGCGTTGTGAGCGTCCCATAGACGCCGCGAGGGAGCGCTTGGTCGTGTAAACGAGCGCTCCCTCGTGGCAGATATAGTTAAAAAAAATAAAAAAAAATAAAAAATATTTCTCAGCTTCTCCCTTTCCGGCGCCCCTCCGATGCGGCGCCCTAAGGCAGCTGCCTGTGCTGCCTTAATGGTAGCGCCGGCCCTGGATACATACAGTATGGTGTGACTGGACGTTGGTACAACAGGAATGTTATACTGGAACGTACCGTATGGTGTAACTGGATGTTGTTTACAATAGGAATGTTGTATTGGTACATACAGTATGGTGTAGCTGGAGTTGGTTACAAAGGGGATGTATTGGTGCATACAGTATGGTGTAACTGGACGTTGGTTTAAATAGGAAATGTTTTATTGTACATACAGTATGATGTATTTGGTTACAATAGGAATGTTGTATTGGTGATATTGCAAGCTGTAGTGAGAATGAGGCAGGTGTGTGGGGGGTAAAATTGGTGATTAGAAGAAACTGACTGAAACTGTATGAGTGGTAGGCCATGGTGTTGTTGTTGGTCCTGCATATGTATGACTTACTTCTCAGAAGTTGTAGATGCTGGTATGACAGACCAGAAATTCGGGTCCTGGAGCTCCTGGAATAACCAACCTAAGGAATATGGGTATGAAAGTGGGATTTGCAAGTACAACTATATTGCTTATATATGACCCAAATAAAGCAATGACACACGTAAACTGTATGATAAGGCAAATTGAGATCGTAATTCTGACATGCTACAAGTATGTAGAATAAGATGATTATAGATAAACACATGTATTAGACATTTAAGGATACTCTAGACCGTTAAAATGTTGCATGTGTATGGACAGATACTTGGGGAGTGAATCAGGCTTAATGCTACTGAGGAGAAATGATGGATTAGGGTATGTAGACTGTGTAGGACTACTGTTCTGCAATGCTCTGTTGTGGTCTTATAGGGGCTGCTTTGAGCTGAAAGCTGCAGTAAGGCATGTGAATGGTAATGAGGCTCTTTGATAGGCAGAATTGAAACTTGGTACTGCTGTATTTGTGTCACTTGCATTCCGGATGGCTAGTGATGTAATGTGGAGATATGGGGCTCGTCCCTATGACCGGGCAGTGCTGGAGAGGGAGGACAAGAGGCTCCTACCAAGTTCAGCGTGTGAGAGGCGGACCGGAAGTGACAATCACAAACCGGAAGTGACTATCGCGAACTGGAAGTGATGCGCTGACTACCGACGTAAGGGCACAATTGACGATGCGTCCCGTGGGAGAGGCTGCGGCCTGCTATTTAAGGGCTTGCAGCCCCTCCCACAAATACGGGCCCTGCCTTTCACTTAACTTTTCACTACCAGATGGGACTGCTTTATTGTTGGATTTTATGATTAGCTTTTACAATTAAAGGGTTAGTAATGTAAAAATATATATATATATATATTGCATTTAGAAGAGTTTAAAAAGTTGAGCTAAATGCAAAAAACCATATGTCTCAAACCGCTATGGTTTGAGAGATACAGGCACTTAAAGTTTGACGTCTGCAGCAGAGGCGCAATCACGTTATTGACAACGAATCCCTTCATTGGAATGGTCTAAAATGTGTGCTTGCAAACCAGGCACACGTTTTAGACCATTCCAATGAAGGGATTCGTTGTCAATAGGCACACGTTTTAGACCATTCCAATGAAGGGATTCATTGTCAATAACGCGATTGCGGCTCTGCTGCAGAGCCTCGGTGTAAAGCTGCCAGCAGGAGACATCGAACTTTAAATGTCTGTATCTCTCAAACCATAGCGGTTTGAGAGATACTTTTTTGCATTCAGCTCAACTTTTTAAGCTCTTCTAAATGCAAAAAAACTTTTTTTTTGACATTACTAACCCTTTAAGGTTATATGTTTATCTTAGATTTTAGAGTACAGATTTAGGGTTTGGGTTTGGGATAGTATTTGCATTTGGGGTTGGAGGTAATGGGTTGAATGATCCCTTGGGCACCAAGAGGGTCCATCACATTGTTTTGATGTGTGTTGTACACTCTTCAGGGCATTTAATTAAGTTAAGCAAATTATTCAAGTTTAGGATAATGACTGATGGTTAAAGTATAGGACATTATGGTGATAAAGTATGGAAAAGTGTTTTTCCTATTCTTCCAGACACACTTGGCTAATTTGCTGATTATTTGGTTATTTCTTCAAAGGACTGTTTACTTTTCAAATATGTAACTAAAAAGATAAATGTGTAAAACTGTACAATACTAATTTAATAAGAAAAATGGAGCAATACTGGAGCAAACCAACTTTAGCATAGAGGAAAAATATAACTTACCAAATTCCTATCAATTTAATTGGGACTTTTAACCCCTTGAATGTTAGAGAGGTCTCTAACCCATAGATAAGCAATGCATTAGAGAGTTGGAGACCACTTTAGCATTCAATAAGTTAAACACCCTAGTCAAAAATATAGGAATATTTAATTGCCCCCTGTGGTGCAGTTGGCTTGCCCTAGAATTTTTAAGCTGGCCATTTTAATACATGGGCGTTCCCGGAGTATGCAGAGGGCCTCAGGCTTTGGGGAGGCCTCCACAACTCCTGGCTTTTTTTATTTAACAAGGGCCCCCTCTGGCACTCAGAAGGTTAAGGGCTTAATGTACACTGCTCAAAATATTAGTTAGACCATGCCTGAATCACAGAGGATCTACACTTGAGGGAAACTTTTTCGGGCTTACCTCTTTCTGTAGTTCATCCAGGAGCCCTGTCCCACTGTCTGTTACCATCTTGTGTCAACATTACCTGGTTGATACTCCCACATGAGTACTCAAGTCTAACAGGATACAAGGTCCTGTTTTCACCCAGGGAGACCTTGGAGTAGTGTGGGTAGGAGGGTGGAGATTCAAGAGGGCTGTAAAGACCTTGTTGCTCTCAGAGGATGCACAGAGAGTGGCATATTTAGTGCCTGCCTCCACCTTCATATGGTGGCTGAGATTTCAGCCACATTATTTTTAATGAGAGCTTTGATTGTGCTGATAGATGCATTCATGGAAACACTATATATGAAGGGGAGAAGGGTTTTCCTTATAATATTGTCCCTCATCCACACCGGCTTTCAGATCTGAGGTGAAAGGAATAGGGAAAAAGACCTGAGGGAAACTTTCTACTCAAATTACAAGAAGAATACAATGATCAGGACATTTCATACTGTACGGTGCATTATATAAAATTATAATCAACAATTGAAGATAACTTTATCTGGTGACAGTGCTATCTCTTTAATACACCCCCTGTTATTAAGGACTGGATTCCATTGCAGGTGCTAAAGGCCATCACTACTTTTATCTCCCAGATTCCTACTGAAGTCTAAAGGGGGGTTGTAGATAATACTAGAGCTAAAATGATTACCTGCAATGGAATCCAGAACAGCTCTAATTCAGTCTCTACATTGGCCAGTGCCTGTTCAAAAGAAGTGATCTAGTAGTAATGTAAGGAGAGTCAATAAAGCAAAATAAGAGGACAGATTTCAGAACATTCTGAAAGTCTCCCTAGAGGCATCATATTGTGAAATGAGAGAACAAGAAACAATAACATTTACTACCTTATTATCATTTCTATTCCCGTTAGTTAGTTTGTTTAGATACTACATAAAATAGATGAAATCATAACAAAATGAAAACATTTCTAGGAAATGCAATCATTATTTTAACCCTTTGGATGGCACATAGATATCCAATGAATAGATTTTAATCCACTGATTCCCTATTTAGCATCCAATTTAATACATGGAAAATTTAAAAGGTTTTCCTTAAAGGGATAGTAATAGTTAATTTTATGTTTATTTAATATTGTAGTGATTAAAAAATATTAACAATGATCTAAGGTTTGAGAGATATACCTCACTAAAGTTACTTCACGAGAGGAGTCAGCGCTCTAGCTGACAGCAGCAAACATGCAGTCTAAACATAAATACTTAATTGAAAGTGTGTACAAAGTGAGCACATTTTGTAGACCATTCCAATGAAGTATTAATGTTTAGATTGTGCGATTTCGGCTCTGCTGAAGAACCTCCATCCGATCAAATGACCGGATTCTGCAGCCGTCAGCTAAATCGCTTTCTTCTATCACGAGGTAATTTTAGCAAGGTATATCTCTCTCAAACCATAAAGGTTTGAGAGATAGGACTTACATCTTTGTGCATATTTTTTTAATGACCACAATATGAAATAATCATAAAATTAACTATTACTATCCCTTTAACCTATTATGGACCAAAGTAGTATGCAATAAAATGCTTTGCAATGCATTGTGTAGCCCTCTAGTCCTTAAGGGCTTAAAGGGATAGTAATACTTCATTATTACTATCCCCCATGTTGTATCCCTTAAAATTCTGAATTCAACAATACCAGCGGCATCTCTCAAACGTTTATGGTTTGAGAGATATCTGTTTTCAAAGTTCCCTCTCCCCTGATGTCAGTATTATATCTGACAGCAGGGGAATCTGGTCCCGGGACCTGCGGCGGCTCTGCAGCAGTGCTAAGATCTCATTATAGAAACAGAAATCCTTCACTAAAATGGTCTTCTATGTGTGCTTGCAAACCAAGCTCACGTAGAAGACCATTTTAGTGAAGGATTTCTGTTTCTATAGCCCGATCTCAGGACTCCTGCAGAGCCGCTGCTTGCTCACTGACCGGATTTCCCTGCTCTCAGCTAGAACGCTGACGTCAGAGGAAAAGCCAAAAAGAGGGAACTTTGAAAGCGGATATCTCTCAAATCATAAAGGTTTGAGAGATGCAGCTGGTGTCGTTGAATTCAGAATTTTAAGGGTTACAACATGGGGGATAGTAATAATGAAGTATTATTATCCCTTTAATGCAGACAGTCCATGTCTGAATCACAGGAGATGTGCACTTACAATGCACATAGCTGATTTTCTTTTGGGGAGTGAGGGAGGGTTGTTATTCTTTTTTCATTTATTTTATGTTTTATACAAGTTGAGAGATTTCTTAAAAAAAAAAAAAAAAAAAAAAAAAAAAACGGTTCTGCCATGTTGCAAATATGACACTGAGGGATATTTTAGTGCACAAAATTCATAGAAATGGAGGATTTATCTAGCTGGCGAAGTCAATTCCTCTTTACTGCCTCTTTATCACACCTAGAAGTACATCAAGCTCAATATGTTGAATTGATATGAGCATCTGGATACACGAGAAAACAAAAAAAGTGCCAGGTTACCATTTTAAAGCTGAAATAAAGCTGTGTGCTCAGGTGCTGACCTTCCTTCTTGATATAAGTATTAGATAACATCAACAGGGCAATATATCATTATGTGAGATCAGCAGAGTATTGCATGAGATCATCAATGCAGTTCAACACAACATAAGACCATAAGGTCAATATACTGTTGATTACTGTAATGATTTATTGCCCTGCTCTTGAAATACAATTATGTACTGCCCTACTGGTCTCAGGTAATAGCTGAAATAGTTAGATGTAATTGACCTGACATGATTTGAGTGAAAATTCATTCTAATGATACTGCCAAATGAAAGTGAAGGAATTTGGGTGTACTTGGGAGGTTGCACTAGTGTTACAACAACATTCAATGAAATGTGCAGCCATACTTGATACTTTTAAGCTAATTTACATGACTACAATGCAACAGCGCCATAGTTTGAAATAAAGCACTTAATTCATTGCAACCCAATGCAAATGCTTTAACACTAATGACTTGAGGACCAAAGCAATACATTACATGGCCCACTGGTCTTCAATAGGTTAAGGAAATTCATGAATGACAGTACCTAGTGCCATCTGGGAATTATTGGATTTGTAGTCCAACTGGAGAGCCACAGCGTTTTCATCCATCAGCTAAATCGATTAAGTAGTCACTATTTAATTTTATGGCTGTTTGTTTTATTCCTTTAATTGTCAGGGAGCACCCAATTTATAGTTTAGTAATGGATTGTATAATCCACAGACATACCTTCTTAAAGGGATAGTAATACTTAAGTATTACTAATTCCTATAGTAAAGTCCTATTAAAAATAAATGTATTGCCCCCAGTGTCATCTCTCAAACCTTTATGGTGTGAGAGATGATCGCTCCTAAAGTTGCCCTCTCCCTCCCCCTTCCACGAAGTCAGCATTGTAGCTGACTGAAGGGAAATACAGTCATAGATCATCAGGCGGCTCTGCAGCAGAGCCGCGATCGCGTTAATAAAAAACAAATCTTTCACTAAAACGGTCTTCTACGTGTGCTTGCAAACTAAGCACACATAGAAGACCATTTCAGTGAAAGTTTTCTTTTTTATTAACGTGATCGCGGCTCAGCTGCAGAGCCGCCTGAAAGTCGTACGACTGGCTTCCCTGCAGTCAGCTAAAACACTGACTACGGGGAAGGGGGAGGGAGAGGGCAACTTTAGAAGCGATCGTCTCTCAAACCATAAAGGTTTGAGAGATGACACTGGGGGCAATACATTTATTTTTAATAGGACTTTAATATAGGGATTAGTAATACTTAAGTATTACTATCCCTTTAACAGCTAAAGGTGATAAAATTCTATTGCAAGACATATAATTTTAGCAGAAACAAATCCATGTTCACTACAGAATAAAAAATACGTGGATCTTCTGACTGATAGTGCCTTTCTATCCTTAACAACACAATTTTTGTATAATTCTGAATATTTAAAGTTGTTAGAGTGGTTCATTAAAACATTTGATGAATATAATAGAAAGCTGACAACCTTTGAGAGTGAATATGGAGTCACACTTTGGCTCTTACCACCCTGAACACCAAATATTTCCCTCAACACTTTCTAAAAAGTCATCTTTACAAATCATGCAGAATAATCTGTATGCAGCTTATTTGGCATCGGGGCAGAAAAAGGAAGAACGAGACTTGTCTCAGACTGTTTATATTTGGTTTCGTGACTAGCAATGTACTGTGGAACAAGGCTGGGATATCAGATAGTGTGTATGTGGTTCAGTGGATATTGGAACAAGACTTGGTGACAGACAGTATATGTTTGGGTCTATGAATACCAGGGGACAGTGTAAAAAGGCTAGGTTGTCAGACAGTATAGATGTGATTCTGTGATTACAAGTGGGCAGTGGAACAATGTTTGGGCATAAAAACAGTGGACAATACAATATGACTGGGATGGGATGGGTGAAAATTTTTGCCTAAAAGCAAAATCGGCAGAAAATTGTACTTCCCGCTTGGCGAATAATTTCCAGTGAAAAGTGCTGTTTTCACTCTTTTTTCGCCTAATTCATTGCATTGAAATCAGTCGGAGGACTGAATTTTCCCCACCACATGGCAGTTTTCTCTACTTTTCCTGCACGCATATAAAAAGGTATCAGGCTCTCACACCATGCCATTCTGTGTCTGTGAGAGGAGAAAGTAGAACATTTTTGAGCTAGAGAAGATAGGCAAATAAAGGGGAATTGAAGCTTAGTTTAGGGAGTCTTTTTGAATATTTGTTCTTTGTATTAGGGGAGAAGAAGGGAGGAAGGAGGTTGACCCCGAATAGGGAGGAAGGAGGTTGACCCCAAATACCCCAAAATTCAGTGTGACTGATTGTCAAGACACAGGCAGCTAGGGTCCAATTTGCTTGCTGATCTTGCTGTTATTATATCTGTGTTTGACATGTCTGGGATGTGAGAAGGGAGAAAAGAAGGTTGACCCCAAATGCCCCAACATTCTGTCTGATTGATATATAATTGCATCAACATCTAACCCCAGTAGTAGAAGCAGCTCCTCAGGAACCATTCAGTCCACAGTATGGAGATATTTCGCTCAGGATCCAAAAGCTAAGCATGTTGCTATCTGTTGTCTGCAAAAAGCACATAAGCAGGGAAAAAGCAGGCTCACACCTAGGCACCTCCTCTTTGAGATCCCACCTGGTGTACAATAACAGGTCTGACTGGGAAACACACTATCAGCAGGTCAGAGGTGCCACAAATAGCAGCAACAGAAGCACTCCAAAAAGTTCACAGGGCACTGGGGCAGATAAGAGAATTAGTGATGTTATTTATGTATCCGAGAGTGTACCACTGTCAACGTTTAGTTAATTCCAAATGACATCTATGGCTCCTGCTGCAGAGGAGTATGATGACTCTGGGTTTGCAGTAGGAGATGACAAGAGTCAGAGACTGCCCTCACATGTTGCATCTACCTCCACCACCTCCTCTAGTAATTTTGTTAAAGCAATAAAGTTACAGGGTTCTTCTGCCATGTTCTTCCAACCCACACTGACTGTTTTCCTAGGAAGGAGTCAAAAACTTCACAAAAACAATCTCAAAGTAAGCACATGGAATGGCGTGGTTGACAAAATGTTGGCAGTGGAGATGCTGCCTTATTTTGTGGAAAATCAAAATTTCAGAGAACTGATGTCATGTGTAGCTCCACTCTGGCATATCCCAAGCATCAGTTATTTTTCCAGTATTGCTGTGCCGAATTGTGCATGCAGGTGATTGTGTGGTGGGCAAAGGGCTGGAAAGTGCAAACAGCAAGAAAATCCATCAAATGACAGATAAGTAGACAAGTGGGCAGAGCACAGACTATCTGACTGTGACTTCTCACTGGGTTTCCCTCCTACCATCAACAGTGGGTAACACTAGCTTACATCATCAGGTGACAGCCAGTAATCATGCCCCTGGTTTTGGCAGTGTGATTAAAAGGCAGCAGCAGCAGGATAGCCCATACCATTGGCACTCACCTTGTGCATGCAGAGTTTTGAGAGACAGTCCGACGAGGCCGTAGATGTTTTAATTTAGTTAGAGCAGTTGATAGAGGAATGGCTTATACCCCTCTCCTTAAAAGCTGGTCTGCTGATAATGGCTCCAACATAATCGCTGCCTTGGGAATAGGTGATATGGTGCATCTTCCCTACTTCACCCATGTGCTAAATTTAATTGTGAAAAGATTTCTGGCAGTATACAAAAACCTCAGAGAGATGCATACTATTGCCTGCAAAATCTGTGCCCATTTTAGTCGCTCCTACAGTGCACGCAATGCTCTATATTCAATACAAGAGCATAACAACCTACCCCATCACTAGCTGAAAATGGAGGTCCCTACCAGGTAGAAGTCTACACTGTACATGTTAGAGTAATGTTAATAGTAATGTACATGTTAATAGTAAGCCGCCTCTCACTCCCCTTCTGCTGCATACTAACTCAATGGTGGCACTGCAGGAGTTAAGACATGGAAACATTTCACTTACTAGTAAGCCTCTGCGGCCTCACACTCCCCTTCTCTGCGTGCTCCACTCCTCCCTGTCATTCTGCACACAGAGAAGGGGGGTGAGAGGCTGCAGCGGCTTACTAGTAAGTGAAATTTCCCATGCTTAACTCCTGCAGTGCCAGCATTGAGTTATTATGCAGCAGAAGGGGAGTGAGAGGCCGCAGCGGCTTACTAGTAAGTGAAATGTTCCCATGTCTTAACTCCTGCAGCTCTAGAATTATTTTATGCGACGTTCCGTAGGCAACATGACAATCTCACGCTGTCATGCAGTGGGAGATTCTCATGTCGCCATTTTTAACCAGGTGACATAGTGAGTCAAGTGGTTGCATGCTCTTTTGCGTGTAACCTTTTAAAAGTGAATCCCATCTGAGTATCAGGTAGCAGAAACTACGCATGCTAGTGAAAGCCAGGATAAATGTAATAACAGCAGCACAGATGAGGAGGAGAGATGTGAAGAAGGGTTGCCTCCATCTGCCACACTTGGGACCACTGCTATGACCAATAAATAATGTGTATCAGTAATCTGAGAAGAAGGATAGCTTACATAATAGTAAAAAGTGCTGTATGAATCTCTCTCTATATATACACATACACACATCAATCACACCACACCAGTCCGCAACCAATACCATAAGCATCTGCCGCATTGCAGGATGCACTTTTTTTTAAACTCTTGTCTTGACATCATCATGAATATGTTCCAGTGTCACTTAAGCAGGAAGATAGTGTTGTGGGCAAAGGACAAATCCTAACACATTTTTCAAGATATATGTTGCTGTAGGACTCACAACTAGGGTTGCCACCTTTTCTTAAAAAAAATACTGGCCAAGGCATTCCCTCCATATACATAACATTGGAAAGAAGCCAATTTTTTACAGGCCTGCCGGTAAAATACTGGCTGGGTGGCAACCCTACTCACAACTTTGACTTTCAGCTACAGCATTCAGAAGAAATAATATTCTGCTGGGAAACATAGGCAAAATGTTTGTTGGAATTGGCAAAAAGGAGGAAAATTTTGCATTGGCGAAAAGGAGAAAATGTTCGTTTAGCTTGTTAGTCATGCAGGAAATTTTTCTCACTTTTTGCCCATCCCTATGGCTGGGATGTCAGACTGTGAATGTGCGTTTATGTGACTGCCACTAGAACAAGGCTTGGATGCCAGACCGTGTACATGGGATTTGGCAACTATCAGTGGGCTCTTTATACCCCAGTATGATACTGTAGGGGAATGGGACCCCACAAAAGAGTTTTCAGGCGGAAACAGATTTTTTTTTTATTTTGCCTCTATTTGCATGTACCCGATAAAGCAGATGATTTGCCCCAAAATTGCTCCATGGAACAGATGCACTATGATGTAGATAACGGAGAGATAAAGGGAATTATGTACTACCGTCTGATAAAGAGGTGATAAAGATGAGATAACTTCTCCAGTGATATCACTTCTTCAATTCCTGTAATTTTATGGAGCCAATGCACTAAGATCTCTAAACTTGGGGAAATCTTAGTGCATTGGCGCTATAGAATAAAATTGGACTTGGAGATTAGAACACTAGAGACATTCTTTCCACTTTATCACATGTTTATCACCTCTTTATCATATCTGCATCTCTCCCACCAAGTTTCCAGTAAGATAAACTCTTCAATTCATGTGTTATTCTATTAAGCCTATGCACCAATATCTCATGAGTTGTTTAGATCTTAGTGAATAGGCTAGATCGAAAGACACTGGAATTGGAGAGTTTATCACAGTGAATGGAGTTTATTTAATCATAGCACATAACCACCCCAGTCTTCTTAGAACATCCTCCTCCTCCCTGTGACATAGACTCAGTTCAGCAGGATGGAAACCATTCCCCCCCAGATTTATATATATATATATATATATAGATATATATAGATATATATATAGATATATAGATATGTGTGTGTGTGTATATATTTTTTTTTCAGTTATGTGTGACTGAATACTGAATGCTATGAAAGAAGTAACTATTCTGCACAATAGCAAGCACACTACTTTATGCATCATGTCTTCTCTTCCTCACTCGTGTCAAATAACAGGATACCATTCAGTAGTTTAATGAATAGAAAACTGTTGAGGTTAATAGCATCACTGTACTCTGAATCTAGTCTATCACCGTTTTACTGAATGAAAGATATTGTATATGAGAAAGGGAGAAAAAGTGCAGTGTGTCAGCTCTATTCCCCCATTTGAGGAAAAAAAAGCAATAAAATATACATAAATGATATCCTTAGAACAGGAGAAATAAGGATTATTCAAGAAAACTGAAACTGAATATTCAGCATTAACCCTTTGAGTGCCAGAGGGGGTATGCAACACATTTCTCTGCAATGTGTTGCTTTACCCCTCTGGCACTCAAAGGGTTAATAAAACTCAAAAACGGCTACAAGCTATAACAATTTTGGCACTTACCAATCTGCACCATAGGAAACAAATTCAAATGTACAGAATTCCCACTGATTAAATAGGCTTTATCCCTTTAAAGCATGGTAGGTCTCCTGCAAAGCAATGCACAGGAGACCTCTCTAGCATTCAAGGGATTTAGAATTAAATTAAATGAATGGGAAGTTAATGCGTAGTTTTATTTCCTGTAATATAAGATTAATTGCTGCACAGCCAATTAGTAAAAGGTTTGTCCTTTGAAGCAATGCGTTGGATACCTCTCAGGTACTCAAAGAGTTAAGAACTTAATAAGTCTTTTGCTACCAAGTACAATATTAGAGACAATATTAAAATAAAATAATTATATTTAAATGGTATACTCATATACATTGCTCTGAAAATTAACGTGACTTCCGAAAAAAATATAACTTGTGGCTAAGAGCACTGCATGTGAATTCTATATTCCAACAAACTCAACTTCTATCTATATTTATCACTGAGTAGTGTGGTATCTCTTGAGACAGTCCTAGTAGGGCTCTATTTACTACCTCTCTGGTGAGCTGTGATTAATCATATTATTTGTGGGTTTCAGTGGCTCACTCAAAACGTAATGTATGCACCCAGGGCCAAATGTACATCACCGGTGCCCATAGGCATTAGGCAAGTCACTCTAGGTTTCCTTAACTCCACCCATGGCCACACACCGCAATCTTCACATGACCCTGCCTCCAGTCCCATCCACTGTTTCCTGGCACAGAAAATACCCTAGGCCTATAATAAGCAAAAAATTAAAAGTTTAACCCCCTTGGTTAAATCCATTGCATTGCTCTGCTTTCTTAACCAGACAAGCATGGAAGGGCACAGAGAGGGAATCGAATGGGGTACTGATGAGGAAGACTGACTACTGTTTGAGGCAGGAGTGGTCCAGAGAGATCATCTTGTGAGTGGCAGCAGGAAAATTTAGTGGAGGATCCTGTGGGTGGACAGGCAGAAGAGGTGAAAGATCCTGTGATGGGGCAGGTTCAGGCTGTGAGTGGGCAAGAAGAGGGGCAGGATCCTGAGAGTAGTTAGGAAGAAGAGGGGTTTGTTCTGGCTGTGAGTGGGCAAAGAGAGGGGGAGGTTCCTGTGAGTGAGTAGGAAGAGGGGCAGGCTACTGTGAGTGGGCTTGAAGATGCCAAAGCTACTGATGCTGACCCTGCTAGTACTTCTACTACCCTTCTTCAAACTGGCTCTAGAGACCCCATCAGTCTAATATGTAGGTGGAAATTTCTCCTCTGTAATGGCACTAGAGAGCTAAAAATGTGATGCTTTTGAGCAGTGACTAGCCGAAGAACAGGTAACATTGCTTTTGTTTATGCACAGAGCCTCTCACATTCCTTGGCTTGTTTTTTTAAACTCTTAGGGCCATATGTTCAAAGAAGTAGCGAAATAGCTTTTGTCGTTTGTAACGACTTTTCAGAGTACAGTGTTGTTGGGCTCATTAATATTTTCAGTGAGTGTCGGTTGTAATTGGAAATATGATGTTTGTCCCGACTGAAATTGTCGAATATAAAGACACAAAATGTTGTATGTAAAGACAAAAAATGTCTTACCTAATGACAAAAAATGTCTTAACTAAATACAAAAATTCTCACATTCAGAACTTCACATTCCCTCCACTTTTTTCTTAATGTACAAATGTTGTAGTTTGCAAGACATTTGTCGTCAGTTACGCCAAATTTTCTTTTCCGCTATATGACATTGGAGACTAGTTTAGCCATGCCCTTTCCCTGCCCCTTTGCCCCGGCAATTTTGGAGTTGTGTTGTACACAATGGACATTACTAGTTTTTTGTCCTATGCTCTGAAGAAAATGTGTTGTTCATGCATTCAATTACTTATTTTTATCATTCATATAACATTTTTTTGTCGTTATACCTTTGAACATAAGGCCTTAAGGGTATCTTGCTAAGAGTAAAGGTTAATCCAGACATGAGCTCCGTGCTCTCAGGGCCTAGGAAAACAAGTTGCAACTTACTGACAAGGCCCAAACAATGCTGAAATGGAAGTCTGGGGGTTAGTTGGTATTTTCCATGCAGAGGGAACTTGCCTGTCATTTTGGAACAGCTCCACCCTTTTGGGCAGCATTAGTCTAATAGGTACATGGACATTTCTCCTCTGTAATGGCACTATAGAACTAAAACGTGTTGCTCTTGAGTGGTGATCAGCAGCAGAACAAGTAGCATTGCTTTTGTTCATGCTCAGGGCTTTTCATTTACCTTGGCTTGTTTTAGAAAAACTCTTAGAGCAGCAACTAAGAGTAAAGGGTAATCCAGATGTGAACTTCTTGCTCTCAGTGCCTTGGGAAACCAGCTGCACCTCACTGACAAACCCCAAACAAGGCCAAAACATACATGTGGGGTTAGCTGGTACTTCCCGTGCAAAGGGGACTAGATCATCATTTTGGAACTGTACCATCCTTTTGAGCTTGATAAGTCTAAAATGTATGTGGCCATTTCTCTTCTGTAATGGTGCTAGAAAGCTAAAATATGATGTTCTTGAGTAGTGACGAGCCACAGAACAGGCAACATTGCTTTTGTTATTGCTCAGAGCCTCTCACAATCATTGGCTTGTTCAATGATTCAATTAGTTTACCCCAGAATTGTACCACTTTACTTCAGACTTAATGATTTAAAAGGTGACTTTTAACTCCTAAAATGCTACAGAGGTTCCCAGTTCTTTGCTTCAGAATGACTGGGAGAACTCTCTAGCATTCAAGGGGTAAAATCCCCATTAAAATCAGTAGGAATTTGGAATTGACCCTATGACAAAGTAAGTTTGCTATAGAATTGATTCAAATCATCTTTGTACACCTGGCTCTTAAAATGCAAAATACTGAAAGAAAAACTAAAATTATTGGTCTATATTTAGTTACATCATTGTAACCTTATGAACTAAAAATGCTTATTTAACTGAAGTTTTGTCCCGTGGATGCTGCTTTCTGTTTATGACTGCATTACTGGATAGAATAGCTATTTTTGTACTGAGATAATTACTTCTGGTATATTTTATAATTAACAGTCAACATATTTAAGGTTGTTTTACATGATACTGCGTAAAAATGTAGTTTCGGATGTACAGAATTATGATTAATCCATGGAGATTTGTGGTGATATAACGCTGGAATAGGTTGGTATTGGGTGCATTTAAATCTATAGGAATTTGCAGAATTTAAATTTTTCCCTATGGTGCAGCTGGTTTTCTCCAGAATTGCATCTGTTTAGTTTTATGAATAATGCCCACTGTATTTATATTCCAAACTGAACATAATCAAATGAAAGTTGAACCTTCTAATAATGGCTCCAAACAGGTTAGCCAATGGCAAAAAGGCATTATGGGTGAACTAGCCAGCCAGAGCAGTTCTCAATTTTAGTCAGTTGGCTTCCTCCAACCAATGGACCAAACACCTATACAGCACAGGGGTGATAGTTAAACAGATTTGCAAAGAAAAGTGAAATAGCCCATTGCTGACAGCTTGGTAACTGGCTGCCTCTTGTGCCAGTACATGTCTGTTATTGTATAGGGGAGAGAAGGAGTGTGCATAAGGACTATAAGGCACATTGGTGGGATATTGGAGCAAACAAACTGCACCATATGGGGACAATTAACATTTCCCAAAATGTATACTGAATTAAAGGGGGCTTTTAACATATTGCTGTGCATTAGTTTGGAGACCTCTCTATCATTTCACTGGTTAAAAATAAAAATCCACTCTATCACATGGGTGCATGGTTACCTATGGATCCCCATTTCTACCTTCTCAGTTGTGATTCAAGCTGTGGTCAATTAACTCAATGGGCCTTGTGTTTAATAGCAAAGTGGTACCATTTTGGAACAAACCAACTACACCCCAAAATATAAGAAATAATTACCCAAGTCCCCATAAATTTAAAAGGGGCATTTAACCCCTTAAAGGAATAGTAATATTTAATAATTACTAACCCCTATATTAAAGTCATATTAAAAATAAATGCATTGCCCACAGTGTCATCTCTCAAACCTTTATGGTTTGAGAGATAATCGCTCCTAAAGTTGCCCTCTCCTTCCCCCTTCCCTGAAGTTAGCGTTCTAGATGACTGCAGGGAAGCATGTCATACGACTGTCAGGCAGCTCTGCAGCACAGCCAAGATTGCGTTAATAAAAAATAAATCTTTCACTGAGATGGTCTTCTACGTGTGCTTGGTTTGTAAGCACACGTAGAAGACCGTTTTAGTGAAAGATTTTTTTTTTTTATTAACGAGATCTCGGCTCTGCTGTAGAGCCTCCTGATGATTGTAAGACCGGATTTCCCTTCAGTTAGCTACAACGCTGACTTCAGGGAAGGGGGAGGGCAACTTTAGGAGCAATTATCTCTCAAACCATAAAGGTTTGAGAGATGACACTGGGGGCAATACATTTCTTTTTAATATGACTTTAATATAGGGATTAGTAATTATTAAGTATTACTATCCCTTTAAGGGGTTAAATGCCCCTTTTAAATTTATGGGGATTTGGGTAATTATTTCTTATACTCTTCCTTTAAATGCTAAACAAGTCTCCAATGCATTGTGTAGCAATGTGATGAAGACGTCTGTAGAATTCAAGGGGTTAAAGTCCCATATGAATGGAATTTTTACTTATCCCCTATGTGCATTTGCTTTACCCCAGAACTGATCCTGTTTCCTTTACTATAAGGCCCAGTGAGGAACGCTTTCCCTATTCATTGCTGTATAGCACCAAAGAGTTAAAAGTCAACTGTGCATTAATAATACAAGATAATCTAACTCAAGCAATAAAGTTGTATTGTAGGTTTCTTTTGGTCCAAAAAAACAAAAACAAAACAAAACGTAATAGTTTTCATCTGTGATTCCATGGGATCTGTGATATGGCATCTAAGGTGAAGTCTGACAAACAAGACAAGTTTCATTCTCCAGCCAAATTTAAATTCAGTGTTTATCAGGTTCAGCAAACTTCAAAGATAAGAAACAAAAAACACTTACATTCCAAGCGAATACAGCACAAAGGCCAGGCTTTTATTCTTCTGTGCTGGCCTCTAGCATTCGTGTATCTTCGTGACAATGTCAAGAGGCCTCCAGAGAACAAGAACAGATGGCAAGGAAGCCTGTACTGTGACTTTTATATTAAGAAAGCAAGAAAAAAGGGGCTCTGTTTTCCTGACAGTACCAGAAGACTGTTCCATTTGATAGATGCATTATTTGTAATATATAATAAACATACAACCATGCTTGTACCACGGTGACCTAAACCAGATCTAGCATTTACGTGAACTATATAAGTCATAGTGGACAAGCACATCTATAATATGCTGGTTTATAATGTGACAGGCCTCATCAAGTACAATGGACTAAAATCAGATTATCATATTTACTGCAAAAATGCTTAGATGATCTTTATACTCTGTGCATCAAATTAACAGTAGGGCAACTCGATAAAAACTAATCCTACTCTTTGGAAGGCATTTATGGGATTTTTGGGGAATAATGTTCCCCTGTGTCAGGCAATCAATAGATCAGAACATAGGGGAAGGTAGCAGAAGCATGTAAAAATCTGTTCCACCACAGAATTATATTAGTGCATCCCACCTCCCGAGTGTCATGTATTCTGGAGATTATAACAGCTTTAACCTTTTGAGTGCCAGAGGCATATCCATTGTTTTGTGATAACTCTCTGGCTCTTAAAGGGACAATAATGTCCCAGAAAAAATATTTATCGTTTTGTAGTGCCTAAAAAGTTCAACTAAATGCAAGAAATCCTATCTCTCAAACCTCTGTGGTTTGAGAGATATTCCCCTCCCCTTTCCCTGATGTCAGCGCTGTGCTGACTGCAGGGGAATCCTGTCCGGAGACCAACTGGCGGCTCTGCAGCAGCGCCACAATCGCATTATTTAAAAAAGAATTACTTCATTGGAAAGGTGTACAAAGTGTGCCTGGTTTGCAAGCACATTTTGTAGACCATTCCAATGAAGTAATTTGCTTTAAATAATGCGATTGTGGCTCTGCTGAAGAACTTCCTCATGTTGGCTGACACAGATCTCCTGCTGTCAGCTTTACAGCTGACAGCAGGAAACGGCAAACTTTAAATGTGAATATTAAACCATAGCGGTTTGAGAAAAAGGATTTGTTGTATTTAGTTGAACTTTTTAAGCAGTAAAAAACTAATAAGATTTTTTCTTGAACATTACTAACACTTTAAAGGGTTAAAAACTGTGATTTGATTTTACCTGTGTGAACTAAGCCCGAATTCATGGACTTCCTGCCAAAATGTCCACCACAAATGTGTCTTTGGTGCATTCTTTCAAAAGATAGTAATACATTTTCCTGATAGGTTGAAGGTATTGTGCATGCAGGTGGTGCTTTTGCTGTTAACCCTCTGAGTTCCAGACGGTTATCCAATGCATTGCAAGGCAGACATAGGATAACAGTCTGGGGGAATATCCCATGAGCACCAAAACAATCCTTGACCTGCCTGATAAAAAAACAGTGACTTGGAAGAGTAAAGCTGCTAAAGTATTGAAGACACAGCAGTAGATCTTTTCACCTAAAATTAACCTTTTCTCACCCTGTGCTGCCACTGCAAAGCAATGCGTTGGGCACCCCTCTGCCACTCAAAAGGTTAAAGTTGCAGTAAAACTTTTAAGAAAAACAAACATATAGGTCTTTTCCTGCTGCGTAAAAGAAGAGCATTCCCGCTGCTGGGAGATGTGTCTTTCCAGAGTTATTATGTTATTTTTTTACATTATCTGTGCCCTCTAGTGGCTATATTTCTGATAGCTATTCTGTTGCATTGTCCATGAAAGGAGAGTTTCTGACAACAGTCCTCTGTAGAAAGCTATGGAAACTGCTGAGTCACTTTCTGTTAGTAATGACACCGTGACAGTTTGAACAGACATAAGAGCTGAATAAAACAACTGACAGTGGTGGGAGTATCCTTTTTTACTAAGAAATTACTATGATTTCCATTAATGTAAGGCCTCAATCATGCTGGCAACATTATCTCAGCATTTTGCAACACACTGCACTAACTGCTAGTGAATTTAACACATTGGCTTAGAGTGGCTACCCAAACTGGTGTTTATTATTACTATGTGTAGCGCTCCCTAACACAGCTTGCTGCAACTTTCATGCATTCATGTTTCGAAGCATGGACATTGCTTATGGGTTACAGTGCTGATCGTTCGCACTCAACATCCAGCTAATGGCCCATCCAAGTGAGTGTCAGTCAATGGCATTTGGCTGACAGCTATTTGGACTGCCAATGTCACTTCCTCCACTTGCCTCCTAAGAAACAGGGCCACCAGGGAAAAGCAGGAACAATTCAAGTAAGTGAAAAGCTATGCATTGAAATGTGATTCAAGTCGCCGATGTACAAGTTTTGGGTGAATGAAGGATCCACTTCAATTGCTGTGAGCTGCTAGTGAAGATAGTAAATCAGTCAAAACAATCAATTAATCAATCAGTCAGAAGACATTATTTCTAGAGTAAAATGGATATTGATCATCAGAGTTATTTTGATTGCATTAATGTGCAGGTCCCAGCTAACTCATCTGTAGCTCAAATCTCTGTCTAGAGATCCATAATCCTATGTTTGTTCTATTATTCTTGGACCTTTGGATACTGAGAGGTCTCCAATGCATTTCTTCAGAATCCAAGGGGTTACAGATGAAAGTTCCACTTAATTATTGTTAAAGGAGATATATCACCTTACTAAAAGTTTGTCTTAATCTCTTTCTTTTAGCTATTGTAACAATGCTGTGTTGTTCTTTTTTTTTAAATGCTATAGAATTGCAGTTTGAGAGCTTAGTTTTTCCCAGAGACGTCTTCTCCTCATTCTGATCGGCATCATGCTTGCCGACGAGAATACAGGATAGATCCTCCTCCACGCTGGTCTGTCTGTAAACTGGAGCACTCTCATTGGCAGAGATCGATATCTAGCCAATGAGAGTGCTGCAGCTTACAGACAGACCAGTGTGGAGGAGGATCTCTCCTGTATTCTCGTCGGCAAGCATGTTACCGATCAGAATGAGGAGGAGACGTCACGGGGAAAAACTAAGCTCTCAAACTGCTGTTCTATAGCATTTAAAAAAAACAAAAAAACACATCATTGTTACAATAGCTAAAAGAAAGAGATTAAGGCAAACTTTTAGTAAGGTGATATGTCCCCTTTAAGGAAAGCATGGTTTCTCAGTTGTCAGATTAATTTACAATGCTGATTTGGAAAAAAAAAATATTTTGGTTTAAATTGTGTGGGAATGGTTATTTGGAACAAAGGGACAGGTATTGTACTGTCCACATCCAGAATGCAATGCAGTGGATATGGCCAGCACAGCTTAGCATTGCTCACAATTAGAATCTGTTAGTGGAAGTGTTCTCTGCAAAATAGGATATTAAGGGCTCCAAAAATGGATAAATAAACTTGCAAAAAGTATCTATTTCTGTAATATCCATTTTATAAAGTAACAAGCAATTGAAATCAGCCACTTTATTCCAGGGGTGAGTGTTTGCTAGAGAGGATTTGGTTTTGATATGGCTATACCCACAATTCTGCATTGTCAGCGTGGCTAGCGCATCTGAGATGCCTCTAAAAATTAGGCCCCAAAGGAGGTTGCAATATGCTTACAAGATGACTTCCATGGTACTCAGATTGGATTTTAAGGCTAAAAATGCCAGAGGGATTGAATTTTCATTTTGACCTAAAACCGTTCTTGGTACTGTTATGCGACTAATTGCTACCTCTGTTATTAGGTACATATTTACTATTTACCTTTCACAAAGTTTTTTTGTATAAATTTTAATTATGTGTATTTTCTACATATATGAGTGATTCATGTCTTCTTTTTCTCTGTATCTGTGCTTTATGGAGCTGTATTTAAGGGTAGTCGTACCTGAGAAACATGTAATGGGGATCTCTGGCCCCAACAGACACAATGACCTTAAATATAAAAGATAATGGTGAAATTCTGGGTCAAACCAACTACACCACAGGGAGTAAATAAAAAATAATAAATTGACTTAAATTGGAGTTTTAACAGTTTGAATGGTAGAGAGGTCTCAGTACAGTGTGAAGCGATGTTTTGGAGACATCTCTAGCATATAAGGGGTTAAAAGCCTCATTTAAATCAGTTAGCTTTGGGAACATTTATCTGTCCTCTACAGAGCAATGGGAATGCTCCAGAATTGCTAAAAAAATGTTTTATACATATGACTCTATGATAATTGGAATAATGTTTATTTTCTTATTTACACACTAGTTGAAGAGCCCGTTACATGGGCCACAGTGCCACTGCCAGCCGGTCGCAGGGCAGTCATACACAGTAGAGACGGCCCACACCACGGCTGATACAGTGCCAGCCGGTCGTGGTGCAGTCATGCTCAGTACAGACTGCCCACTCCATGGCTGATACAGTGCCAGACTGTCGTGGTGCAGTCATGCTCAGTAGAGACTGCCCGCACTGCAGATGATACAGTGCGGGACACTCCTTTGGAGCACCCCGCTCCGTAGCAGCCTCATCACGGGCAGTCTCTACTGTGCATGACTGCAGCACGCGCGGCAGTTTCTACTGTGCATGACTGCGTTGTTACAAACATCCTAGCAAATTATTATATAAGATGTACCTGCTTATTTGCGAATTCCTGGCCCATAGGAAGATGCCTACTCTACTTAATTGAGAATCCAGCCCTCATTAAATTTGTTTCCTGTGTGTAATTCAACTGAGAATTATAAAATCTGTAATGTAGTTAGCATGTTTTTTTTAAGCTTATAAAAGGCAGTCACCAGCAAATTAACAAGTCCTTACTATGCTTTTATTTTTGACAGACAAACAGCAGAAAGGTGAATTTGCTTTAGATGGATACAGCGCCAGAATGAATAATACTCTACGGAAGGATGCAAAGAAAGATTGCTGCTTTGAAATCTATGCTCCTGATAAACGCGTCTATCAGGTAAGGACATATTTTTTATTATGCCTTTGAATAAATTAAATTGATAAAACTGTTACATAGCCAGTCTCAGAGACAGAAACATTTGGGATTAAACAACTGACTAACTGGCACATCTGCACAGTATGCTCATACATATGGGACTTTATTATAAAAACAAAATCTAGATAAAGTTCTTGCTCTCCATATTAAACAGGAGAGTTCCATATATATCAGTTCTATCTGTTTGTTGGTTTGTATTTTACTCTTGGCATTTATATTGGTATCAGACCATATTAACCTCTTGGATTGTAGAAAGGTCTTTGATTCATTGCTTAAAAATGCTTTGGAGACCCTGTAGCATCCAAAGGGTTACACAGTAGAAATCCCAAGCAGAGAAATGCTAATTTATCAATTCAAACACCTTGAGTGCATCTTTAATGCTGCATTCAAATGCAGACGGGTAGGCCCAGAAACATATCAACAGTGCATTTCAAAGGCCTATCACTTAGGCATCAATACGCAATGTAACTTTAATACGTTTTAAATATCTGAAATTGCATTTGAAAATCAGTTAATTAAGTTGTCAGGTAATGTGTTGGAATCTGACAAGAACATTTTTAAGAAAACTATACCCAGCAGTCTAAAGATATTCACGGGTGTCTTCTAATTGTCAAGGGCAAGTTTCGTTCATCAGTTGCGGCTCTGACATTGATGAAGAGAAGCAGCTTTTTTTCGGCACAGCTGCCAGATGCTGATCAGAGTTTCAAATCCATCATCCTCTGGTCCAATTACGTAAATTTGTCAAAATTAACTGTACATTATAAGAAGCATCCTTGCAAGAAAAGTATCCATAGACACGTAAAGAATCGCTAATGTTTCCATGCAGGAGTGACAAGAATGCTTGATTTCCATTTTATTTGCACCAGCCAATGATATGTTTATTGGGATTACTTTGTAGTTTGCAGCGTCCAGCCCCAAAGAAGCTGAAGAATGGATTAATGCCATCTTGTTTATGAAAGGTAGGAATCCAAAAAACAATTGCACCTATATATTGTAAAAAATAAGCTGATTAAAATTGCTTTTTTTTTTTTTTTTTTTGTAACAATTTGAGTTAAACTATGCCTATCCACAGAATGTGGTAATAGCAACACAACCTTGTCATGGCAGTTTGAGCACTCATAAACTTTAACCCTTTGAGTGCCAGAGGGGTACGCAAAGCATTGCTTTGAAATGCATTGTGTACCCCTCTGGTACTCAAAGAGTTAAATGAAGACTCTCCTTGCTTAAGTTCCCTTGTTTTACTCAGAAAGTGGAACTTTCAGATAATAGCAAGTCGCTATGCATTCATTAAATGCATGGTGACTAGCTTGAAAATAGATGTCTTATCATAACAAAATACGTGTGTCTAAAGGGATCCGTCCCGTTTGGAGACTGGAACTGAGGCTAGAGCGCAAACATCTTGTCTGTGTGCATTTGCCGTCAGTCCCGGTCTCCATAGAGTAGACTGCTTTGCACCATATGGTCACCAGAAGGGACTGACGGTGGAGGCACACAGACCGCACTAACCTGCCCGAAATGGGACGGATTCCTTTAGACACACAAATTTGTTTATGGTAAGACATCTATTTTCAAGCTAGTCGCCATGCATTTAATGAATGCATGGCGAGTTGCTATTATCTGAAAGTTCTGTTTTAAAGGAATAGTAATGTCTACAATAAAGCTGAGCTCTGAGTCTTCTCTGTTGTTTTCATAACATGCAAACCTAACTTTTGTAACTTACTGTTCTGTAGTTCAAAAGATATTCAAGGTAAAAAGTTCCCCTCACACTGCCTGTAATCATGGTCTGGATGGAGAGCATTGAGGGACAATCTTCAGTGAGCAAAGGGAAAATCCTGCCCTCTCTAATCAAGTGGAGCAGGGTTTTCATTATACTTACTTACTGAAGATTGTCCCTCACTGCATCTGTCCAGTCCCACAACTGGATTGCAGCTCTAAGGGGAGGCGGCCAGTAGGAACGAAAGGGGGATCCTTTTATCTTTTGAACTACAGAACAGTAAGTTATTACACATTGCTCTGCATGTTATAAAAACAATAGAGGTGGCTAGGAGCTCAACTTTAATATAGACATTACTATCCCTTTAATAATAAACTGTTCTTGCTCCTTTAACATGCCCATTGTTTGCTAAGTTTGCCAACATATCATAGTGCTACATTATGAGAAACTATTCAAACCTACATGTTATAAACATCCATGAAGATGTATCTCCACTCATATCCTTATTACCCTACCTACTACCTACATTGTTAACATCCTTCCTCTCTTTTACCCCATCTTCAAATCTGCCAACACTACTTAATCCCTAGGCTGGACCTGATGCATTCACAACTCTGATTTTGCCTCTGTTCCACCATTTAAGCTACAAATGCAAACCTTACGTTTTGCTCTACCTGCTAAGCATGTTCTTCAAACTGTCCTCCTCTATGGGTAAAAAAGCAAAATGGGAGGACAAAACAGGCACTTTTCATCTTTTCAGTAATTCCTGTGAAAAGTGATGTTTTCTCCTTTTATCCACAGCAACCACCAGACTTGTTCCACTGCAACAGAAACAGACATATCAACCCTCAGCCTTGTCCCACCATAGCAATGGAACCACAGATACTGACCTCCAGCCTTGTCCCACTGCACTGTTAGCCATAGAACCACACATAATATCCCCCACTAGCCTTATCCCATGGTAGCCATAGGATCACACATACTATCCCCGTCAGTGTTGTCCCATGGTAGGCATAGAACCACAGATACTGACCTCCAGCCTTGTCCGTCTGCACCTGTAGCCATGGAGTCACACATAATAATTCCCTCTAGCCTTGCCCCACAGTAGCCATAGGATGACACATACTATTCCCCTTAGCCTTGTCCCACGGTAGGCATAGAACCATATATACTGACCACCCAGCCTTGTCTTTCTGTTTGGTGGCCCTCCAGCTGCTGCCAGACTGCAACTCTTATTGGTCCCCACCAGCCAATGGCACAAGATGGAGGGCCTTACCTTGCCCACCACTGCTGTGACCCCACAGCCATGGTAGCCACAGGAACCCCTAGTCTTTTTCCATGGTAGCCATAGACCCACACATACTGACCTCCAAGCCTTGTCCCACTGTAGCAATAGACCCACACATGCTGACTTCTAGCCTTGTTTCATGGTAGCCATAGACCCACACATACTACCACCCAAGTCTTATCCCATTGTAGCCATCGAACCATACATTCTGCTCAACCCCAGCCTAATCCTGCTCTAGCCAGAGACCCACACAAACTAACCCCCCCCCCACACTTGTTCCATGGTAGCTATAGAGCCACACTTACTGACCTCCAAACTTGTCCCACTGCACTGGCAGACACAGAACCACACATCCCGACCTCCACCTTGTTCTAATGCGCTGATATATCCAGAACCTCACATACTGAGTCTAACCCTATGGGAAATGTCTTGGGGTCAGCAAAATGTTGTTCTAAAACAAGAAATTAAACATTTTCTGCTGTAATATTTTAGTATAAAGCCCCTTACAAGGTTGCTTCTTTTCTTTAGACAGTGACGGAGATGATCTTTATGACGATGTAAATCAAGAATCCATTCCCACTCCTGCCTCACCAGCTGTTATTCCTATTCAAGAGGACGATATTTATGAAGAACTTCCAGGTATTTATTAAGAACATTTAGATTGGGGTACTCAATATTTCGACCTTCAGTTGTTGGAGACTACAACTCCTATCATCTACAACCAGCTGGTTGGAGATACATGATTATTTTCTTTTACTTCAATGACGTTTCAAAACTTTGCACACTTTAATGTCAACTTAAAATTACTTCATTATAAAGTTATTAACCCATTGGATCCTAGAGGCATCTCACAATGCACTGGAGATGTCTTTGGCATCCAGTGAGTTAAAAATGTATGAGAGACTGACATTTGTGATCAGTACATTCTACTCGTATACAACACTACCAAAATAAACAATTTAGTTAGTATATACACCTGTTTCTTGTTGGAAAGAAAATAGCAAGACCACAGATGTATGAAGTGATATGCTTATCCAAAGGGCATCTCTACAATGGGTCTGGTGAGGAAATTCCTTATATACCAGAAGAATTAACACACAGACCTCCCCATCACAATATACAGTAACACATATAAGATCAATAATCGATACACAGGACAGTTCAGTTAATTTTGGATCTCATTACTTTCCAACATTAAAACACAGATAGATGCACACACACAAAATGAGGGCAAACACACACATATACACTCACAAAACGAAGGCAAACACACACACATACAAAATGAAAGCAAACACACACACTCACAAAATGAGGGCAAACACACACACACTCACAAAATGAGGGCAAATACACAAACACACACACATAAAATGAAGGCAAACACACACACACACACACACTCACTTCAATCAGTGCCGGATGCCATGTCTGTGTAGGCAGATATGACAGCTGCTGGCAATTTCTTCATAAGCCTACTTGACCATTTAATGACTAGAGGGGGTTTGCAATGTACTGCCTCCTTTGGCACAGACCTATGGCTGCTGCTTTCCCTCGTTGGCTCTTTAGTAATACAGAGCGCTGTGAGATGACATCATCTCCCAGTGCTCTGCATTACTGAAGAGAAGACAGCGTGGGAGCTTCAGCAGCTACAGGTCTGTGCTGAAAGTGGCACAGACAGACCTCTCCTGCTGCTGGACCACCAGGGAAGAGGTAGGAAACTGACACTGGGGGGGGGGGCAATATGGAAATGATGCGGCAATGTGAGGGCAATATGGATCTGATAGGGGGCAAGTTGGAGCTGATGGGGGGCAATATGGAGTTGATGGGGGGCAATATAGAGATGATGGCATGTGGAGATGATGGGAGCAATGTGAGGGTAAGTTGGAGCTGTTGGGGGGCAAGTTGGAGCTGTTGGGGGCAATGTGAGGGCAAGTTGGAGCTGATGGGAGGCAATATGGAGATGATGGCGGGCAATGTGGAGGTTAGGATCATTGTGCAGGTGTCCAGTGGAGATGGCCAATGGGAGGGCGCTTCAGATTTCTGTGCCTACAGGCTCCTGAGATGTAAATCCGGCTCTGAGCTCCACTGTACAATTTCAGGCCGCTACGATATTGTACCTAAAAAATTCAACATTGAGATGTAATATCTTTTGAATAAAACACCTTTCAGCAGTGGGAGTACTCTTGTTTTACTCAGGGGGATAAACCCTACAACATATATTTTTTTTTCACATTTTAAGTATTACTATCCCTTTAAGGGCCATATGTATAAAGAAAAATTTACTAATCTGCATTTTTTTTGACTCAGAATGCAAGGAGTTATAAGCATAATTTAAAGGAACACTAATACCTCCTAATTTTATCCTAACATTTTCCTTACTATTGTCGGAAAATCATACTAGACACTATGAATTTTGCCTTTGCTGCTTGGTTCAAGAGATCACATTTTTAATTAGTACTGGATGTATTATCCATGTAGGCAGACATGACTCTTCTTTCAGGACTCAGACTCTTCCCACTGTATATGGTAATAGGATGCAGGTTGTACACTCTGCCTGCTTCACTTTAAAGAAAAAAAAATCTGAAATTTGTGTGAGGAGTTTGAGGATAGGTAATCATGTCAGTAACTGTCATGTCCTCGCCCATGATATCCAGGAATGAATGAAGATGTTATCTCTTGAACTGAAGCTCAAGGCCACCATTTGGATTTTCCGACCATAATTATTAGTGGGTGTCAGTGTTCTCCAAATATTTACCAATCTCTAAACAATTTAAACGGGGTCTTTAACCCATTGAACACTAAGGAGGACAGATAACTCTCTAGAATTTAAGAGGTTAAGGCCTTGATTCAATTGAGGCAAGTAAAACAACTGGTAGGGCAATATTGGCTAATGGCCCGTTAGCAAAAAGTGCTAGCGGAGCAATTCAATTGCCCTACCAGCTGAAACCACAACCGATGTTAAGCCACAGAAACGGACTTGTGGAAAAATGTCTGTCGTGTGTGTTAAGTTACCAAAACTCACGCTAAATACTGTGAATAACGGGAACATCACAGGGAAAGAGCTAATGGTCTCTGCCTTATACACTGTCAAGCACTGACAGTTTGCTCAAACACACAGTCATCCTCCCAAACACTAACCCTACACTACACCTAACAGTAAAGTGCAATAACACTAACCCTAACACTAGCCTAACACCCAGATCTGTGTAACACTTATATATCATCTACTGTCCGTATTCTATCATCTTCCATCTTCCTTCTTCTGTTCTCTGTAATGTTCCTTCTTATCTTCTTGTTCTTCTTTTCAATCTGTATTTTTTTTTAAAAAAACTGCAATGAAAGATATTATTGTAACAACAAATGCCCCCAGGATATAGCTGACTTAACCCTTTGAGCACCGGAAGGTTACCCTTCCAGCACTCAAAGAGTTAAATGCAGTCTGTCATATCTGTTAAAAAGAATATGCTGCCATTCCTGTTTGTAAAAAATGTAAGGCTTTTGTTTCTTCAATAAATAAATTGCCTTCTAAGGGTTAAAATGGCTCTGCTGTTGCTGGCTCTGCTGCTGGCAGCAAGAATGCACAGTAACACAGGCCCCCCTCCATACCTTTCGTGTCATTGCCTGAGTCAGAATGAGCTTACTTCGTCAGGTTTTTTTTTTTTTATTTCATCTTAGAATGGGGACATTTTGATAATATGTATTTGCGTACAGAATTACTCTTAGAGTTGTTCTGTATGTGTGTATTTTTTCACTTTAAAGGGATAGTAATGTTTCACAAAAACAGCAGCTCCAATTAATCTTCATAGTACATGAGCCATAGAGAGTTTTATTTCAATAATGTCAGAGTTGTGGTTCAAGAGTAATTGAATGATAAAGTTTCCCCCCCGCACCCCTTTTACCTAGTGTAACACTGCTTTCCTTAGATGTGGAGTCTGGTTGCTAGACCAGACATCTCACAGCAAGGGACAATCTTCTTACTGTGAGAACAATGAAAACCCTGCCCCCCATGACAAGTTTTTCAGGTTTTTCCCTTATCTTAATTGAAGATTGTCCCTTTCTGCAGTGTACCTGGGCACCTCCCTTCTGCTCTGGCTGAGCAGTGTTACATCAGTAAAAGGGGCAGAAGGGGGATACTTTATCATTCAATTACTCTTGAACTACAACTCTGACAGAATTGAAATAACACTCTCCAAGGTCCAAATACTATGATGATTAATTAGAGCTGCTTTTATTATGAAACATTACTTTCCCTTTAAGACACAAGAAGTATACCAAAAAGAACACAAGGTGCCCTTTGTGAGACACCACTGTATGACTAGAAAGAGTGCTATATAGATCTGTTGCACAATTTGGGGTTGTATCTGCTGTCTTGGAAGTGGATTATAACCCCCTAGCTCTCTTACATACTGCACAATAGACAGATTATATCCCTTCTCAGGTGCTCCCCTTATTAACCCTTTGAGTGCCAGTGTGGTATGCAACTCATTTGCCTGTGTACATGGGTCTTTAGACTAATCTTATATAATAATTCGCTAAGTTGTGTGTAACGCCCGACATGCGCAGTAGACACTGCTGCGCGTGTGGCAGTCATGCGCAGTACAGACTCCCGTGCCGCGGCTGATACAGAGCTGGACGCTCCGAAGGAGCGTCCAGCTCTGTATCAGCAGTGGCGCAGGCAGTCTCTACTGCGCGTGACTGCCCCACGACCGGCTGCCAGAGGCACTGTGGCCCGTGTAATGGGCTGTTCAACTAGTAACTAATAAAAGCTACACTAATTTCCAACAAATCATCAGCAGTCAATTGTTGGGCCTTCAGCTGCTGGGAACTACATCTCCCATCATCCACAAACATCCAATAGATGGATGTCCAATAATTGACTAACTGCTACAAAAGAAAGGAGTAACTGGTATAATACAATAGCTTACATATATAATGTACTTTAACCCATCAGATGCCAGAGGTATCTCTAACACATCACAAAAGAGATGCGCTGGGATGTCTATAGCATCCAAGGGATTAATTGTAAGACTGTTACAATATAAGATGTCAGATATGACTATATATCCAGTACATAGCGCTCCAACTCAGAATGTCTTGTCATCTGGAGAGACACAATCCTAGCAGTAATTATTTCACTTGTCTCATGACTTTTTTACCGTTGGCTTCCTTGCTGACAGCTGATTTCATGTTAAGTATTCACAACACTTCATTTATGTTTGGTTTTCCGCAGCTGATCTTTGTGATATGAAAGCCAAGTCAACTGACACAAAAGCTTTTCTTTATATGCAAGGGACAATGCAAATTTCATAAAATACTTTTCATTTGTATGCGAATGCTCTTTACTCATGCGGCCAGTAAATAGCTGATCCTAGCAGAGCCATGAATATGGAAACATTCAATTCTAAAAATAACACAGTGTTAAATAAACCTAGTCTTACAGTCAGGTCTTAACCCAATGGAAGCTACTAATGTCTCCAGTATACTGCAATGTATATGTCTCTAGCAGAGACTGATTAAGGCTCCATGGGGCCCTAGGCAAAGCACCAGTTTGAGGCCCCACATCTCTTGCTTCTGACACAGGGTGCTGCTAGCAGGTACTGATATTATGGATATAACTTAAGTGGGATCCACTGGATGATGCTGGTCATTCAACAAAAAGGGCATCTGACAAAAGACATTAGCAGCAACGACAACAGGGCCCCCTCTGTGGCCCTTCACTTGCAGTCAGGGCCCCTCATATTGCCATGGGCCCTAGGCAGCAGTCTAGGTTGCCATAATAGATGATCCAGCTCTGGTCTCTAGCAATCCAATGGGTTAAAGTCTAAACACAAAAGTAGATGTCAGATAACATCATGTTTCCTTGTGATACATTGCAACATATAATTGTAGACAATAAATAAAATATTATTTTAGAAAACATTGCAGACTCATAAGCTAAAAGAAAGGCTGGTTGGGGATGATGGGATTTGTAGTACCAAATATCTGGAGGTCCAATAATTGACTACCCCTGATCGATCGATCGATCTATCTATCTATCTATCTATCTATCTATCTATCTATCTATCTAGTATCTACTTTTCTTTATATTATGCTGCCAATAATCTCATCTATGTTTTATTTTCCTTGTGTATTACCTAGAGGTCTGACTTAGAAATCATGGTCACACCTTCAGGTAACAGAGCGTAGTAAATGGGTACCCTGAGGAACCATAGACATAAATATATTCAACTGGGTGCCCTATTATAGTTATGAGTGTGTATCTACATGTCAAATGCAGAAAGTGAGTGTCCAAAGGTGGAGGAATCAGTGCCGAATTCACATCTCAGGAGCCTGTAGGCACAGAAATTTTAAGCCCCCCCCCCACCCGTGTGCATTAGCTTGATGTGCCATGCATTCATCAGTCATTATGTCAGATATATATTGAACTGAACCACCATCATACATACATTAAAAATGGACCTGTATATTATATACTAGTACTGGCTGACTTGTGAGCGCTGTGTGGGTCTTTTGTCTCCTCCTCTGACTGCTGCCTCCTTGAGCCAATGGATTAATTTTGGGGTGAGCGAGTCCTGGATCATGTCATCCTTAGCAGGAAGCGTGCGCACTCTGATCTCCACTGACTGACAGCCTCTCACCCATCATCACGCACTCCTGCGGGCCGTGATGACATCAATGCGTGTGCTATGCAGACCAAGAGGTCGCATAGGCTTGCACAGAGGGAAGAGTACTCACTTCTCTTCACTGAGTCTCAGTAGACTCAATGAGAGAAGTGCTTGCTGCCAGACAGTAACAAAACTACGCGAGTGAGTCTGGCAGGAAGTCTACACATTATCAATGAGACATGCATCATAAGGCTAATTAAAAAAAAAAAAAAAAAACGATCGCAATGACAGGCACCCCTCTGTGGGGTGCGCCTGTAGGCAGATGCCTACTCTACCTTATTATAAATCCGGCTCTGGAGGAATAATGCTTCTATTATAATTTTCTACTCAGCAAAATTACATTTCAGTATAATTGTATATATTGCAAATTATTTTGAAAGATTTTCACTGGTAATTTATTTGGGTATGTACTAATATGATTACATGCTAAAATAGATGCTAGAACTGATTATTTGTGCTACACGTGCCCAATGCCAATACTTTAAAACCACTTTTTGAAGAGCTAAGTACCAAAGTAGTATCCGACAAACCAATTAATGTGAATAATCCAATCAGTCCAAATAACCAATAGTGAATGTTTGTAAATATTCTTCATTATTTCATAGCTGCCTTTTCAGTTAGAACCTCTGGCAAGATAGTTCCTCATAAACATGTGAAAAAGAACATAGAAAAAAAGGCACATGCTCTCTAAGTGCAGACTGTTAAATGGAAACACCACCACCATGTTGTAACACCTTCTTGTGTGCTAAATAGCACTACTCACATTTTATAGAGGCATAGACCAGGTTCCAAGTATAACAGCATCCACCGGATAACCACCAGTGCAGTTACCTCCAGAACCTCCTTTTGGTCTTCATGTTTCTCTTTGCTCCTAATCTCCTTTACTTGAATCAAAGACTTGTTATAGATACATATATGTTATGCTTAAAGGCCATGTGGGCCTCTTATAGAGGATGGAGGGAATATAAAACTGTAATACTCTTATAACTATATATAGAGGCATCACATACAGTATACTAAAAATGGGAATCAGTATAAATATAAAAAAGTTTAATAATACACAATAAAAATTTAAAACATATTCAAAAGCTGGTTAAGCATAAATAAATGCAGAAATAAAATAAAAGCCCTACATGTTTCTTAGCTCACTCTACTTCATCAGGGGCATTTAACCTCTTGAGAGCCAGAAGGGTATACAACGTATTGCAAAGCACTCAAACAGTTAAGGTTTTTATTTTATCCAGTAATTGTATTTTATTGCTGCATTTATTTAAGCTTTACTGGCTTTTGAATATGTTTTTAATTATTATTGTTTATTATTAAACTTTTTTCTATTTATACCTATTTACAATTCAGTCAGCGCTTAAAGCGTATGCACCTTTTTTCTGTGTTCTATTTTTCCAATGCTAATACTATGCTGTTTTCACAGAAAATTGTCATCTATACTGCAGTGAGAAATGTATGGGATTTTCAGGGTGTTCCTTTACTCTTGTAAATTCTTCTGCACATGCTACAATGGAAACATTCAGGATGGTGGAGTGTTTACTATGGTATGCACTAAAGCAGTGGTTCTCCCTAATACATAATCTAGAATTTTCAGGGCACAAAACATTTTATAGGTAAGTTGTCAACCGTATAATAAAGGTACAAATACTGTAATATGGAGCGATGTTATAAATATCCATTAGTAACTCAGCATCCACGCTTTTGTCAAAGTCTGTATGGAGAAAAAGAGGCACCCTATGTGAATGTCCTCAGTGTAACAAGGTGTCACTGTGTCCTCATTGAGAACCACTGCATTAAAGGGATAGTAATGTTTCAAAATAAAAGCAGCTCCATTTAATCTTGGGCCATGGAGAATGTTATTTCATTACTGTCAGAGTTGTAGTTCGAGAGTAATTGATTGATAAAGAATCTCCCTCCCACCCCTTATAACTAGTGTAAGCCACCTCCCCTCAGATGTGGAATCTGGTCTTAAGACCAGACAGCTCACAGCAAGGGACAATCTTCTTACTGTGAGAACAATGAAAACCCTGCCCCGCCTTGACAGGTTTTTCCCTTATGCTAATTGAAGATTGTCCCTCTCTGCAAGCCATCTGGACACCACCTTTCTGTTCTGAGTTGAACGTTGTTACATCAGTAAAACGGGCAGGATTGGGATATTTTATCATTCAATTATTCTTGAACTACAACTACGACAGTATTGAAATAACACTCTCCATGGCCCAAATACCATGAAGATTAATTGGAGCTACTTTGAAACATTACTATCCCTTTAAATTGATCATATACTATAGAAAATACTCCAGTGTGCAGAAGCATGAGAGGGAAGCCAAGTTTCCAGTGAGAAAAATGAGAAAATGGTACAATAGTATGTCATTTCAACAAGAAAATGGGGCTTGCTAGCATTAACCCTTTGAGTGCCAGAGATATACCTCTCTGGCACACAAAGGTTTTAACGATGGCGGAAACTGTGTTTTGGTATGCACTATAGAGATACCACACTGCAGTGCATACCCTGAAGTGCAGCCTTTGGAGTTAGAGGTACACTTCTTCTTCAATGTGATCAGTGACTTGTACCAGGCAAATAGGGTATTTTTTTAAACAGATCACAAGAAAATAACTCTTGACCTTTAGGCTTAAAAGCTTAAAATGAAAATAGTGTGGAGAAAGTTATTTAAATTTAAAAAAAAAAAAGTTTGTTAGTTTTAGAAATAGCCCCACTTTTTTGCCTGTGGCTCATCCATGCAGTAAGTGCAAAAAGACTGTTGTTTAAACAATGTTTAAGCAATTGTGGGATAGAAAATAGCATATGGGAGCCAGACTTTTCCTGTGGAAGCTGCCAAGAACTGTATTTCCTTTTTTCTAAAGTGTACTACAGTGAGATGACTGTCCCCCTCTACTCATGTTCTATAAATTACTTTCTCAGGCCTTAGCCTCAACTGGGCCAAGTTTACATCAGTCTGCAGAAACCGCATGTTACCTAACTATTCAGTGTAAATCTTCTTGTCTCTGTGTACATAAGAGAATGCATTCTGAAACGAAGCACAGCTTGTAAATACTTCAAATATTTCTGCTATTTGGAGGATGAAGTACCCAGCTCTGTTCATTTTCAGTATGTCATCCAGTTAAAATATACAAAAATAAGTTAAACTTGCATTATTTATATCCTGATATTTTTTCCTTGCAAGTTGGCTGTAGTTAGTGATATCAGCATAATAGCTCTGCACAGATAAAGTACAGAGTTTGATACCCCACAAGCTTCTTCTTCAAGTGAGGGCTATTTCTAGGCCTAATATATATATATATATATATATCTGTACATTTTAAACATGCAATAAAACAAGCACATACTTTAAATATATTTAGAACTTTTATTTATTATTTGATAAGGTAACAGTAAGCAATTAGGATTCCTCTTCATAAATGACAGTGCTAGCCAGGGTTGGATTTCCCCTATGGTAGGGTAAACAACTGCCTAGAGTGCTACATTTTAAGGGATGCCTAAGTTGTGCTGGCTACACCCATATTCTGAGCTTTGAGTGTGGTCAGTGTGCACCAGGCAACAAGTCTTGGTTTATGGTAGCTTGTCTATTTAACGTTTTACTGATAATTATTTGGCTCCACAATGTCCCGGGCCCATTGCTGAGCCTGATAGCCCTCCTAACATTTTGATGCAGACCGGGCCTAGCTGTCACAGTTGCTGAGGTGCGGTCCAGAGTGAACCTCAACCTAATGTGGCTGGACTACAGCTAAAAAGATCTGCACTTAAGCAGCTGGACAGGCTTAGCCTCAGCTGTGTTTGGATTGGCTGATAGGAGTGGTAGAACATTCCTTCTGCCAGCCTGTACCACCCCCTTGAAACTATGCTAATCTTCTAATCTAAGCTACTCTCTCATGTAACACAGTTTGGTCTTGTGAAAGAGCAGCATGGCATATCTGATGCCAGCCAGCGTGGGGAGCTCACTTTGTCCAGAAAAGTATGAGAGTTAAAATTGTACTTACGTTACATCAGATCCACACAGCCTGAACCAAACACAGCCACTGAAGTACATTTGTCAGAACTGTCCAATTGCCTGTATGTTTTGCCCCATGGCCATCCAGCAGGGCCATGTATGTACAATATACCAGATGAGATTAACAATAGAGAGGTTGTTCTCATTTCTCCCAACTCCTACCTCTGACCTGAAATATGTAATACATATACTAAATGGAGCAAAAGTATGCACTACTGAAGTTATGACAAAAATTAAAATAAGATTTTGTTATGGTATTATCGTATGCAATGGAATTGTTATAGGGGACTAGTTGCTAGAGAAAGACCTGGGAATCCTTGTAAACTACAAACTTGGAAACAGTATCCAGTATCAAATAGCAGTAGCAAAAGCAAGTAAAGTTATGTCTTGTATAAAAAGGAGTATTGAAGCAAGAGTGGATAACATCATTTTGCCATTGTGCAAATTGTTGGTAAGACCTCACCTTGAATATGCAGTGCCATTTTGCGGACCAGTTCTGAAAAAGGACATTATAGAACTGGAAAGAGTACAGTAAAGAGCAACAAAATTGATTAAGGCAATGGAGGACTTGAAGTATGAGAAACAACTAGACAAACTTTGTTCATTTACTCTAGAGAAAAGACGACTAAGAGGAGATCTTATCACAAGGTACAAGCATATGAGAGGTCAATACAAGAATCTCTGGGGAGCTTTTCATTCCAAGGCCTGATCAAATAACCAGGGGACACCCCTTGAGATTAGAGGAAAGGAGGTTTCAACTTCAGCAAGGGAAAAGGTTTTTTTATAGTAAGATCTGTTCAATTGTGGAATTCCTTGTCCAAGGATGTGGTTATGGTAGATACAATGAATACTTTTAAGAGAAGCTTAGATTAATTTCTTTCAAAAGGGAATATACAGGGTTATACTGTATTAGTAGGCAAAACGAGATGGTCTGATAAAAACTAACTTATTTATCAGCAGGAAAGCTATATAATTCTCATGTCTCTGGGTTATGAGGCAAAGGTAGAACTTGATGGACTTGTGTCTTTCTTGACCTAATTCTCTGTGTTACTAAGTTAATATGGATGTCCTTGTGGGGCCAAGAGAGGAGGCACTTGCCTTCCCTTCCACAGCAGTCCCTTGCTTCAATTAGGGTTGCCACCTTTTCTTTAAAAAAATAACAGCCAAGGCATTCCCTCCATAGACTTAACATTGGAAAGAAGCCAATTTTTTACAGGGCTGCAGGGAAAAATACCCCATTTACCAGGGCTGGACAATTCTAAGATGCCAGTTTGCCATGACACATGCAAAATGTGACCTGGCACATAGGTCTGTCTCAGCAGCATCAAATGTAAGGTAAAGAGCTTGTGGCTCCACTTCTTATCCCTTCATAAGCAGAGATTATTCTGGAGTCATCCAACTGCACCTATGGGGGACAAATAAAAATGTCTAAATTCCTATGCACTTGAATACAGCTTTTTAACCCATTGAATGCTGGAAAGGTCTTCAAACCTTTGTTTTGCAATACACTGGAGATCTCTCCAGTATTCTAAGTGTTAAAATCACAATTTAGTTTAACAGGAATTTTTATTTGTCCCCTATGGTTTACTCCAGAATAACTCCAATTTACTTTTATAAATATCGGCCTATTTTCCCTGTGGACCAGCCCCCACATGCTCAGTAAAGGGTTGAGGTAGGAAACCTTCTACATTTTTCATGGACTGATAGTCCAGCAGCTATTGGACTACAAATTCCATAGCTTGTGTTCGTTGGCTGACTATGATGGAAACTGTAGTCCAACAGCACCTGAGCAGACCATTTTTATTACAGTAATAGAGAGGAGGACACTAGTCACTAAATACATTTACTGTACTTTAGTGTCTTGACTGCTAAAATATTTTGTGTGCTCAATGAGTGAACAGAGCTGGTGTAGCAATGCTGCTCAAACACTAGTGCAATTATCTGGGTAAATAGCTTAGTACATGGGCCAGAAAAAATTACTTCAAATAGACACTTAGAAAACAAAATGGGGGTGCCACAGTGTGTCACTGTGTAAACCAAATGTACACAACTATATAACATAAGAGTTATCTGCTAACACTGAATCGTGACAGATTCATACATGAGTATGTACAATGGTAGGACAGCAGATGAGGTTCAATTTTCTCACTGCCTCATGCAGGTATATAAATGGACCACTAGAATACTAGAAGATGGGTATATCTCAGTATCACAATCAAGTTCCCTGATAGCAAAAGAATATTTCCTAACAGATGGATTAAAACTTTAGAAACAAACAAAACTAATACAATTATAAAACACTATGTATCACCTCAAATTTGTAAAAAAAATGTTCCACGTGTCTCATGGGCGGCAGCCCTTTTCCTCAGGAACGAGTAAAAAACATTTTGAATACTATGATCTGGATTTTTTTTGTCTTTAGCTTGTCTGAGTTACATTTCATGATGTATGATTGATATCCTCAGCCAGAGGAGGGATCATCTAGCAAATATTTTCCATGTGAGTCAATGCGGAGGCAATGATCAATATTCTCCACATACCTGCCCAGCCCACCCTGAAAACCTATGTGACGTATGTAGATTTATGAGAATAAACATCACAATTGTTAAACACCACAATGAGTGGGGCAATTTCAACCCATGAGATGCCTCTGTCTTTCTGCCCTTTAAGATGTTAGGGAGGTGTAGCAAAAAAAAATGGTTCCTCCTCCACTTGTAGCATGGAATCATATTCAAGGCTGATGCCAGTGGTAGGCCCAAGTGAGTACCTACAATGCTGAAGAAAGGTAGAATATAATAAGAAATAAAGACAATTTCAGACACTACTCTATGCTACAAAGTTGTATGGGCAAAATAAAATTAACACATTTGTGCAAATTATATTTTTTCTGTAAGGATGTTGAATAAAAATCAACTTTTTCCTGAACGTGTTACAAACTTGACAGACGATAAAATATCATAAAACAGGAGTGATCAATGTTTGGACCTGCAACTTCAAGCCCCATCATTCCCTACCAGCTGTTAGCCAGTTGGGGATTATGGGAGTTGTAGTCTCTAATAGGTGGAGGTCAAAACACTGACTACTCCTTCCATAAAATGTTATCACATGCAAATATAATTGTGAATATTGTGTAATATATCCTTATCTCGTACTCAGCTCATATTTTGAAGATGACACTGTATTATACCATAGAGTTTGTAGTTTATCGGGGATTTCATTTTAGGTCTTTAATTTACTGACTAGTTGAACAGCCCGTGTACACGGGCCACAGTGCCAGGTAGCAATGGCCGCAGTGCAGTCATGCACAGTAGAGATGTGCGAAGAGAGGACTACGGTCTGAATTCGGAGCACCCCGCTCCGTTATCAGCCGCGGCGTGGGCAATCTGTACTGCGCATGACTGCAGCACACACAGCCGTCTGTACTGCGCATGACATCTTCTGACAAACATACATTAGCGAATTATTATATAGGATTTTACTACTGTGTAGGAAATATATGACATGATTCAGAAACATTGCGATATTTGTACCATTGAACAGACTGTGAAAGTACAGGAACCAGAATCATTCTGAATACCTATACCAAATCTAGAGCAGATTACACATGGATAAGAAAAATAGTTCTTTCTGGCGTTCACTTGTAATATTACAATTAAATTAAATATCTGAGTGGTTTCACACCTGCTTAATACTTGCTTTGGTATACTGGCATCCATATATTACTCCAAAGCAGAAACCAATCTATGTGATATATGTGATGAATTTTAAGTGTTTACATAAAGATAAATCTATTTATGACAATGTCAACATTTCAGTCAATATTTTATACTTGAGGGAGAAAACATTGACCTACATGGCAAAAATGTTATAAATATATACTTTAAATATATATGGATAATAGTAGTGTAAAGATGAGAAAAATCAGGTCAAAATAGCCTGAAAAGAGAAGAAAAAAGAAGAAGAAAAGAGTAGAAAAGAGAAGAAAGACTCTAAGTGCTAAAATGCCAGTACAGTAGGAAGGTTCTAAGTGGACTGAAAATGTTTGGCTAGGATACTATAGCATTAAATCTTTTTTGTTTTTCTTCTATGACTGTGTCCTGTCTCCTATGACACCTGGACACCCCAGGCTGAGTATACCTCCATGTTATTCACTATGGGACTTTCCAACATTTCTTAAATTGAGGGTAGTGTAGTATTAGAGGGGAACTTTGAATCCCTATATCTCTCAAACCATAACGGTTTGAGAGATAGGGTTTGGAGTGATTTGATTAATATTTTAATCTCTACATAACTGTAAAAAAAACTTTTGGGACATTACTGTCCCTTTAATACACCTTTCAGTAGTGGGAGTACCTTTGTTTTACTCAGGAGGATAAACCCTACAATATATTTTTTTTACATATTAAGTATTACTATCCTTTTAAACCTGATGTAGGAAAACCTGGCCTTATTAAAGTACCAACAGTGCATGTTTACAGGACATTTCAACTTGAGCAAAGGTAAGTCATCAGTGACTCTGTCACTTTAATTAATCTACATGTACTCAAGCAGGATTATCCTCAAAATATGCACTGGTGGTAGCTCACATCACAAGAGCCAGAGTTGGCTACCTCTGCCTTAGGCTATAATCTAAACACAAAATACACACATTGACCAGTATAAGGGTATGTAAGTTCTAAACAAACTGGCCAAATATCAACATTATGTGCACTTTACTTGTTGGATATAACCATATAGTGCATGAAATATAAAAGAAAGATAACATAATCAGTTTCATTTACACAATTTAATTACCATCCAATTGCAAACAAATGGCTAGTCACATTTAGGTAAAAAGGATCAGTGATCTTCAGTATGAAACATTCATGGTACCATACTCCCAGCATACTAATGGTGCTCTTTCTCACACTGAGTATAGATGCAGAGAAGATAGATGAAGATTAAAATGAGGTCACAAACACAAAATAAAATGCAGCCATTTGCATATCAGTTTACTGCTCTTGGATCTGGCACATGTTGCATGGCTTGCACATTCTAACCTTGATTGTTTTTTGTTTTGTTTTTTTTTGCATCTTTAAAAACTTAATTCAAAACTGCCTATGTGTTATATTAGCCAAAAAGACCTACATATGGTTATATGGTAGGAAATATTGACAATTTTATTTCTGTAAAAAGTGCAGCTCATGTTTACTTAGCATATGAAACTGCACTGAAAATGCTAAATTTGTATACATTTGCATATATGTTAGCATACAACACCTCACTCATAAAGCTCACCATACAGAACTGACTATAGAAGAGTATGAATATCTTCTAAACTATGCATCTGCTGGTCTATGCATAGGAAGCTTTAATGAAGTTTACAGACAAGCAAAGTTGAATTCAAAGTGACAGATCCACTTAATCCTAGATCACAGATCAAATAGGTGTGCCCTCGTATACGGCTAGTTGTACATAGCAAACCAGAAGCTGATACTTTCCCATGACTTGCATGCTTACACCCTGGGAACAACACTGGCCTTAACTGTGTGTGTTTGTGTGCTCGAGTGTGTGTGCGTGTGTGTGTGTGCATGTATGTATGAGTGTGTGAGAGAAACAGAGAGAGAGAGAGAGAGAGAGAGAGATTGATTTTATTAATTCAATATTATAAACCAATAAATGACTTATGTGTAGCAAGTTGCTATGCACTGGGAGTCAAAAGGTCCTGCTCACTCCTAACATTTCATATATAAGAAAGCAAGTTACATCCAAATGAGTGTTGGATTCTAATGCAGGTGATAGCTTTGTCTCTCATTTTATCTCCATATATCACCATACACTTCAATAAGACTTGTTGAGATAATGCCAGTTATGTTCAGACCACTTCATCAGTAGAGGGATTTTAAAGGTTTTTAATACATTTTGTGAAGTTTGTTTCATCCATTGGAGATAAAACAGCCCAAATTTATGGTTGCACATTCATGAGGTTCTGTTGCGGGTGGAACCAGCACCAACTTCCCACTCAGTCCTATATAACCGGTATCCTAAGTTTGTAACCGGTTTGACTTACTTTGTGAGTATATTATAACATCACATTCATATTATTAACATTACATGTTAAGCATTAGTGCAATTCTTGGTTTTGGCTCCCTGCATCGTGTGTCTGTCCTTGGTTTTAAAATTGAATTTCAACACCATATTCTATGTGCTTGTCATTAAAACATTATTAGGTTATAAGCTAACAGTAATATAGCTTTTTATATGGATGTATGTAGGATATAATTGTGGATAATAACATTTAAGCCTTTTGTATGAGGTTTTCTGCTGGCATCCCTCTAAACTATACTATGGACCATGAGTGGTACTCTGTAATGAGAATATCATTGGAAAAAAAGTGTTCCTGGGAATCTTTTTGAAATGTTGACAAGTATGAGAATGTCATCCATCTACCACACATTCTCACAGCTCAGGAGAACAGCAACATATTGTTGTTAAATATACTACAATTCAAAATAATTTATTTTGAAAACAAAAAAAATGCAAGAAAACATAAATATCTGCAGTATAGTAAAGGGGATTGCTAATGTCTGTCCAAATGACTATATGGATAGTGAATGTGATTAGAATAATAAGTTAATGTGTTGAAGAGTTCTACATTGCCGCTCAGAGGCATGTAAATACAAGCTGCTTATTTGCAAGAACCTTCCAGATTTGCAGTATGATTTCCATGGAAACCACTTAATGAAAACCCCACAACCATCTGTGTCGCTTGATGGATTGTGCTGCATGGCTGAAATGTTTTTGTTTACTGTTAATAAAGTCAATAAAAATATTATATGTGAACCATATATATTAACCATATTTATTAATAATTATGGAAAACAAATTTAACCATGTGGATGCTAGAGTGGTCTCTAGTGCATTATGGAGCAATGTTTCGGGGGTATCTCTAGCATTCAAGTGGTTAATAGCTGTCTTGTTCTATGATTCAATCATGCTTTGCTATAAAGAGTAATTATACTTCATGTAACAGCTAGGCCTAGACTTGGTAAATTTTACACATGGATATCTTGAAGATAAAAAAGCCATTGCATGCATACCTTTAGGGCTGAGTTTACATTTCATGAACCTAAGGGCTTTTAGCTCCACCCATGACACTTCCCTCACTCCTCAAACAAGTCAACCCTAAGATCCATCCCCTATACAAAAATACCCTTATAACATATAAAAGTAGTACTGGGATTGGATCAATGGTGCACCTGGTTCTAAGTAAGTCCAATAAAATATACTGAATTATAATTCAGTAATATCTCAAAAATGTGTTTCATATACCAATCATACTCGCTATGTCCATATGTTGACAGATAAAAATAAATATACTAGACAAAAAATGTAAAAAGTCCATAAAATTCAACTAGACATAAAATATACAAATAATAAATACATATAACATGAAGTCTCCAGTGTATTGTTGGACAGTGTCCAATGAAACTGTCAGGGTGGAGAGGGTGAGTATGATAATGGTTAAAGTCAATTAAATGGAAATGATGAGATAGATGAAAGTATTGGTCTTACTTTATCTTGAGTGTTCCGCTCTTTAGGCTAATGGTCTTATGCCACAAACAAGCAAACACTGTCACCAATGTAATAAAAATTTAAAATTTTTAGATCACAGAGAAAGAAGATAGCAGAGGGAGACATGAGCCACTTCCTGACCTTTGCTTTGGTTCAATTAGATCTTTCAGTGATTCACCAGTAGCAATATGTCTTACCCAACTCTAATATAATACTATTACTGGGTCTAACTATGTAAATTCTTAGGGTCAACAATAATGAGAATATTTTGGGCAGTTTCTTTAGGGGGGAATTTCATAGAAAAAAAAACTAGCAAGTTGCCAATATTTTGAGAATATTCTGCTGAAAAATGGGACTTTTTGCCAGTCCTGAATCAGAACGTGGATGTGGCCATCATATCTAAGTTGGCTTTCAAACTGTGGCGCTCTAGGCCAGTGGTTCTTAATATATCATTGCTCAAGGCACCCCTTAAATTTACAGAACACATATAACATTTTATAGGCTGTTTGTTAAGGTGTTGAGAATGGTACAAAACACATATCACAACTGGAAAAACAAACATATTATACATGATAACTTCCATAAATATATATTTTAAACTTAGCATTCACACGTTTATCAAAGTCTTTATAGAAAAGAAGTAGCACCCTAAGTGGATGTCCCCAGCACACCAAATTGCCACAGCACTCTGGTTGAGAACTGCTGCTGTAAGCAGTTGCCTACTATGGCTAATGGGAGTTTAGGCCAGCATACATATAATACAAGGAGATTGTGTATCTTCTTGAATTATAAATGTGGAATTCCCTTAATAAAAGAATGTAGTAGCTATGTTTTCCTCTCTGATACTCAGTCATAGTGTCAACAGGCTTAAAAAAGCAATCCTAATAGATGTTACAGTTCATGGATTTTGAGAATATGTTCCAAAGAAATAAGCAACACTGGGCAACAATAGGAGAAAGGAACAGTGAGACCTATCCAAAGATTCAGTGTTAAAATATCACAGGAATAAAACTTTAGTCCAGGGGTGTCCAGGATGAGAAACAAAGAGTGAATCAGGGGCTATATACTTCTAAATAATATAATGGGATTAAAGTGATAGTAATGTCTATTTAAAAGTATTTGGTCAAGTCTTCTTTATATCAAAATTAAGAGATTGTACTATATGTAAGTGCTTACTGTTGTGAAGTTTAAAAGTTATGCAGAGATAAAGACCACTGCCCTCCCCTTTCTTGCACATCACTGCTGCAGCTCTCTTTGGTCCGGATGGCTGCAGCGAAGGACAAACTTCAGTAAGGAAAGGGAAATCCTGCCCCCCTTGATGAAGAAGACTCAACTAAATACTTTTAAGTAGACATTACCAACCCTTTAAGGACAAGATTATGCAAAATGAGACTGCAGATGGTCAAATATTTATTTTTAATAGAATTTCCCTGAAAGGCTGGGTTGATCAGAATCTGAAAGCCACAAATGGCCCCTGGGTCTTTGTTTAGACATCCCTGTTTTAGTAATTAAAACTAACAAAATACAGTACTTGTTGAGTTATGCCATGCCACTTAATATAGCTAGTTAAAAAGGGCAGTATAGGGCCAACATAAGACCATTTTAACCCACTGGCAGTGCTCTCAGAGTTATGGAAACAGTATACGCATAGCTTATCGCTCACTCATTCTCTCCAGGTTTGCTGTAGAGATTACAAGGATCTGCACAGCGGGATGAAGTTAACACCTTGCTCTGTGCTCATTGGAGCATCTTCTTCTCTCCACAGAAGCCTATTGATGGAGGCTTCTATGGGGCTTCTCTGGAGAAGAGAGAAAGCTCCTATGTGTACTGTGTTAGGAGCTGACATCACCCAGCTGTGAAGAGAATGGGTTAGATATAAACTATGTGAATTCTGTTCCCATAGCTCTGAGGTTACAACCAGTAGTTTAAAAGGGTCTTTTATTGACCCATTACTAACACTTTAAGGCCTATATTCCATTGCAGTTGATAATGTTATCAAGCATTTTATATCTACAAATGTCTCCATCTACTTCTATGTGAATCTGTTAGATAAAACCAGTAGATAACACTTTAGGGAATCTGTTATTATGAGGTAATTAATTAATTTGTCACTGTAAAATCTGTAATTTTGTCAGACCGTGATTATTACAAGAATAAACTTACCTGGAGAGTTTCTAGAACACAGTATTGCCTTATAGTTTATTACACTTATTGCTACCATGATTATCTGCAGGTCATTGACTCCAAGTGACCAGAGACATTGCTTTCTTGAAGACACGTGAAATGAGTTAGTGGTTTCCATTTCTGAAAGTTGTCAATCTTGCTGACAATTTCACAAGAAAGGCCAAAGATTGATGGGACAGGAGAAGCTAACTCATCTGTCACCACGAGAGCAACAGATTAAGTTGTATTGGCAGGCTGTTGTGAAAATGTTTGTGTTGCAGCTGTTTGTGCTTTACCTGTTTGTAACCCTTTTCCCCTCCTTTGTATAATGTAATGCACAGGAAGTAATGTATTTTAAGGCTCAAGAGAATTTTAAACAAATGTTTTCAGTGGTAGGCTAATGTTAGTGCATGAATTCCTTAGTAAACCACATGCTAAGTCTTGTTGACTCTGGTTGTATTTATTTGACCTTGACATGTCATTAACTCCTTGGGTGCTAGAGAAGTCTCCAAAGTAATGAAATACAATGCATTGGAGGCCTCTGCAGCATCCAATGAGTTAAAAACTATGGGCCTAATTCAGCAAGCTATAGAGATGTGATTCTTGGGAAAGCTAACTACATCATAGTGGACAAATAATATTCTCCAAACCCTCCATGTTTTAAAATGCGCTTTTTAACCCTTTGGATGCTTTAGAGGTCTTGTGTTGGAGACCTCTCAAGCATCTAAGGGGTTAAAAGTCCCATATAAACTATGTAAATGTTTACTGTAAAACCTCACATATAATACTCAAAATTGTGCCCCTTTTCACCTTATGTGAAGTGAGGGGTGCGTATTATATGCAAGAGGAAAAAAAATCTATGTATATCCACGTTTGCTTCCCTTCCTCCACTCATCTCAATGCTGCCACCTTTTCCTCCCTATACTTGCATTTGCTTACATTTGCAGCAGTGGAGTAACTAGAAGCCACCGGGCCCTGGTGCAGAAATTGCCGCTGGGCCCGGGCCCGGCCCCCCCCCAATTTTCACGTTGCCCCATTCACATCTCTTACCTCCATCTCCCGCGCGGTTCTCAGTTATGCAGAGCGCTGGGAGATGATGTAATCTCCCAGCGCTCTGCATTACTAGAGCGCCGGGAGATTAGCTGAGCTGCTGCAGGCAGGGCTGTGGGCGAGAGGCGATGGGTTCGCAGGGGGCGGCCGGGCCCCTTGGAGTGACGGGCTCGGTCGCAGGTGCGACCCCTGCGACCCCTATTGTTACACCACAGATTTGCAGCCAGCTTCCCCCAGTGAGGACCTGTGTTAATTCAAATGAATGGTAGTGCCCTTTGAGGACCTTCAGATATCTCATATGGCTCTGTAGGGAATGAGTAGAGGGAGGGGAAGGTGGCAGCATATTGAGGTGTGTGGAAGGAAGAGGCAGACAAGAAACACATTTTTTAAGTGGGTAGAAGGAGGGAAAACAAGGGTGCGTGTTATACATAAGCACTTTTGTTTTCCCCTAAAATAGTGGGTTAAATTTACACCTGCACATTATACACAAGTGCGTATTATACCTGAGATTTTACGGTATTTGTCCCCTATTGTGCAGTTAGATTGCTCTAGAATTGCACTTCTTTAGATTGTTGAATTAAGACCTATATGTATTTAACCCTTTGAGTGCCAAAGGTGTTTCCAACATATTGCTTTTTCAATGTGATTGACACCTCTGTGACATTCAGAGATTTAATGTGATTTGCTTGTTGCTAAATGACTAACCTAACATTAATGTATTGTTCTTTTTTAGAGGAAACTAACAACGTGAATGAAGTAGACACCCCAAAAGTGACTCCCGTTTCCCCAAGCAACGTTTCAGGTAATTACTAATTAGATTTGTCTGTATGCAGATGTCTAATTTATTCACGTCTCGAAAAAGTTGTCTTTTTTGGCTGGATATTCTGTGGCAGCGAAGCTACTTATAGCCATTTAGGATGCATGAAAAACACTTGAGAAGGATTTGTAAAGTAAGCCCATTTATACAAGGTATTCCTTCCTGAATTACTTTGTAATGACTCAATTAGCTTTCATTTCTGCACAAAGGAGATTTAGTTGCATAAATTAGCTTATCATCATTGAGGAAGTGTCACAGCTAAAGGACAGTTTATAGATACAACATGCAGTCGCTGTCACACCTATGAGAATGTAATATAGACATCTGTGTATACTTTGTGCTTGAACAGAACAGGCTTCTGCCATTCAAATGCTGACAGGGGACAACAAGTAGCCCATGGGACTGGCAATGTAGACGTCTCTGAAAAGGTCAACTTGACACAGGCTCTGGCAATCGACCCGCACTTCTGTCTTCTTTGATAAAAATCAGATAAACCTAAGACCACTAATTGATCTGCAGCCTGTTTAAATGTTGGCCATGCATATCTTCATTGCATATGATTATAGCAGAAAGCAATCAAATCTGAGGAAGAAAGGCTAGATAGCAACTACAACTGCATGGAAATAGGAAAAGGATGGAGCTCTAAAAACACTGTGAAATAGAGAATTCTGCAACCTTCTAATTTTTGGCAGGATGCCCTAGTACTAATTACTGTAACACTATAAGTGAATAAAATAATTAAACCTGCATGTAAAGGTTCTTGATGGTTGGGTTGACACTTGACACATCATCCCTTTAATCCTGGCTGTTGATGCATACTGCAGGGCGTCATAGAAGCCCTTGCAGCTCTACAGTTGGGGTGGGGAACCTTTGGCTGGTCATATGTGGTTGGATAATAACTGCCATAATTCACAAAAACAGCAGCTTCAATTAATCTTCACAGAATTTTGAACCACAGAAAGTGTTATTTCAATACTGTCAGGGTTGTAGTTCAAGAGTAATTGAATCATAAAGGATCTCCCTTTTACCTAGTGTAAGCCACCTCTCCTTAGATCTGGAATCTGGTCTTGAGACCAGTCAGCTCACAGCAAGGGGCAATCTTACTGTGAAGATAAGGAAAACCCTGCTCCCCTTGACAGGTTTTTCATTATGCTAAATGAAGATTGTCCATCTCTGAGATCCATCTGGACAGTCTTGCTGCTCTCAGGTTACATCAGCAAAAGGGGTGGGAGGGGGATACTTTATCATTCAATTACTCTTGAACTACAACTCTGACAGTATAGAAATAACACTCTCAGTGGCCCAAATACTATGAAGATTAATTGGAGATGCTTTTATCGTGAAACATTACTATGACTTTAACTCCTGACTGTTAGCCTGCTGAGGATAATGGGAATTGTAGTTCAACAAAAGATGGAGGTCTTCTGATAGTAATGGGGGTTGTAATTCAACAACATTAAAAGAGTCAAAGGATATATTTGCATCTCAGGTGTCCTTACATAAGGCACCCTAAGCACTTTTAGCCACTTCCATGGCCACACAGAAACTCCTCAAATGACCAAACCTCCTCCTCATTTACTGATGCCTGGAATAAAAGATACCCTTAGCTTGCAAAATACAAACATTAAGGAAATTTGTGCAAGAAAAAGGAATTGGTATTGGGCCGGTTACACCTACAAATCTACATGATGGGCCCTATCAGTATACCAGAGGTGCCCATCACAATTAAATGGCCTAGGCAGTTGTCTATTCCGACTAATGGCATTTATTACCCTGTATCTTTCATAAGTGGCCAGTATAAAAAGGGAAGCATTTACAAACACTTTTGATTAGAAATCTCTTGGCAAACTTCAACACATTTCCCTGAGCTAAAAACAATATCTAGAACTGAGCTCCAGGGATGTTGTACATTTTAATAAGCTAGACACTTCTTAACACAGAAACTACTGGAGATGTGTTTCTTATCAGGACTTTACACCTCTGTAATGCAAAGGCAAGGTTGCTGTATCTCAACTGTGTCCTGTAAGGAAATGTAGTCTGGGACACCCTCCCAATTGTAAGTGCCATATACATCACTCCTCTTGTGCTGTCAGGAGAAGGGTGGACATGAAGAACATGGTCAGGAAGTACCTTTCCGGTGCTTTTCCTACTATGACATGTGGACAGGAAACAAAAGGCTGATTTCAGGGCCCACACAGGAAAGCATGAACAGGTTGCTATAAGTGTTTAGGCTTGCTTTGTGTTTTGCTGAAAGGAAGTAAGCACATCATGTGTCACCACTGCACTGTAATTACACAGAAAATTGTGCAAATTTAAGAACATATAAAAACAATTTATTATAGCCCCATCATGCCAGTCATTCAAAAATGGATGGATCTCTCCTACTTTCTCTGTATGTATTGTTGTGCTTTTGACAATTTTCTCTAACAAATATTTATATATTCATTCAAATACATGGAAATGTTATAATATTTTCCCCTTCTTTTTTTCAGTGCATTAAAAAGAGTGTAGGTTTTTTTCTAGTAGATTCCTTCTAAATATCAATGGTGAATTTAGGATCCTTATGATTTACATTTCTCTGCACCACAATCCAAGAACATCTGAGAGATCATGCTTGATTTATTTAACTCGTTTGCTGGTAGAGCTGTCTCCAAAGTAATGTGAAGCAGTGGGCGAGATTAGTCTCATATGTGCATGGAAATGTCGCTTTGTAATGGCACAAAAGAGGTAAAATGTGATGCTACTGAGTGGTGACTAGACAAAAAGCAAGCAATTTCTGCTTAGGTTCATTCTCAGGGAGCCTCTAACATCCTTTGGCTTGTTTTTGAAATCCCTTAGGGTTTCTTCCTAAGGGTGAAGGGTAATCCAGATGTGGATCCCTTGATCTTAATGCCCACTTGTACCTTACTGACAAGACACAAACAGACAGGAACATATATCTGGGGTTAGCTGGTATTTCAGTGCAGTGGGGACATGCCTGTCATTTAAGGACAGAACCACCCATTTGATCTAACAAAAAAACATTTTCACAGAGGCATAACTAGAACCTATGGGACCCTGGGGCAGGTGGGACCCTCTTAGATGCTGGCCCCAGTACAACTGTGTCCTCTGCACCCTCTGTAGTTACTCCCCTGGAACCAACATTTTGGATGGGATTGTTGTGATATGCACATGGAAGTGTCTCCTCTGTAATGGCACTAGAGCACTAAATTGGGATTCTTTTGAGATGTGACACACAATTTTGGTTTGTGTTTGAAAACTTTAAGGTGCCTTTCTAAAGGTGACAGGTAAATCATACATGGACCTCTTGCTTTCAATGCATAGGGAAAACGGTTGTCCCTCACTGAAGGGACTTGCCTATCATTTTGGAACTAGACCTGCCTTTTGGGCAGGATTAGTGTGATATGCACATGGAATTAGTGTGATATGCACTTGGAACTTTCTGCTCTGCAAAAGGCACTAGAGAGTTAAAATGTGATGCTTCTGAGAAGTGACTAGCCATAGAACGAGCAGTATCTGCTTATGTTTGTTGTCAGTTTGCCTCTAACATCTATTGGCGTATATAAGCAATTAATTGGAAACACCTTTGTATTGAAGGGCTCCCATCACCCTCATCCTCAATTAAATTCAGAAACTCATAGGTAGCCCAATCATGTTCAGGACTGAACTGGCATGTCCTGTGACCCCTAAACACAAACTTCCATAACCCATCTGTGGCTCTATCTACAGTTGACACACACTGAAAATATGTGCAGGGGTTTATGTTTATGTTCACCAGACTCCAACTCAGGAAAATAAGTTGCTTTCTGGCAGGGGAACTCTCAATGTAATTAATTACTTTTCATAAAATACCAACTGTAATTAAAGTTATACTTAAAATATATGCTGGCCGGTTTGTGCTCGTAACAAACTGGCTAGCAGCACCAGGGGAATTCAGATCCTGTCCCTGTCCAGGAACTCTGTTCATAAAATAACAGTGGATAAGATGCTTAGCTGAAATTAGTGTTGAGCGAGCATGCTCGGCCGATGCTCGGATCGGCTCGAGCATCGCTCTGCTCGGCACATGTCGGTACTCGTACGAGTACCGCATGTGCTCGCCCGCCATGTTCGGGTCTCCTCCCCGCACGTTTTGCGGCTGCTGCGCAGCCAATAAACGTGCAGGGAGGCTCTGACATCGGTGTAATGCCAGCAGCCATGTTGGCTGCTGGCATTACACTGATTGGCTGGCCAGAACCCGTGGTCAGGTGCTGTATAGCACCTGACCAGCGAGTTCGGCTCAGTCTGAGCCAGGGAGAGCTGAGGATAGGAAGGGAAAGGCAGTGTAGGGAGGAAAAAAACAAAAATTGTGAAAAAAAAAGAACCAAAAGTCCTTTTTAGGACTACTGTGTGTGGGGGCAGCAGGTTATTTGGTGTGGGGGGAAAAAAACAAACAAAAAAAAAAAAAAATATATATATTCTGTTTAGTGTGCAAAGTTGCAGATTAGAGCACATTCTGTTTAGTGTGCACAGTTGCAGATTAGAGCACATTCTGTTTAGTGTGCAAAGTTGCAGATTAGAGCACATTCTGTTTAGTGTGCAAAGTTGCAGATTAGAGCACATTCTGTTTAGTGTGCAAAGTTGCAGATTAGAGCACATTCTGTTTAGTCTTCAAACTAAAATATCAAAGTCACGTATTCCATTCAGTGTGCGTCGCCGCAGTTTAGCAGCACATTCTGAGTACTGTGCAGAGTTGCAGAATAGGAAGAAATACTGTTAAGTCTTCAAACTAAAATATCAAAGTCACATATTCCATTCAGTGTGCTTCGCCGCAGTGTAGCAGCACATTCTGTGTACTGTGCAGAGTTGCAGAATAGGAAGAAATACTGTTAAGTCTTCAAACTAAAATTTCAAAGTCACATATTCCATTCAGTGTGCTTCGCCGCAGTTTAGCAGCACATTCTGTGTACTGTGCAGAGTTGCAGAATAGGAAGAAATACTGTTAAGTCTTCAAACTAAAATATCAAAGTCACATATTCCATTCAGTGTGCTTCGCCGCAGTGTAGCAGCACATTCTGTGTACTGTGCAGAGTTGCAGAATAGGAAGAAATACTGTTAAGTCTTCAAACTAAAATATCAAAGTCACATATTCCATTCAGTGTGCTTCGCCGCAGTGTAGCAGCACATTCTGTGTACTGTGCAGAGTTGCAGAATAGGAAGAAATACTGTTAAGTCTTCAAACTAAAATATCAAAGTCACATATTCCATTCAGTGTGCTTCGCCGCAGTGTAGCAGCACATTCTGTGTACTGTGCAGAGTTGCAGAATAGGAAGAAATACTGTTAAGTCTTCAAACTAAAATATCAAAGTCACATATTCCATTCAGTGTGCTTCGCCGCAGTGTAGCAGCACATTCTGTGTACTGTGCAGAGTTGCAGAATAGGAAGAAATACTGTTAAGTCTTCAAACTAAAATATCAAAGTCACATATTCCATTCAGTGTCTTTCACCGCCGTTTAACAGCCTATTCTGTGTACTCTGCAGAGTTGCAAAATTATAAGAAATACTGTTAAGTTTTCAAACTCAAATATTAAAGTCACATATTCCATTCAGTGTCTTTCACCGCCGTTTAACAGCCTATTCTGTGTACTCTGTACAGTTGCAGAATTATAAGAAATACTGCTAAGTTTTCAAACTCAAATATTAAAGTCACATATTCCATTCAGTGTCTTTCACCGCCGTTTAACAGCCTATTCTGTGTACTCTGCAGAGTTGCAGAATTATAAGAAATAAAGAAATACTGTTAAGTTTTCAAACTCAAATATTAAAGTCACATATTCCATTCAGTGTCTTTCACCGCCGTTTAACAGCCTATTCTGTGTACTCTGCAGAGTTGCAGAATTATAAGAAATACTGTTAAGTTTTCAAACTCAAATATTAAAGTCACATATTCCATTCAGTGTGTTTCAACGCCGTTTAACAGCCTATTCTGTGTACTCTGTACAGTTGCAGAATTATAAGAAATACTGTTAAGTTTTCAAACTCAAATATTAAAGTCACATATTCCATTCAGTGTGTTTCAACGCCATTTAACAGCCTATTCTGTGTACTCTGTACAGTTGCAGAATTATAAGAAATACTGTTAAGTTTTCAAACTCAAATATTAAAGTCACATATTCCATTCAGTGTGTTTCAACGCCGTTTAACAGCCTATTCTGTGTACTCTGTACAGTTGCAGAATTATAAGAAATACTGTTAAGTTTTCAAACTCAAATATTAAAGTCACATATTCCATTCAGTGTCTTTCACCGCCGTTTAACAGCCTATTCTGTGTACTCTGCAGAGTTGCAGAATTATAAGAAATAAAGAAATACTGTTAAGTTTTCAAACTCAAATATTAAAGTCACATATTCCATTCAGTGTCTTTCACCGCCGTTTAACAGCCTATTCTGTGTACTCTGCAGAGTTGCAGAATTATAAGAAATACTGTTAAGTTTTCAAACTCAAATATTAAAGTCACATATTCCATTCAGTGTGTTTCAACGCCGTTTAACAGCCTATTCTGTGTACTCTGTACAGTTGCAGAATTATAAGAAATACTGTTAAGTTTTCAAACTCAAATATTAAAGTCACATATTCCATTCAGTGTGTTTCAACGCCGTTTAACAGCCTATTCTGTGTACTCTGTACAGTTGCAGAATTATAAGAAATACTGTTAAGTTTTCAAACTCAAATATTAAAGTCACATATTCCATTCAGTGTGTTTCAACGCCGTTTAACAGCCTATTCTGTGTACTCTGTACAGTTGCAGAATTATAAGAAATACTGTTAAGTTTTCAAACTCAAATATTAAAGTCACATATTCCATTCAGTGTGTTTCAACGCCGTTTAACAGCCTATTCTGTGTACTCTGTACAGTTGCAGAATTATAAGAAATACTGTTAAGTTTTCAAACTCAAATATTAAAGTCACATATTCCATTCAGTGTGTTTCAACGCCGTTTAACAGCCTATTCTGTGTACTGTGCAGAGTTGCAGAATAGGAAGAAATACTGTTAAGTCTTCAAACTAAAATATCAAAGTCACATATTCCATTCAGTGTGTTTCAACGCCGTTTAACAGCCTATTCTGTGTACTCTGTACAGTTGCAGAATTATAAGAAATACTGTTAAGTTTTCAAACTCAAATATTAAAGTCACATATTCCATTCAGTGTGTTTCAACGCCGTTTAACAGCCTATTCTGTGTACTGTGCAGAGTTGCAGAATAGGAAGAAATACTGTTAAGTCTTCAAACTAAAATATCAAAGTCACATATTCCATTCAGTGTGTTTCAACGCCGTTTAACAGCCTATTCTGTGTACTCTGTACAGTTGCAGAATTATAAGAAATACTGTTAAGTTTTCAAACTCAAATATTAAAGTCACATATTCTGTGTAAGATGAAGAAGGCGGGTAAAAAGGGACGGGGAAGTGGACGTGATCCTGAAAGTTCAGGGCGCGGGTCAGGACACGGAGAAACTGTGCCTGGTGCCAGAGCACAAGAAAGAAAGACATCCACCATACCTAGCTTCATGTCTGATTTCACAGGGCGTCGCAGGACATCACTCTCGAGGTCCGACCAGTGCGAACAGGTGGTCGGTTGGATGACAGCTGATACTGCTTCCAGTCGGTTAAGCACCACCCTGTCTTCCACCAAGTCCACTCTCAGTAGCCAAGAGTCTGGTCAACATAATCCTCACTCTGATCATCCTTCCTCCCACCATACACGGTCTGGTCAAAGAAGTGATCCCACACTGGGATATAGTGATGAGCTCGTCTCATCACCAATCCTTCATTTGACCCTCTCTCCAAGCACGCTTGCAGAGGAACATGACATCTTGTGCCCTGATTCACAACCTCTAGAGGCTACCCAATCACAAGAAGATGACAGATGTGAACGGCATTTAAGGTCAAAGGAAGTAGTGGATGATGATGATGATGATGATGAGACACAGTTGCCATTAAATCAACCACTATTTCCGTCTCAAGACCTTGTTGAGGAGAATGTTATACAGTTGTCAATGACTGAGTATGTGGTGGGATCAAGACTTGAGGAGGATGATCAGAGTGAGGAAGTGGAGGAGGACTTGGTGGACGATGAGGTGACTGACCCCACCTGGGAAGGTGTAGAGCCGAGCGATGACAGCAGTCCTGAGGGTGAGCCATCTGCAGCACCGCAACAAGCTGGAAGAGGCAGTGGTGTGGCTACAGAAAGAAGGCGGACCGCACCAAACCGGCCCGCAAATGTTCCACGGAGCACCCCCTTGCGTAAATCTACCTTGCCAAAGGGTAGGTGTTCCGCGGTATGGCGTTTTTTTAAGGAAAGTGCGGACGACAAAAGAATTGTAGTTTGCAACCTGTGCCACACCAGAATGAGCCGAGGCATGAACACTAGAAACCTCACCACCACCAGCATGATCCGACACATGGCATCCAAGCACCGTAGTAAGTGGGAGGAACGCCTGGATCGCCCACCTGTGTCTGCAGGCCACACCACTGCCTCCTCTTCCCCTGTTTTCGGTGCCGGCCAATCGCCTGTCGAAGGCGCAGGCCCGCATACCTCCCGCCCTGCACCTGTACCATCTGAAGCACCATCAGCGACCACATCCACTTCCCTGTCCCAGCACAGCGTCCAAATGTCGTTACCCCAGGCATTTGAGCGCAAGAGAAAGTACCCAGCCACCCACCCACAGGCCATAGCACTAACCTCACACCTTTCCAAATTACTGGCCATCGAAATGCTGCCATTTAGGCTTGTGGACACTGAGTCCTTCCGCAGCCTGATGGCAGCAGCTGTCCCTCGGTACGCGGTCCCCAGCCGCCACTACTTTTCCCGGTGTGCCATCCCCGCATTACACCACCATGTGTCCCGTAACATCACCCGTGCCCTGACCAACGCAGTTACTGGGAAGGTCCACTTAACGACTGACACATGGACAAGTGCTTGTGGCCAGGGACGCTACATTTCCCTGACGGCACACTGGGTGAATGTCGTGGAGGCTGGGAGCGACTCGGACCCTGGGATGGCACGGGTGCTACCCACGCCGAGGATTGCGGGCCCTACCTCCATCAGGGTTTCCACCAGCACCTACGTTATTGGCTCCTCCTCCTCCGTTTCCACCTCCGAATTCTCTACACACACCGCCACTCCCCCATCAGCCAGTAGCTGGAAGCAGTGTAGCACTGCAGTGGGGAAGCGTCAACAGGCCGTGCTGAAGCTGATCTGCCTTGGGGACAAACAGCACACGGCCTCAGAGCTGTTGCAGGGGATTAGTCACCAGACCGAGCAGTGGCTCTCGCCACTCAACCTGCAAGCAGGCATGGTTGTGTGTGATAATGGGCGTAACTTGGTGGCGGCTTTGGAGCTCGGCAAGCTCACACACGTACCATGCCTAGCGCATGTATTTAATTTAGTGGTGCATCGATTTCTAAAAACCTACCCCAATGTGCATGATCTCTTGACCAAGGTGCGCCGCGTGTGTGCACATTTCCGTAAGTCATCAACAGCTTCGGCCGGCCTGTTGAAGCTGCAGCAGCGCTTACAATTGCCAGCTCACCGGCTGCTGTGTGACGTGAGCACGCGCTGGAACTCCACCTTCCACATGTTGGCCCGGCTTTGTGAGCAGCAGAGGGCAGTAGTGGAGTACCAGCTGTTACACGGTCGTCGCCTCTCCGTTCAACTTCCTGTAATCAGAAGTGAGGAGTGGGAATGGATGTCAGACCTCTGCGAGGTTTTACGCAATTTTGAGGAATCGACACAGATGGTGAGCGGCGATAACGCTATTATCAGTGTAACCATCCCACTTCTGTGTCTACTGAAACGCTCGCTGCTCACAATTAAAACCGACGCTTTGCATGTGGAAGAGGTGGAAATGGGGGAGGAAGAGCTTACACAAGGTGATAGCCAGAGCACCCTCACTTCGTCTTCTCAGCGACAATTGGAGGAGGCGGAGGAGGAGGAGGAGGAGGAGGAGGAAGACACGGTTGCCTCCGCTACAGAGGGTAGCCATGGAACTTTAGTTCCATCTCTTCAGCGTGGGTGGGCAGAAGAGGAGGAAGAGGATGAGGATATTGAGAGTCAGCCTCCTGGTGAGGACAGCGAAATCTTGACTGTTGGTACTCTGGCACACATGGCTGACTTTATGTTAGGCTGCCTTTCCCGTGACCCACGCGTTGTACGCATTTTAGACAACACGGATTACTGGGTGTTCACCCTTCTGGACCCCCGCTACAAAGAGAATTTCTCATCTCTCATTCCTCCGGTGGAGAGGACAAGCAAAATGGTGCAATACCAGAAGGTTCTTGTTGAAAAATTGCTCCAAAATTTTCCATCTGACAACGCTGGCGGCAGAGTACGTGCTACCTTGGCCAACCGAGAAGGGGAGAAAAGGGGAGCACACAGCAGTTCCGAGAAAGGCAGGGCAACACTCTCCAAGGCGTGGGACACCTTCATGACACCCCGGCAGCACCCTCACCCTGATGCGCAGCCTAGTGTCACAAGGAGGGAAAAGTTTTGGAAGATGGTGAAGGAGTACGTAGCAGACCGTGTCAGCGTCCTCAATGATCCCTCTGTGCCTTACAACTACTGGGTGTCCAAGCTGGACACGTGGTATGAACTGGCACTCTACGCCTTGGAGGTGCTGGCCTGCCCTGCCGCCAGCGTTCTGTCTGAGCGGGTATTTAGTGCTGCTGGTGGCATCATAACAGATAAGCGTATCCGCCTTTCCACCGACAATGCTGATAGGTTGACACTTATAAAAATGAACAAGGCCTGGATTTCCCCTGACTTCTCCACTCCACTGGAGGAAAGCCCCGGGGGAACATAAACTCACTTTATATATGTTATTTACAATGATGGGAATACTCTGTATTCCCATTCACCCCTTCCACCCAAAAAACGGGTATATGGTTGACTCTTAATCTTCTCATCCTCCTCCTCCTCTTCCATATGCCCTGTGATATAATTTTTATATAGGGCCAGCTCACCAGCGGGCCCTGTTTGCCAATTTTTATATAGGTCAGCTCACCAGCGGGCCTTCTCATATAATGTTTTATTGGGTCAGCTCTCTAGCGGGCCCTCTCATATAATGTTTTATAGCGTCAGCTCACTAGCGGGCCTTCGCATATAATGTTTAGGATGGTCAGCTCTGCAGCAGACCCTCACCCATAATGTTTTAGATGGTCAGCTCAGCGCACGTTTCCCTCTTAATCATGGCCTCAGTTCTGAAAATCAAGGAAATTTTTGGGAGAATTTGCCTCTGCGCACGTTTCCCTCTTAATCATGGCCTCAGTTCTGAAAATCAAGGAAATTTTTGGGAGAATTTGCAGATGATATACAAGTAAATATACAGCAAATATTGTTTGGTAACAATTTTTCGCCTAAAGTCGTTTTTATTTTCCTTTTTGTGTGTTTTATGGTCAGTCTGTAAAAATGGCGTACTACGGGCGAAAGATCGTTCCCAGCAGCGATGTTGGAGTCCAAGGTGCATCCAGACATCCTCCCTATGCTGTCCCTGAACCATTTCTGTAGTGTTTCCATCTTTTTCTGCCCTTTTCCTATGGACCAGGCACCCTCCCCTCATCAGAGCAGGGGGTGCCTGGTGTAATGCTCGAGTCCTCCCATTGACTTCAATGGGGCTCGGATGCTCGGCCGAGCACTCAAGCCTCAGGGGGTGCTCGGTCAGAGCACCCGAACATCCGAGCATTGGGGTGCTCGCTCATCACTAGCTGAAATGTAATATTCAAATATTTAAAAATAATATTATGGCCACATTGCTTATGTGTTTATCAACATAATCTGATCTTTTCTTAAGAAAAAAGCCAATAGTACGAAACCACCAATTCGTATGGTGGCATGGCTTCTTAAGCCAATGATTGTAATCTCCAGCCCCAGGGACACAATAGCAGGTCATGTAGATCAATTACAATGACTATTCTATGATTACCTACTTGTGTTCAAGCAGGGATATCCTGAAAACCTGATCTGTTTGTGTGTTCAGAAGTCTGAGAAACACTTCCCTTAGAGGTTGCTTGCTGTGCATGATGGGAAATATAGCCCTTGCCCTGGTCTGTGCTTTTACCCACCAAAAACTATTGAACAACATAAATGTACGATCCGGCTAAAAGGGACAGATGTGAACCTTAGGACCATGGACGATTGTCCTATCGGGGGGATCGGGCATCCCCCGGTGGGCCGCTAGATCATGGGCCGGTGGGGGAGATCAGAGGATCTCACCTCACCGTCCCACGATATTTTGAAAGAGAGGTCTGTGTTGCCACCGGCACAGACACTCTCTGTGACAGCCTTCGATGCCGCACAGGGACCACAAGGGGGCGTCGATAGGGACGTTGGTACACCTAGTGGGCTGCTTTAAAAAAAAATGCCTGGGCTGGTATTCCCATACAATCCGCCCCTGCTTAGGACTTTAGAACTTCACTGCCCATCCGCATCAGTTACAGCCCAGTGGAGACAGTCTTCATATTTTTGGCCTGAGGCTTGGTAGAGGACTGATGTACCATAGAGGCATATGATGCAGACATCACCAGGTCCTCTTCCTTACCGATGGTGGAAGTCATCCTGTCTTACAGAGGGGTAACTTGTGGAGTAATTCCAGCTGTTATACCAGACTGCCTAATGTGGTGCCTTCAACACAGCTTTAGGAAGGAAGGGGGGGAGGGTGACGTCAGTGGGAGGAGTTTGGGCTCCTGGAGTATGGAAAAAAAGAATCATATCCACTACCATAGATACAGTATCCATAGAAACCAGTACCAAATCAAGATCATTTTGATGAAGCAATGCAGGCAGAATCACTACACGTGGCCTTATGTATAAAATATGGTTGTCATATTATCCCTTTAAAAGATTACATATATGAAAATTGCCTGCTGCATTGGTACATGGAAACCATTGCATCTTTAAATTTAACCACTGTAGCCCTGAAGCAAGCATTATTCCTATGTGTCTCCTTTTAAAGGGGTGATCTCGTGACCCTAGTATAAAAGCAAAGGGGAAGAATTTTGTGAAAACCAGCTGCACCACAGGGGTTCAAACAGTAATTCCCAAAACTCCTATATATATTTAATTTGCTAGACTACGTACCCCAGAATTCCTCCCTTTTACACTGCTGGTGCCAAGGAAAAGGCAGTGGGGCATTCATGGTGTTCCTTTTCTCTACACTGTTGCTTTGCATTGTGTTCAATACCCTCAGGCACTCAAATGGTTAAAGGGATAGTAATACTTAATATGTAAACAAATATATATTGTAGTATTTATCCCCCTGAGTAAAAAAAGGGCACTCTCACTGCTGAAAGGTGTTTTATTCGTAAGTTATTACAGCTCAAAGCTGAATTTTTTAGGTGCAATATCACAGTGGCCTGAAATTGTACAGTGGCGCTGTTGTTACACCATCCTATGGACAGCTCTGGTCTGTAGACCATAAATCTCCATAGGATGGTGTAGCAACAGTGCCACTGTACAATTTCAGGCCACTGTGATATTGCACCTGAAAAATTCAAATTTGAGCTGTAATAACTTTTAAATAAAACCCTTTTCAGCAGTGGAAGTATTCTTGTTTTACTCAAGGGGACAAACCCTACAACATCTTTTTTTTTACATTTTGAGTATTACTATCCCTTTAACCCCTTAAAGACCAGCGGTCCCGGGGCGTGCCGTCCCTTAAGGACCGCATAGGAAACTTTGACGTGCCGTCCCACGTGACTGATCACGTGGGGCGGCACGCCAAACGGGGCACTGGAAGAGATCGCTCCGGTCTTGGAGCTATCAACTTCAGTGCCCGGTATTACTCACCGCGCTCCTACAGGAGCGCGATGAGTAAAAGTACGTGATGTGTCAGGACCGTCACTGGTCCTTAAGTGCCGGACAAGCGTGACGGTCCTGCCACGTCACTGGATCTTAAGGGGTTAAGGAATTGCACTAAACAGTGGCGCGAGTTTACACCATTTCCCTGCATATGCTATGGGGCTGGCGTACATGGCTTTCTTGTATTAAAGCTCTATTGATGGCGAGATTGCTTGCTGATATACATAACATATGTTAACACTGCCAATGCCAGGGTGGACATCCTGTGCCTCTCCAGCTGTTGTTGGACTACAACTCCCATTATCCTTAGCTATCTGGGGATGATGGGAATTTTATTCCAACAGCTGGAAAAACTCAGACTGCCCACTCCTGGCCTGTGTTTGCTCCATAGGTTCCAGTGAGTGTAGTTAGATGTTTCCCTACTGTAGTTCACTTTCTCACTCAAATATATCATCCTTCCAGACATGTTTACAATATATTCCATTTTATTCTCTACAAATACTTATTTATAGCCTATTTTCATATTCAATGGGTTAAACGTGAAAGCTGTCATTGTGTAAGTTATAACCTGCTAAACCTGTGATACTCTAATTTATCTGTAAGCTATGCATTATGCTTAAAATTTGCTAATGAGATGCAAATGTGAGTTGTAAAGTGCAAGGGAATGCAACGAGCCTGCTGTTCAACGATCTTCTAACAGCCAGAGCTGATATGAAGCCTCTCTGCTGTATTTATGCTTCAATCAAAATGAAACCATACCATTTACACACAGACTGCCATTGTTTTACACATGCTACCTTGTCAAAATATTTGACATAAGTATTGTTTCTCTGATTAACCCCTTGAATACTAGGAAGCATGACAACACAATGAAGCTGATGTACTAAGGAGAATGTGAGCGATTTTGGGGAAAATCAATGGCACCATAGGTGAAAAATAAAATGTTAATTTATTTAAATTGGCCTTTTAAACTCCTGTAATTCTAGGAAGGACTCTAATGCATTGTTTTGGCATTCATTCGGTTAAACAACCCATTTAAATCAATGGGAATTTGGGGGTATTTTTATCTGTCCCCTATGGCTCAGTTGTATTGTTCCAGAATCTCATCACTGCTCCTTAGGGACTGTTGAGGATTACAACCCCCATCATCCCAAGCCAACTACTAGCTGTAGATTCAGTAATTGCCCCAACCTTAGTACATCAGTCTCAATGCGTTGGGGACTTCTTTTGCATGTTAAGCAGGGGCAGGCATATTGATCCTTATGTTAGTCCTTTACAGACCAGGGTTTGTACCTGGGAACTCTCAGGTTTGACCCTGAACCTCAGGGTTTTGATCCAAATCTCAGGGCAGAGGTAGCCAACCGTGACCTCAAGACCTGCCAACAGTGCATGTTTTTGAGATATCTGTGCTTGAGCACAGGTGACTCATTCATTGGCTCAGTCACTTTAAAGGGACAGTAATGTCCAATATAATTTTTTAGAGTTTTGTAGAGCTTAAAAAATAAGCTAGAAGCCACAAATCTTATCTCTCAAACCGCTATGGTTCGAGAGATATCATCCGCTAAAGTTCCCCTCTCCCTCCTCTTCTCCTGACGTCAGCTGTAAGCTGACAGCAGGAGCTCCTGGTCCGGGGACCTACAAGTGGCTCTTCAGCAGAGCCGCAATAGTGCAATTTAAAAAGAATTACTTCTTTGGAATGGTCTAAAAAGTGTGCCTTGCAAGCACAATTTTTAGACCATTCCAAAGAAATAATTCTTTTTAAATCGCTCTATTGCGGCTCTACTGAAGAGCCTCCTCGTGCCGGACGACAGAAGGAGAAGAGGAACTTTAGAGGATGATATCTCTCAAACCATATAAGTTTGAGAGAAAACATTTGTAGCATTTAGCTTATTTTTTTAAGCTCTACAAAACTCTAAAAATTTTATGGGACATTACTGTGCTGATTCACAGTTGCTGATGCACTGTTGGTAGCTCTTGAGGACCAGTGTTGGCTACGTCTGTCTCAGGGTAAAGGGCCAAATTCACATGGTGAGAGAGCACAGTGCTTCCTACTACACAACTTCCTTGTGAGTGTTTAAGAATTGTCATCTCAAAATAAAAGGTTACCGTCCCATTAAAGAAGAACCAGCGTATCTTAATAATAACCCCACACACACTTACAGTACAATGGGCAGAAAATTGTAGTGGCCCCTACAAATGTTGCTCTGGTTCCTTGGTTCAAGTGATAACATATTCAGTCAGTCTTGGATGTTATGTCCATGGAGGCCAACATGACAGTTGCTGGCAGTTTTTTAAACTGAAGCAGGCATAGTGCATGTGCCTCCTTAGCTCATTAAGAACCAGACTGATGTGCCCCTCTGGTCCTTAAATGGTTAAGATAACCATATGCAGTGGGCGGAGTTTGTGTCCTGTGGTCCTGCTAGTATGTAGCTGTTTGGCTTCCATCTTATGCCTGTGTGTTTAAAGTTTATGTATATTATGCACTTCCTCTCTGGCTTTCATGTCTATGGTCCATATTTATAAAAACTGGAGTTATTCTGGAGTAGACAATCTGCATTATAGGGGATGAATAAAAATTCCTAAATTTCCAGGCACGTGAACAGAGTTTTTTGTCTCCTCGAATACTAAAGAGGTCTCCAGTGCAATGCTTCACAATGGTTTGGAGGCCACTCTAGCGTTGAAGGAGTTAAAAGCCCAATTTAATCTTTATTTTTCAGCTGTGATGGAGCTTGCTTACGCCAGAATAATACTCCACAATAATACCCATTTGTGTTTATAAATATGGACATTTTTTCCTTGTGGAACAGATGGAATTAATATCAGCTGTTTGAGAGCTGCACCACTATATGACTAACGTGATATGAACATGGTATACTTTTCTTGAACAATGATGATATACAGTAGACATTTGTTTTGGACACAGATTTCATCTCCTTTCCTGTAAATTTCAGGTGGTAAGCATGGATTGAATATTTTTTGTTTTGGACATATGAAAATTCCCATTAGTTTTAAAGGGTAATTT